>CM059432.1:35450402-35997902 GCA_030390025.1 Squalus acanthias | reverse complement strand
GGATGAAGTGTATATGGCATTAGCAGAAGGAGAGACAGCTGCCATGTGGGAGAGAGAGAAAAAAATAATAAAATAAATGGGAAAAAAAGATAGGGGCAGAGGTTATGGTCTGAAATTGTTGAACTCTATGTTGAGTCCAGAAGGTTGTAAAGTGCCTAATCGAAAGATGAGGTGATGAGGTGCTGTTCCTCGAGCTTACGTTGAGCTTCGTTGGAACAGTGTAAGAGACCAAGGATGGAGAGGTCAGAGTGGGAGTGGAGCGGAGAATTAAAGTGACAGGCGACCGGAAGCTCGGGGTCACCCTTACGGACTGAGCGGAGGTGCTCCGCAAAGCGGTCACCCAATCTGCGTTTGGTCTCCGCAATGTAGAGCAGACCGCATCGTGAGCAGCGAATACAGTATACTAGATTGCAAGAAGTACAAGTAAATCGCTGTTTCACCTGGAAGGAGTGTTTGGGGCCCTGGACAGTGGGAAGGGTGGAGGTAAAAGGGCAGGTGTTGCATCTCCTGCACTTACACGGGAAGGTGCCGGGTGAAGGGGAAGGGGTGTTGGGGGTGATAGAGGAGTGGACCAGGGTGTCGCGGAGGGAGCGGTCCCTTCGGAATGCTGAAAGGGGAGGTGAGGGGAAGATGTGTTTGGTGGTGAGATCACCAGTTCTGACGAAGGGTCACTGACCTGAAACGTTAACTCTGTTTCTTTCTCCACAGATGCTGCCTGACCTGCTGAGTATTTCCAGCATTTTCTGTTTTTATTTCAGATTTCCAGCATCCTCAGTATTTTGCTTTTGTATTTGGCCTAGAATTCTCTCCTGTGCTATAAAATTCTACGATTCTATAACTGTATAAACCACCCCCCCCTCCCCCACATACTGAAGTGAATGACTGCAAGATATCCTCTGCAAACACTTTCAGGGGGGTGGAAGGCAGCTTGCCATCCTGATTGAGCTCAGATATCCAGTGCTTTATGGTCAGTGGCTCATCGGCCACAGAAGCAGCTCCCCCTACCACCCCTCTAAGCCGAATGGCTACAATCACGCACTGCCTTGCATTACAGGATTTACACCCTTCTACCAGGCTGTTGGGATAAATAAGCTTGAGATGTGAGGGGGATGGACTCCCACAAAGACCAACCTGGTTATCACGTGGTAATAGTAAATCTTTCCCTCGGGGTCCCGGGCGGTCTTCCAGTTGGAGGGGAGGACGATGGTCTTCGGCTTTGGAGGCGAAGGAGGTGGCAAATCGAGAAGGTTGTTGACAACTATGAGTTCCTGCTGGAGATTACAGATACAGTAGTCATTAAAAAAAAAAGTGACAATCAGACGACAGCCTGTGTTGCATCGAAACTGTAAATACCTGAAGAAACACAAGGAAAAGTTAAGGTGGAGTGCTTCCTGCCCACACGGTTGAAAGAGCTTACTCAGTAAGTGGCTGAGCCAATACAGACCAAGAGGCCCCAGGTCCATTGGGTGAGCTGGGATAGTGGTGCCATAGTTGCTCCATGTATGGGGGTGGGGAAAATCAGCAAGGGTTCCCGCTTCCGATTCGGACGAGTGACTCCCCATTGGAAAGTGCTTGTGCGTGTACGTCCTATGAGGATCCTGCCAACATTTGCTGTCAAGGACTCACGCGCGAAGAACGGCCACTTGGGGCAAAGTACTGCAGAGTGCCCGGTGCGTCGAATCTCAGCCATGAGCCACGTCTTCAGCAGAGTTGGGGAGGGAGGGAAAAGGGAGGCAAAGGTAGGTCATTTGGCCTGTTGAAATCCATCAGCTCTCTAAAGTACAATAAAATACAGGACAATAAAACAAGATTATTATTTATTAATTCTCAGGAAGTGGGTGTCGATGACAAGGGTGGCATTTATTATCCATCCCTAGTTACCACAAGATGGTGGCGTTGGGCCTTCTTCTTGGAGCGGTTTGGTACAACGGAGTGGCTTGACATGCCACTTCAGAGGGTGGATAAGAGTCAACCACGGCATGGGACTGGAGTCGCATATAGGCCAGGCCAGGCAAGGGTGGCAGTTTTCCCTCCCTAGAGGATACTAGTGAATCAGTTGGGGTTCTTAATGACAATCTTCATTGTTACTTTTACTGATACCAGCTTTTTATTTCCAGATTTTGTAAACTGAAGTCAAATTCTCAAACTGCCATCATGGTAGGATTTGAACTCCTGTTCTCTGGATTACTAGTCCAGTCACACAGCTGCTTCGCTATCATACCTTGACGTGTGCAGAATTGCTATGGCTGCTAATCAAGCACAACCTTTTCAGAACCATTTCAGCCATGGCCCTGCTTCCAACATAGTCCCAGACAAACAAGGCAGCTTGCATGTGTTACAAGGGCAGGGAACAGTACCTGGCAGGTGGGCCCATTTCCTGCCCCGAGACAGGTTAGCGAAGGTAAATGTCTGCTACCTGCCACGGACGCTGCAGTTCCACCCCAAATTCTGGTGAGCGATACGGTTTACACGTTGCTGGCTTGTGGAGTCTTTCCCCCCAGAATCATGGACCGCCCACAGCCAGAAGCTGAGGACATTCAATTGCTTCAAAAAGTCAAGCAGCTGCCCATCCGTAAACCTTGTACAGGTGAAGTCATTCCCGTGTAGCCGCCAGGAATGAAGCCCAAGCAATGGGAGCCAGGCCTTGGAGTAATTGGGAATGGGAGCCAGGTAAATGGCAATAAATGGGTATGGGACCCAGGCAATGGGAGTGAACAGGAATAGGACCAAGGTAGGCTTGTTTATTTTAATTTTAAAAAATAGCATTTATATTTTGAGAATAGAGGGACAGTGTCCATATCAAAACTGCAGAGAGAAAAGTTCCTGCACTTTTTTGATTACATTTCGTGATGTTCAGTTCTGATGAAGGATCTGAAACTGAAACATTACTCTGTCTTTTCTCGTTCAGGTACTGACGGACCTGCTCTGTATTTGCAGCATTTGCTGATTTTATTGCCGATTTCCAGTTTACGCGTTTTTTTTTCTGCTCAGTGAAAGATCCCGTGGATCGAAGTTCTCCCTGAGTCCGGCCTATAATCCTCCCCAAACTAACACTTCAAAACAGATTAACGGGGCATTCATCTCATGTGCAATGTTCACGTTAATTTTTTTTATTGGGTGCGCGGTCCCTTTAAATGCCCATTCAAAATACTGCGCATGCACGGTTCTTGGCGAGTCGGCTGCGCGGGAGGTCCAGACAGCTGGGCGGCCACGCAGCTTAAAGGGAACATTGCTCCTGTTATGTGTACGAGTGTGTCTGTCTATATGGCTGTGTGTGCACACGTGTACGGGTGTGTGTGTGTGCATAATATGTCTGTGCATATATGTATGTCAGTGTGCATGGGGCTGCCTGTGTGCATGTGAATATGGGTGTCTGCGTGCATCTGCGTGTGTACCCGGTCACGACCGTGTGCCTGTGTACATACATGTGAGTGCCTACATAACAGACACGGCACCAAAAATGGGACTCGGTCTGTTGGTGTTGTTTTCGTATCTTCACACTCAGGAGCTGCAGGCTGATTAACAGTCCGACAGGCCACGATGTTAATTCTCCTTCCATGGCTAGAACCATCTTTAGATCAGCTGGTAGGGGGGTTAGTCCTATATGGCGGGAGGGTTTTATGGGCTCCCACAACCCACACGGTGGGGGCACCCACACCCACCGGACACGAGTATCCCACTGAATGTCAACCCAGAAAGTCAGATCTGGAATTACTGTCTCCTCACGCTGCGACTGTCTGGAGCGGGGATCGAACCCTGCGCCTTCTGAATCAGAGGTGGGAATGTTAGCAGTCAGCCAAAGACCCACTCTGGCCATGTTGTGCAGCGCTTTCAGACATCTTGATGCCGTGATAAGCTTCGCATAAATGTACGGTATGAATTTAATTCAAGCCTTGGGCTACGCTGCAATAATTGTGCACAGAGGGGATGGGGTGAAGGATGGAGGGGTGTGAAGAACGACGCCACGACGAGACCGATTGGCACAGGAGGTACCTGCTGTACAGTCTGCGGTTGCCCGGGTTGCTGGTAGGACGGGGCCGATGATGTGACGAGCATTCCCGCTGCCGGCTGTGCGACAGCACCTTGCGGGTGAGCCAGGAAACACTGCTGCCCCTGCGCGCATTCAGGACTCGACTGAGCGTAACTCTGCAATGAGCAAAGACATAAAGACAGAGGGGGACAGAAAAAGAAAGAGACACACACACAGAGAGACAGAGACAATTGAAAGAAAGACTTGCATTTATATACTCCCCACCCCACCCACTACGTCACGGGAGACTGATTAATACAAAAGGAAAGGACTGTACCTGGACGATTTGCTGCGTAGCTTGTCCGTAAGGAGAGGATATGCTGTACACGGGCTGGCACGGCTGTCCCTGGTAATAAATCGGCGTCTGGGGCTGCCCGCTGGCATACTGCTGGTGCACCGCCAGCGTCTGCTGGTTGGGATCCCACACCCCGTAGCTCTGACTCGTTGCTTGAGCGCCCGACACTTGTATCACTGCCACGCTCGGGTCCTGGGGGATGACGCCGGGGGTCTGAGCCAGGTACTGCTGGCCCTGGACGTCCATCTGGGGCGACAGGTGCTGGACCGCGGGGTGTCCCGCCGGCATCGACTCCGCCAACAGCGGCGGCTGGTGCTCGTAGCCCATCTGCGGTGGGCACAAGGGCTCTACGTTCGGTGTCGGGAGGAGCACTTTGCCAGCGTTGGGGTTGACCGGGTCAACATAAGTCTGCAGAGGGTAGCCCGGGGGGTAACTGGCAAAGGTCTGGTGAGAGTTGGTGTAGGTTCCAGTGTCGTAAGGCACCTGCGAGCTAACACAAATCGGTTGTATCTGTTGCTGCTGCTGCTGCTGCTGCTGCTGCTGCTGATGTACCAGGTATAGGCTCTGTTTCTGGGCCTCCCTCTGTGCCACCTCTTGCTCAAACAGCTTCCTCCGCTCCTCGGTGGATAGTTTACTCCTGGTTTTCTTCTTCTTAGCTGGCGTTGCACCATCGTACCTTTTCAAAATTAAAAAAAGCAACGTTACACAGGCGAGCAAAGTTTATAACTAACCCAAAGTAAACTTCTTCGCAGCAAGGGCTGAGGTCAGAGTTTCTTTTTAAACCAGACCCGCCTCATCACCTCAGAAATTTTACCATGCGTTTCACGTACAAAATAATTGATCATTTTATTCTCAGGATGTGGGCAGCCAACCCTAGTGATTGTTTTCACAACCGAGTGGCTTGCGAGGACACTTCAGAGGACATTAACTCCAGCCCTACAAACCTGTGAGAACTCTGCATTTCTCCAACTCAGGCCTTTCGTGCATCCTCCACTTCCTGTGCCCCACTGTTGGCGGCCGTGCCTCTAGCCAACTAGGCCCCAAGGTCTGAAATTCCCTCCCTAAGCCTCTCTGCCTCTCTCACCTAATTTAAGACGATCCTTAAAACCTACCTTTGATCCAGCTGTCCGAATGTCTCCTCCTCTGGCTTGGTGTCAATTTTTGTCTGATTGCACTTCTGTGAAGCACCTTGGGATGTTTTACTATGGTATAGGCACTATATAAATGCAAGTTGTTGCTGTAGTATGGGACTGGAGTCACATGTACGCCTAGACCATGTAGGGGTGGTAGGTTCCCTTCCCTGAAGGACATCAGTGAACCAGTTGGGTTTTTTCAAAAATCCAGCAACTTCTGAGGTTATTTTATTTGGTGCTAGCCCACAAATTTACCGGATTTATTGAATTCAGTTTCACAATTGTACACACTATCTACAGAATTCACCGCAGTAAGTCACCAAGGCTTCTTCGGCAGCACTTCCCAAACCCGTGACCTCCGCCACCTTGAAGGACAAAGGCAGTAGGTGCATGGGAACACCACCACCTCCAAGTTCCCCTCCCAGGCACACACCAGCCCGACTTGAACCATCATCGTCGCTGGGTCAAAATCCTCGATTTCCCTAACAGCATTGTGGGGGGTACCATCAGCACATGAACATGCGGCTCACCACCACCTTCTCAAGGGCAACGAGAGATGGGCATTAAATACCAGTGAAGCCCACATGGCGAGAATTAATATTTTTTTTTGCTATGGTGGCCAGCACACTACCGTAATCCATAATACAGGAAACTCTTTATTAACCGGCACCGACGGGACCGGCGTGGTGCCGGTTAATCAAAAAGTCCGGATAACGGAGAGTTATATCTCCCAACGCACGAGAGCCCCGTACAC
This sequence comes from Squalus acanthias, assembly GCA_030390025.1. Taxonomy (NCBI): domain Eukaryota; kingdom Metazoa; phylum Chordata; class Chondrichthyes; order Squaliformes; family Squalidae; genus Squalus; species Squalus acanthias. The sequence goes on along the minus strand of CM059432.1, from coordinate 35,991,690 downwards.
ACTGACATGCGCCTGCATTCGGAGCTCCGTCTCCCCGGGGACCGCCAGCTGACCATCTGTCGTGTCCGCTGCCTACCCGGGCTGCACATTCCCCTCCCAATCTACATGCTCCGATACAAGGCAAACGCCTCGGGGGGGGGGGGGGGGGGGGTTTTAAGTTAATTTTAAACGAGAGATGAAGGAAAACCCCGGTTACCTACTCAAGAATTTTGCCGGTTAAGAGAGATTTCCGGATATTTGGGTGCCGGTTAATAAAGTTTCCTGTACGTAGGCACCTTTCACGACCTCAGAACGTCCCAAATTGCTTTACAGCCAATGAAGTACTTTGAAGTACAAGTTGTAACGTGGTTAGTGCGGCAGTCAATTTGCGCAAGGTCCCACAAAGAGCAACTTGAGCACTTAACCTAAACTGACACTTCAGTGCAGTACTGAGGGAGTGCTGCACTGTCAGAGGTGTCGTCTTTCGGAGGAGACGTTAAATGGAGGCCCCGACTGCCCTCTCGGGTGGATGTAAAAGATCCCATTACACTATTCGAAGTAGAGCAGGGAGTTCTCCCCGGTGTCCTGGCCAATATTTTTCCCTCAACCAACGTCACCAAAAATGATTAACTGGTCATTATTGCTGCTTGTGGGACCTTGCTGTGTGCAAATTGGTTGTTGTGTTGCCTACATTACAACAGTAACCACAATTCAAAAATATTTTGTTGATTGTAAAGCGCTTTGGGACATCCTGAGGTCGTGAAAGGCACTATATAAATACAAGTCTTTATGGTGTACATTATCTAGTCCCTTTACAATCCGAAGAAACAGTAATCATATCAACATGTAGGAACAAGGACAGGTTCTGCTGCGACGCACCCCATGACCAAACAGCAGGTGACAAGTCACAGTCTAAGGCTGAAGGAGGGCCACACAGGAGGGCTTCCTAGCACCCACAACGCCTTCAGAGTGAAGGGAGAGGAACAGAAAAGAAGCTTGCCTTTCATCTGGAATGGATCTCTTCAGACCTTCTCTCTCGTAGGCCGAAGGGGGCGGTGAGGTCGTCGGTTTCCGTTTCTTCCGATCTTTGCTGAGCGACTTGTCGGTGTCCTTCTCTTTGCCCAGGTTCACTGGAGTCTTCGGAGCCTGAGAAACATCCTTCTGTGATGCTCCATCCCTGCCACGGTCTGGAACGTAAAAAAGGCACACGGGCAAATCTTCAGGAGCCCTCCGTGAGAAGAACCTTCAACTGGGATTAAAGCATCAAAGGCAACAGGCAAATCGACAGAGAAAGAATCTTTGGCTCGATTTTGTTCCCATTTCCCTCTTAAATGAAACCTATTAGCTTCCCAGGCTGGTGAGCAGAAAAGCAGGCCGATCCAGACGGCACAGGCTCCCTCGCCAGCTCTGACAGAAAGTCTTCATCCCACGAGCAATCTGCCTCCCTCCCCCACCCAATGCCGACACACCCATCCCACATTGCCAGCTATAACAACAATTAAATGCTAAACAAGGTAATCCCTCCCCCTGCCTCTGGGCTGCCAAAGGATCCGGGACAGGAACAGATGTGATAGTGAGCCAGATCCTCAATGTCTCTTAACTGCTGTTTGAAGTGGCCTAGAAAGACACTCAGTTGTATTAAACAAAGCCACCACCTTGTCAGTGCAACGAGGGATGGGCAATAAATGAGTCACCCACAATCTGAGAATCATTGATACAAAAAAAAACTGACTTTAAAAGAACTGGTACCTGTGAGGTTGGATTAAAATCCTGACACCTACTTTTATTTTCATATCTAGCATATTTTCCGTGAGATTTTTCTGTTTGAAAGGTAGGATTACAGTAGGCTCTAAAATGCTGGAAAATATAAAGTTTTTTGCCCTGAGGCCCTTTTGTCAAGTCTACCAAAAAACCATTTCAATTGCAGTACTACCCAGCCCATGGACCTCCATTCGTTACAATACCTCTGCAGCTATCGATTTGCTCAACCACTCCGTCACCCCCTCCCCCATGATGCACTTCTCCCAACAAAGCCTTCACCGTTTTCCCATCCTGATCATTCCTTCTGGACGGTCTTGCCTCAAATCCAAGGATTCCAAACCCAAGTGCTCCTGGCACCCAACTGGCTTAGCCTCGATCGCCTCTGCCAAACCTGCGAGGGGCTCATGGATTTCTTTGTCACCAAGAAAGAGATGGTCCATTTAGCTGGCTCGGCTCCTTCCCCTTCCCATCAAGCCAAACCTCCCCCAGCCTCCCCAAACCCTCATCACACTTTTAGTTTTTCCCCATCTGCCATCTTCAAGCATATCACTTCCATGGGACCGACCACGTTGCTCCCTCAATCCCATTCAACTCCTGACCACCCAACTTCCCTTCCTATGCCAGCTGACACTGTAAATGGTTCCCTCTAGTCAGGCACTGTTTCTGTTCCTTCCAAAACCGCCATCATTGTACCCTCCTCAAAAGCTCACTCTCAAACCCTCGGGTCTTTGTCCGATCTCCAAGCTCACTTTCCTCTCCAAGATCCTTGAACATGTTGTTGCCACCCAATTCTGTGCCCATCTCTCCCACAAACCTTCTGTTTGAATTTCTCCAATCAAGTAAGTGACCACTCTTCCCACTGCAACAAAGCACCCAAAGTCACAAACAATTTTCTCCGTGACTGTGATCCTGCTACATTAACCCCATCGTCCTCCTCGACCTCTCTGCAGCCTTTGACACGGTCGACAACACCATCCTCCTCTAGTGCCTTTCCTCCACTCTCCAGCTCAGTGGGACTGTCATTGCTTGGTTCCACTCTAAACTATCAGACTGCAGTCAAAGCATCTCCAGCAATAGCTTCTCTTCCTGCTCCCGCATTGTCATCTCTGGAGTTTCCCCAAGAGTCTATCCTTGGCCCCCTCCTCTTCCTGCATACTGCCCTCGATGGCATTATCCACACACGTGGGGTCAGCTAGAGTAAGGGGGAGAGATCGATAGAGATGGGGAGAGATCGATAGACTGGGAGAGAGCAAGATAGACAGTGTGCGAGTGAGAGATCGATAGAGAGGGCGAGATAGAGAGAGCATGTGAGAGATCTATAACCAAGAGTGTACAAGATAGATAGAGGTAGATAGAGTGAGAGCGATAGAGAGGGAAGAGATCGACAGACTGAGACTGTGAGATAGAGAGAGAGCATGCGAGGGAGAGAAAGATCGATAGAAGGAGATCTATAGAGACCGAGTGTACGAGATAGAGAGAGCATGTGAGAGAGAGATCTATAGACCAAGAGTGTACAAGATAGATAGATAGATAGATAGATAGAGGGAGAGATCGATAAGACTGAGATATAGAGAGAGAGAGCATGCGAGGGAGAGAAAGATCGATAGCGAGATCTATAGAGGCCGAGTGTACGAGAGTGATCATGCGACAGAGAATGCGTGACAGAGAGAGGGCGGTAGATAGATAGAGAGAGACACAGACATTTGAAGGATATAGATAGATAAATTTAGTTGATGTATTATAGAAAGGTCATTAAAACCAGAGCGCATAATGTAGATTCACCAGGCTGGGAAACTATAGTTATGAGGAGAGACTTGAGATACTGGAACTATTTCCAATTGAGGAGAGAAGGCTAGGAGATTTAATAAGAGGTTTTTAAAAAGATACAAAAGTTTTGATAGACTAAATAGGGAGAGACTATTTCCTCTGATTGGGGAATCAGTAACAAGGTGTCATCAATTTAAAACTTGTCACTGAGAGCGAGGAAAAAGGTTCGAGAGAGATTTATTTAGAGTTGTTGGAGCATGGAATGCTTTTCTACAGGGAGTGAATGAGGGCGAGACCATCATTGCATCTTTTGAAGAAAGACTGGACAAATATTTGAAGCATAGAGTTGTGTGTGGGGAGAAAGTGGGGTAGTGGGATTAGTTTTGGATAGCTCCAGCAAAGAGCAGGCACAGACACGATGGGCCGAATTGGCCTCCTCTCGTGCTCCATGGTTCTTTGCTGGAGCAATCGAAAATCATCACTGGAAGATCCTCATCTGGAATGCACTGCCGGAAACTGGAAGCAGATTCAGCAGTAACTTTTGAAAGGGAATTGGATCGAATACTTGAAAAGGAAAAATGTGCAGGGCTCCGGGGAAAGAAAAGGGGGAGTGGGACTAATTGGACAGCTCTTTCAAAGAGCCAGCACAGGCACGATGGGCTGAATGGCCTCCTTCAGTGCTGTACGATTCTATGATTCTAGGTTGGGGTGACCATATTTTCTAAACCGAATCCGGGGACGCACAGGGTGGAGCACAGCAAAGTAGCTAGGACGGAAAATGTAGGTTGAACAGCGCAGCGAGGCAAATTTTTTTTAGGCAACCTATATTTTAACAGTTGCACCTATACACTACAAATGCAAAACAAATGTGCAGATAATTACTGCGGATGTGACGTCACACTATTGAAGCGCATTCAGACACCTGACCCCCACCCCCCTCCCCCAGTGACTGAGGTCACACCTGACCCCCACCCCCGTGACTGAGGTCACACCTGACCCCCCCCCCCCCCCCCCCCCCCCCAGTGACTGAGGTCAAACCTGACCTCTCCCCAGTAACTGAGGTCACACCTGACCTCCTCCCCCCTCCCAGTGTCTAGGATTAGCCTGTCCCCCATTCCCCTGGTGACTGTGACCGGGCCCTCCCCCCGCAGTCTTTCCTTCACCCGCGCTCCGGTTGCCGTGCTCCAGGCACTTCCGCCGCTGACAATCCAGTAGCACGAGCGCGGCCGGAAACTCAGAAACAACAACCGGCACAAGCGCAGAAAGACCGCCCGGTCACACGTGCGCAGTGAGTCACTCTGGCCATTGTACAAGTTGTTGTTTAATTTAGCCCTAGAGCCGCAAAGTGGCAGCTCAGTGGGGTGCACTTCGGGGATGAGTTTCTGTGAACTAGGGACTCTACTGGGGACATTGTTTGCCCGGGGACACAGTCCCTCATCTAGGGACTGTCCCCGGAAAACGGGGATGTACGGTCACACTATTCTAGGTGCAATGCAAGACTAAGAAAAAAAATGGAATGTTTCCCACTAAATCGCAAAAAAATATTAAAATGCCACTTCTAAACACTCAAACTGCAAGTTGCCCTCTGTTTCCTCCCCCTCAGAAAGGCACCTCCCTCATACGCACCAGTACTTTCTCGCTCTGTTTGGCTGCGATCCTTCTTGGGAATTCTGTACACCTCCTGATTAACAAAGATAGCAACGTTAGAAGCAGACATTTATATCAAACCGTCACATCTCAAAGCTCTTCACGCACAGCAAGTTACTTAGCAGTGGTTGTTGTATCGGGAAATGTGGCAGCCATTTTGTGTGGAGCAAGGTCCCACAGACAGCACGGAGGCAAAGGATCACTTGATATATTTTTAGTTGAGGGATAAATGTTGGCTAGGACACTGGGATAACTCCCCTACTCTTCTTCAAATTAGTGCCATGGGATCGTTAGCATCCACCTGAACAGGCAGACAAGACCTCAATTTATCGTCTCATTTAAAGAACGGCGCCTGTAGCACTCCCTCAGTATTGGAGTGTTAATCTAGACTGTGAGTGGCAATGCAGCACTCCCTCAGTATTGGAGTGTTAATCTAGACTGAGTGGCAATGCAGCACTCCCTCAGTATTGGAGTGTTAATTTAGACTGTGAGCTCAAACCTCAATGGGATTCGACCCCACAACCTTCTGACCAAATCTTACTCGGAATATTTGACAGGCTTAAAGCTAAATCCTTGACCAGGGAAGGAGAAGACCAAGTGGTGTAAACACCTCACCCACTACATGGGACATTCATCACATTCTCCATTCTCTACCCCTCTCTCTGCTCACTCCTGCTGCGCATGGCTCCAGGAGCGGACAAGCTCTTCCGTACCTAACCCCAACTGGCCTAGAAAGAGACAATGTTAGCAGACTCTGCAACCATGGGGGGGCATCACAACTGAGCCTGACCCCGACTTCACCTTTTGCCCGCACAAATGCACTGGACAGCACAGGATAATGATGGGGAGCAGGAGCCCTGGCTGGTTTTTGTGCCCTCTCTTGTCCAGCTGAATCGAGGCCAATTGTAGCATGCCAGCTACCACCCTCAGCTGAAATCAGTTAACTCAGCCCAGACCATGGATCAAACCTGGGCCTTCTGGTGTGCCTGGCTCAGTACTTTATTGGGCAGGGCCTTCATCCACTGAGCCATCAGGAGCCCTACCTTTAAAACAGATGGTTTTCCACCTGATGCTGAATAGAATAAGCCTAATGACCAGAATGATGCACTTTATAATCTATAAATGATCCAATAAATCTTGTGTTATGCATGCATTTCCTATCCACAAACTTCACTTCCTGTTGTCAGTGGAAATCACTTACCAACGCACTTGTAGCCTTGGGCCCAACGCTGAATAAAGGGTTCTCTCAGCAGGTTCTTTGTGGGGATCGGTATGTAAACAGGGCCCTGTGATGCTGCAGTTGCAGACTGGGGCCAGTAAGCAGCGCTGTGGCCCCACGACATCCCCTAACCCACGCTGAGCAATGCACGCGAGATCTACTAGTTATTCTTGAATTATATCGTGCAGTGCATCAATGATTTTCATCACTGAGGACCACTTTATGGGGGGAAAAAAGTCCCTCTTTTCCCTACAGGGCACTCACCAAGAGGAACATAGGAACTGCTAGACAAAAAAAGACCATGGCCCATCTAGCTCGCCATCTACCATCCTGGTAATCGCATGATGCAACAGTAATGGAATTGTTGACTAATCATAGCGATCAATCTCCGTCAATCAGTTTACAAACAACAGACCCAGACATGAGGTGAGGAAAATCCCCAGTGGTGGAGAACTTTGGGATCCACAGGTTCAAAGCCACCTGTTCCTCCCAAGCACGCTACACTTACCAAACGTTATACCCCAAATTACTGATATACTGTATCCCAAAATATTATTTTCTGAAAGCAATCTACCTAACTTGCATTTGATTGAATCAATACCAACTGCTTCCACCATCTCCCTATTGTTTCCGCAGATTAGTTTTGACTTTACTCCCCTTCAAGTGCCAACACCCACCTTCAGGTCCTTCCAGACATCAAGGAGCTTTGTCGCCAGCTCGCTCACATCTTCGATTTTGCAGGGCTGCTCCTGGCTTCGCTCGCTCTCCGCATCGGACACGCCTTCCTCTTCGTCCTGCGACGGCGTTTCCACCAAGGTCCCCTCGTCCAGCTTGGTCCCGTTGGTTGTTTTTGAGGCGGGATCTGTCTCTTGGGCCTCCCCGTCGTCGGCCGCCACCTCGCCCGGCAGCTCTTCCTCGTCTGGCGGGAGACACGGCGACGGTTCCACGACTGTGACGACCTCGTCCTTCACTTCTTTGACTTCAATCTCCCCATCTGAGGCTTTGCTCGTGTCCGACAGTCCGCTGTCCATGCTGTTCTCGCTCATGATCTTCAGCCTCCGCATCACCAGTTTTTTGGGGGTGTCGCTATCGGCCTCGGCGCTCTGCTTCAGCGTGGGATCCTGCGTGTTCAGTGGTGTTTGTGCACGGGAGGTGTTTTCACTTGAATAACCGTCTGCCTCGCTGCCCTGGGGAGCCGATGCCTTGGTTTGGGCCCAACGTTGAATGATGGGCAGGAGCTTGCTTTCCTCTAACATGTTCTTCGTGGGGATTGGTAACAGCTCCAGGGTCTTCATGATCTGTGAAGACAAATGGTCAACAACTCTAGTCAGAAATGAGAAGTCGCACAACACCAGGTTATAGTCCAACAGATTTATTTAATTTTACAAGCTTTCGGAGCTGTCGCTCCTTCCTCAGGTAAGTTAGCAGTGAGAGAATCTCCCAGAATTCACAATTTAAACACAGACAAAATCGCGATATCGGGTTCATGTCACGATACAGAACGTGACTTGACATCATGGCCGGTCTTCCCAGGTGTTTTTTTTTTAAAAAGACTAACACAAGAACCAACACAAATCGACAGGATATGCAGCCAGCAGGTGGTTTGACACGTTGGACCCCCTGGGACACATCTCATTGTCTTGGCTGTGCTCTTAGTGTGTCTTTGATGTAGGGAAATATTTGAATAGATTTTGTCTGTGTTTAAATTGTGAATTCTGGGAGATTCTCTCATTGCTAACTTACCTGACGAAGGAGCGACAGCTCCGAAAGCTTGTAAAATTAAATAAATCTGTTGGACTATAACCTGGTGTTGTGCGACTTCTCATTTTTGTCCACCCCAGTCCAACGCCGGCATCTCCACATCATGAACTCTAGTCAGGGCTGCTCCCTCATTCCAACTCCCTTAATCTTCACGGTGTTGGATAGAGAAGCACGAGCGGAAAAGGGTAGAAATCCTTAGCAATCTCAGTCTTCCCTTTTAAAACCCAAGCTTCGCTTTATTTGCTTCATCTTCTCCCCTACTCGTTCCAACGTTAGTGGAGGCCCTGCACCGTGGACCCTGGGCCCTACACCCAAGCATTGCAGTAAAACATCTCCCTCCCCCGAGGACTCAACCAATTCCCAATCAAGGGCAATTTCTTTCCCAATCGATAGCACTGCTGAGCTAGGACAGAGAAAGACAGCAGTTCACTCACCCTTACTTGGTACCTCCCTCCCTCTCCAACTGGTTACCACACTTTATGAAGGATGTCAAGGCCTTGGAGAGGGTACAGAGGAGGTTTACCAGGATGATACCAGGGATGAGGGACTTCAGTTATTTGGAGAAGCTGGGATTGTTCTCCTTGGAACAGAGAAGGTTAAAGGGAGAACCTAATAGAGGTGTTCTATGGCTCGAGTGGAGCATAAACTGCGGCATAGACTGGTTGGGCCAAATGGCCTGTTTCTGTGCTGTATATTCTATGTAATTTTATTCAAAGTTATGAGGGGTTTTGATAGAGCAAGTAGGGAGAAACTGTTTCCTCTGGCAAGCGGGTCGGTAACCAGAGGTCATAGATTTAAAATAACTAGCGGGGAAATGAGGAGAAATTTTCCACACAGAGGGTTGTTAAGGTCTGGAACGCACTGCCTGAAAGGGTGGTGGAATCAGGAACTTTCAAAAAGGAAATTGGAAATGTACTTGAAGTGGACTAATTTGCAGGGTTATGGGGAAAAGGCTGGAGTGTGAGACTAAATTGGACAGCGCTTTCAAAGAGCCGGCACAGGCACGACGGGCGGAATGGCCTCCTCCTGTGCTGTAAGATTCTATGACTCCTTTATGATTCTAACTGCTGAAGTAAGTGTGAGGTGGAGTTTACCAAGTGGGAGAACACTTGCTCTGTGATAAAAGTAGAAAACGCACAACAGTATCTGTCCGCTCCGAGCCCAGATCCCTCCACTTTACCACTTTCAAAAACCTGCTCAACACCGTCTCGTATACCCCCTGGGGAAGTACAGCATTGATTAGATACAGAGTAAAGCTCCCTCTACAATGCTCCATCAAATACTCCAGGAGAGGTACAGCACGGGTTAGAGTAAAGCTCCCTCTACACTGTTCTATCAAACACTCCCAGGTGTTTCAAAAATCAAAATATTGCAGATGCTGGAAATCTGAAATAAAAACAGAAAATGCTGGAAATACTCAGCAGGTCAGGCAGCATCTGTGGAGAGAGAAACAAAGTTAACGTTTCAGGTCGATGACCTTTAGTCAGAGCTCTGATGAAGGGTCATCGACCTGAAACGTTAACTCGGTTTCTCTCTCTACAAAGGCTGCCTGACCTGCTGAGTATTTCCAGCATTTTCTGTTTTTACTCCCAGGTGTTTGATGGGGCAGAGTAGATTGAGTTTTACTCTGCATCCGTACTGGAGTGAGCCTTTAGCCGCCTCCAAGTCAGAAAGTGCAGGGTTCGATCCCTGCTCCAGACAATCCAGGTAATCTGAGACCGGAGGTCTGGCTCGGAATTCTGGGTTGACATCCAGTGGGATACTCGTGTCTGGTGAATGTTGGTGCCCCCCACCCCCATCGTATGGGCTGTGGGAGCCCATAAAACCCTCCCGCTGTATAGGACTAAACACCCTATCGGCTGGTCTAAAGATAGTTATGGCCATGGAAGGAGTGCTCACGTTGCGTCCTGCTAGACTGTTGACCAGCCTGCGAACCCTTCCATTCCAAGGGAAGAGCGTGAAGATACAAAAACAATGAGTGCTCAATGCTGACAATGAGTGCAATTTTCCAGCACTAACATCGTTCACCTGGATGAGCACAAAAGCCACACAAAAAAAGTTTTGAAATCCCGCTGACATGAGCTGTGTGGACAATCAACTACTCTGTGTGCCATTTTAAGTGCCTCATGTTAATGTTAGAGCTCTCTCTGCTGGTGGAAGGCAAGCATTGCAGCTTTCCACTCATGCACCCAGATCCAACAGACTTCACTCCCAACATTTCCTGTGGGAATGGACGAATCCTTAGCTCAACTTACTTCGGTCTGAAGCTTAATATTGTTGCTGGAGTTCCCCCGGCTATCACCAAGCTCGGTCATCCAGATCCAAAGCAGGGACAGGCCATGATACTCCAGAAAGGACTTCAAGCAACTCTGTGAGTGAGTGTTCTGAAAAATAAATACATAGGTTAACATTTTGGTTTAAAAAAAACCCCCTTCACTCCGCCAATCTTTTCTCAGTGGTGTTGACCTTTCCCGCCCAATTGATTCTCGGGATGTGGGCATCGTTGGCAAAGCCAGCATTTATTGCTCGTCCCTAGTTGCCCGGAGAAGGTGTTGCTGGGCTTTCTTCTTGAACCACTGCAGTCCGTGTGGTGAGGGTGCTCCCACAATGCTGTTAGCTAGGGAGTTCCAGGTGTTCTAGAACCAGTAGTAGCAGTTTGATATAACTAACTGACTTGCTAGTTAAGAGTCAACCATGCTGGCGTGGGGACTGGAGTCACATATAAGCCAGACCGGGTAAGGACGGCAAGTTTCCTTCCCTAAAGGACATTAGTGAACCATTTGGGTTTTTACAACAATCCAACAGATTCATGGTCACTTTTACTGATACCAGCTTTCTATTTCCAGATTTAAAAAAAATCTGAATTCAATTCTCAAACTGCTACAGTGGGATTTGAACTTGCGTTCTCTGAATTACTAGTCCAGTAACATAACTGCTACACTACTGTACCCGAGACATCACTTCACTTTTGGAGAAGTAAACGCCAGTAAGATTTGAGTGACCAGACTATGACCGATTTACCAATGAGTCAAAGCAGTACAAAGATACAGACTCATACCTAATCGCCATCACACAGTACTGGCAGCTAGTAATCCTCCCTGGACTGACTTCAAGCTTAAGGTTTTACTTGGGTTACAATGCTGCTCTCCCACCCCCCCCACCCCACTACTCCAAGCTCTTCTTCTCGTTACCTGTATAATCTTGAGGCAGGTCAGTTTCTGCTCCATTGTCTCTATCCGGACCATCAGCCGGGTTAAACTGAGCACGTGGTCCGAGTCGCACAGTCCATCGCCGTTCTCCAGGAAGGCCTCCAGTTCTTCATCCACCTGACAATTGAGAGGAAAGAGGAGCTTGACCACTTGGCTCGACTCATACCACACCCTGTGACAGAGGGTAGTGTCCGAGTCCATCCCCCTCCTGAACCTCCCGAGCACTCATGCCAGTTAAAAGGGACCGCGTATGCTGTGGCACCACAGGAGGACGATGGGAAGTTAAAGACGGCGCATTACTTGTGTGGCTCCCCTGGGTGGGTTAAAGGGCAAAGGAACCATGTGGTATGGCACTGAGCTGCACAGGCCAGGGAAGGCCCAGATCAGTCTGTACCGAGTTAACTGATCACAGCCAGAATAACATTAGGGCTGCTATACTTAGCAGCAGATTTATTTCTAGATTTATAAAACTGAATTCAAACTGCTATGGTGGGATCTGAACTCCAGTTCTCTAGATTACTAGTGCAGCAAGATAACCACCACACCACCGTACCAAGGGTGCGATGCCTCGACTATGGTCGGAGAGACGACTCACACATACCATCTAGGATCACGTAAAATAAATTTCCACTCGTGTAAGGCACTAGAGGGTGTCTGGTCCCCGTGGAACTCGGACCCCTGGGCTTTGTCATGAGTCGGCAACTTCAGGAGAGATGGGGAGAAAACCGGGAGAGTGGGAGAGAAAAGGAAGCTGCAACTCAGATGGTAAAAGTCGCGTCACGGGCAGGGTTAAAGCTATACTCACAGAGTCTTTCTTCCGGGACCGATCCTTGTCCTTTAATTTAACCTTCCCTCCGGCAGCCCGGATGCTGACCCGGTTTTCACCGCCCAGGTACCCGCGGCAATTTGCCGATCCACAGAAACATTTCTGAGCCTCCTTGCTGCAGTCAAGGGAGATAAAAAAAATCATCCATGAGTAGCTGTTATAAGCTTCGGGTCTAACTACAGATAGTCACCTGGGTACAACGCAGTGAAGTGATCGGATCGTCTTATGTTGGAGGAGTGTGCCCACACTAACCAGTATGTAACTATCGGATAGAGTAGCCCAGGGGTGTAACTGTAGGACCCCCCCGCTGGTAGCAGTTTGATACAACTGAGTGACTTCCTAGACCACTACACAAGGCAGTTAAGAGTCAGCTACGTTGGTGTGGGACTGGAGTCACATATAGGCCAGACCGGGTAAGGACGGCAGGGTCCCTTCCCTGAAGGACATTAGTGAACCAGTTGGGCTTTTACGACAATCCGACAACTTCATGGTCACTTTTACTGAGACCAGCTTTTTATTTCCAGATGTTTTTTTTTAAAAAAAACCAGAATTCAAATTCTCAAACTGCCATGATGGGATTTGAACTCCCGGTTCTCTAGATTTCTAGTCCAGTCACATAACCGCTAAACTCAACGGCACAGCCCCTCAATGCAGCCATCTTCCCAATGTCACATTCACGGTACATTTGGAGCTCTCGTCGGCCCGTGCTGTTCCAGGATTTTGACCCGGTGTCGATGAAGGAATGGTGATATGTGTCTAAGTCAAGATGGTGTGTGAGAGACTTGGACGTGATGGCGTTCCCATGCACCTGCTGCCCTTGCCCTTCTAGATGGTGGAGGTAACAGGTTTGGGAGATGCTGCCAAAGAAGCCTTGGTGAGTTGCTGCAGTGCATCCTGTGGATAGTACGCACCACAGCCACGGTACGCCAGTGGTGTTATACTGAGTGTGATTTACATCTAAGTCTTTGATGCAATAGACAGCGTTAAGGACTACTGTACAAGTGGAGTAAAAACAGAGGCACTTCAGCAGTGCAAACAACCTGCTCAACGGCTCTTACCCATATCTCTGAAACTGGTAATCGAAGGTCAGCTCCGCCCCAGCCGGAACCGTCTTAGTTGTGAAGAATCCGACCCTTAGTTGCCCGTTTACCGTCCACTAGAAAGAACACAGATGTCAGGAAAAATAAATTCAGCAGACTTTTACATACAGATACAATAAAGTACACGCTTACAGGACAAGGCTGTCAGTTTGGCTCAGTGGTAGCACTCTCACTTCTGAGTCAGGAGGTCGTGGGTTCAAGCCTCACTCCAGAGATTTGAGCTCATAGTCTTGGCTAACACTTCAGTGCAGTACTGAGGGGGTGCTGCACTGTCGGAGGTGCCGTCTTTCGGATGAGTCGTTAAACTGAGGCCCCCGTCTGCCCTCTCAGGTGGACATAAAAGATCCCATGATACTGTCCCAAGAGCAGGGGAGTTCCCCCAGTTTCCTGAACAACATTTATCCCTTAACCAACACCATCAAAAACGATGATCTGGTCATCTATCTCAGTTTCTGGGACCTGGCTGTGCGCAAATTGGCTTCCACATTTCCCTACATTATAACAGTGACTACATTTCAAAAGTAATTCATTGGCTGTAAAGCGCTTTGGGACGTCTCGAGGACGTGAAAGGCGCTATATAAACGCAAGGTCTTTCTTTTAAAAGATGACCAACTAACTCGCGACTCAACATTAGCACATGTTGGGATGACATCTGTTTTTTTGTAGCTAATATTCATCTGACTTTAAGGACGGGGTGGAGCGGGGGAGGGCAAGAATATTTCAGCGTTCCTTTATCCCACAATTCCTCCTAACTCACTTTCGCTTGGCTCCCAACAGGCCTGGGTTACAAGGAGTGCACTGTACTCCAGTGAAGGCTCGGGCCTGCTGCCTCTCCGATACATTCTAAAGTCCAGCAGCACCAGACCTGGCGCTCATCTCAATGAGGCGCACGAGCAGTTTAAGAAAGGCCTCCCCAGCCCAGCCGATGGCTCCGTGGGTCCAGTCACTGTGGACTAGAACAGTGCTGTCCAATAGAAATCACTAACTAGCCACAGCGACACTACTGTAGCCACATGCACTGATTTTAGTAGAAAACACCTCACACACAAAACAGGTAAATGTACGGCACATGTATATATTTACTTAACAAACATCAACTAGCATTCAGTAACCAAGGAAGTAAAACACTTGCACACTTATGCTTTCTGTCTTATCATTTTTCCATCAAACACACAAAAGGGTAAAAGTTTACATGCATATGCCATGCAAATATGAGTATTGAGGTCACATGCCCAACGACTATGTCTATTACTCATTTTTAAATGACTAATCACCGTCAGCTACATCTGGATTCCCAATTAGACACGTGACTAGTGGTGAACGTATTGGGCAACACAGGACCAGAAGGTCCCAGGTTCAATTCCTAGTCTGCACTGAGGGAGGAGGAGGGGGAGGAGGGAGGAGGAGGGGGAGGAGGGAGGAGGAGGGGGAGGAGGGGGGGGGGGGGGGGGGGGGGGGGGAATTGGCCAGGGTTCCGACTCCTGGAAAATGAAGCTTGCTAGAAAATAAGACAGACAAAAAGAACGACTTGCATTTATATAGAGCCTCTCACAACCTCAGGACGTCCCAAAGTGCTTTACAGCCAATCAAGTACTTTTGAAGTGCAGTCACTGTTGTAATGTAGGAAACGCGGCAGCCAATTTGCGCACAGCAAGCTCCCACAAACAGCAATGTGATAATCCGTTTTAGCGATGTTGGTTGGGGGTTAAATATTGGTGAAAGTGTAAAGACAACTGGTGAGAACTCAATAGTGCTCAGCTGTGCTGTCTTCCACAGCAGAATAGCCTACTGACAGCTAAAGCCTTGGCTCACACAAGAAAAATGACCACTTGTGAGAGAGATTGTTGGGGCTCCCAACATCATCAGGAAAAAAGAAAATTAACAAAAAATGGAAAAGGGCAGCAGGTGCACAGGCACACTATCACCTCCAAGTCCCCCTTGGAGTCTCACACCAGCCTGACTTCCACATATTATCATAGTTCCTTCATCTTCACTGGGTGAAAATCCTGGAACTCCCTACCCAACAGCACTGTGGGAGTACCTTCACCACACGGACTGCAGCAGTTCAAGAAGAAAGTCAACCACCACCTTCTCGAGGGCAACTAGGGATGGGCAATAAATGGCCGTTTTGTCAGTGACAGCAACTTGTATTTATATAGCGCCTTTAACGTAGTAAAACGTCCCAAGGCGCTGCACAGGAGTATTTTAAGACAAAAAATTTGACACCGAGCCACATAAGGATAAATTAGGGCAGGTGACCAAAAGCTTGGTCAAAGAGGTAGATTTTAAGGAGCGTCTTAAAGGAGGAAAGAGAGGTGGACAGGTTTAAGCAGGGAATTCCAGAGCTTAGGGCCTAGGCAACAGAAGGCACGGCCACCAAAGGTTGAGCGATTATAATCAGGGATGCTCAAGAGGGCAGAATTAGAGGAGCGCAGATATCTCCGGGGGGGGGGGGGGGGCTGAAGGAGATTACAGCGATAGGAAGGGGCGAGGCCATGGAGAGATTTGAAAACAAGGATGAGAATTTTGAAATCGAGGAGCTGCTTAACCGGGAGCCAATGTAGGTCAGCGAGCACAGGGGTGATGGGCGAACGGGACTTGGTGCGAGTTAGGACACGGGCAGCCGAGTTTTGGATGACCTCAGGTTTACGTAGGGTGGAATGAGGGAGGCCAGCCAGGAGTGCGTTGGAATAGTCAAGTCTAGAGGTGACAAAGGCATGGATGAGGGACACACATATACTGAGAATAAATATATTTTAAAAAATCAGGAACTGGAACCCTGGCTGATTCTCCCATCCAGAGGTACTGAAGCCAATAGCAGCAGCCCAAATGTTGTCCTAGCTGACAACAGTTACCTCAGTACAGACCAAGAATCCAACCTGGGCCTTCCTTGATCTGTATGGCTCAGTGCCACGACACATGGTTAATTTTCCCATTAATCCACCCAGCGGAGTCATACATAAATGATGCATCTTCTTTAACCTGCGAGAGGGACAGTTTGTTTCTCTCCCATTGCCCTGTAGGACGGGGTATTTGGGGCTGAAGGGGTGGGGGGGGGGGGGGTGGAAACAAGAGCGGGGAAAGTTGTGGCCACATCAGTCCCTTCGCGCTTCCGTTCTCTCACCTTCTGAGTTTCGCAATTGGGTTCACAGCTGTGGTTCATGAAGCGAGAACAATTTCCTTTCAGAGTGGCATCGATGATCTAGTGAAAAGAAAAGGAAAGCAAAAAGAGTGACTTATTTTCATAAATGGAAACCACTAGTTTGCCTTCAAAACCACAAGTAAAGCAGCCGCTCATTTTACACAGGCACGCACACAAAGTAGGATTCAGACTGACAAAGTAAAGCCCCAATTTAGGCCGAAAGACCTGGTGCAGCCTCGAGGGAGTTCGACACCGTCAGAGACTTTACCTCTCGGACTGAACGTTGAGCCCAGATTCCTGGTGTTAAAGATCTCCCGGCCAACATTTCTCCCTCAGCCGGTACCACCGAGAGGCACGTCACTTTAGCTCACTGAGACACTTTGGTGCTGCAGCATTTCCAAACAATACTCACTCCACTCAATTCACCGCGTGAAGTGAATCTTTCTTCGGCAGCACCTCCCAAACCCGCGACCTCCACCACCAAGAATGACAAGCGAAGTGGGTGCTTGGGAACACCATCACCTCCCGAGTTCTCCACCACGTCACACACAATCCTAACTTGGACTATATGACAGTTCCTTCATAGCCTTTGTGTCAAAATCCTGGAACTCCCTACCTAACAGCATTGTGGGAGTTCCTTCACCACACGGACTGCAGGGGTTCAAGAAGGCGGCTCAACACCACCTTCTCAAGGACAACTAGGGATGGGCAATAAATGCTGGACTTGCCAGCAATGCCCACATTGCAGGATTGGATTAAAATAAAAGTGATTTGAGATGTTTCAATGACATGAACAGGCGCTTTGTAAATGGCTACATTTTTTCCTTCCTTGTAAGGTTGCTAGGGAGAAATGCGCCAATGCTTGATGCCACGTAGAGTGGTTGGGCGCGAGTTCACGGTGCATGCTAGTTTACAATCACAGACAGGTGGTTGCTACGAGGAGGCACCGAATGAAGATTAGGCAGACAGAGGGGTGGGAGAAAAAGACTACTTTTCTTTAGAATGACCTGCTCCTTTCTTCAACACCACCTGACACAACAAACAGCCTTACAGACAGCAAGATCCAATGTCTAGCCAAGGTCTCTTAGCTGATTTCAGCCAGGCCAACAGCTGGGGCAGGGTGTGATAGTTTAAAGATGATCATCTTGCATTATATAGCGCCTTTCATGACCTCAGGACGTCCCAAAACACTTTACAGCCAACTAAGTACTTTTGAAGTGAAGCCACTGTTGTAATGTAGGGAAATGCGGCAGCCAATTTATGCACAGCAAGATCCCACAAACCGCAATAAGATCATTGACCAGATAATCTGTTCTAGTGATGTTTGTTGAAGGATAAATAACGGCCAGGACACTGGGAGAACTGCCCTGCTCTTCATCAAAGTCGGGTCATGGAATCTTTTATGTCCACCTGAGAGGGCAGGTGGGGCCGCGGTTTAACGTCTCATCCAAAAGGTGGCACCTCTGATAGTGCAGCACTCACTCAGTACTGCACTGAAGTGTCAGCCTAGCCTTGGCTCAATGATAGCTCTCTTGCCTCTGACTCAGAAGACTGTGGGTTCAAGTCCCACTCCAGAGACTTGAGTGCATAATCCAGGCTGAAACTTCAGGTGGTCAGTGAGTCAATAACTAGTGGGCAACAATTTAAGATCAGTACCAAAACAATGAATAGGGTGGTTGGAGAATTTTTTTTTTTACAATGCAAAGGGTTGTTGGGACATGGAATGCTCCATTAGAAACAGTAGCAGAAGCAGAATCCATAATGGCTTTTAAAAGGGAAATGGATAAATATGTGAAAGACAAATTTAAAACAGTGCGGTCAAAGGGCATGGGAATGGGACTAAGGGGACAGTTCCTTCAGCGAGCCAACACACGCACTATGGACTAAATGGGGACAGGACAGGGGAACGTGAATCACGAGCAACATGGGCCATCTTCTCACCTCATCGTTCTTCAGTGCCATGAAGTAGTAATGGATGTTCTTGTTGCGGGCGTACTCCTTAACTCTCGTTTTGAATTCCTTGTGATCCAGCACTTCCCCGCAGTACTCCAGCACAAAGCTATTTCTGCAAAGACAAAGCCCTCCTCGTTACAACAGTGTTTCATACCCCACCACCGCACCCCCAGTCTTCACTGTAAACCTAACTAGCTTCACCATAGTCGAGGGCTTCACTTTCTCAATCCCCAATAACTTTCTCCATCCGACAGAGGAAGGACGGGGGTGGGGGGCCATTTTGATCATTTCATGGTTGAAGAACAATAGCCTTTGGAGATGATGGAAGTTGGAGGCCACAACTGAGATAGTGGGGCTGTGTAGGGGAAGACCTCAAATGGAAGAATGCCAACCAGACAGCCACAGGAGCTGGAGACAGTGTGGTGATTGGATCTTGTAATAGTTATACCAGACAGAGGTGATCAACAATTGAGCGAAAAGAGAATGAACCTTCTCAAATACCCAATAACTGAAACTCTTACCAAGAGCTTAAATAACATGCCAATGCTTGATGCCACGTGGAGTGGTTGGGGATGAGTTCACGACACACGCTAGTTTGCAATCACGGACAGGTGGTCGCTACGAGGAGGCCGCTTGGGCAAGATCTCGGAGACCATATGCAGCCCACAGAAGTGGTCCTACGAGGATTGGACCACTGTCCCGTCCATCTTGAGTCACCTGAGTTTTCATTCAGGAGGATGCGTCTGGAGGGGGAAGGTACGATAGGAAAACTACGATAATCATAATTGGAAATGTAGTTGGGGGGGATGCAAAGAGGAAACCCACAAATAGCACCTGATCTGCTAGTGATCGGTCATAGTGGCACTAGTGGATGCCTGGAACTGGACTATCTACCAACTTTCAATCTGGTGAATGGTACATATGGGGTGGGGTGGGGTGGGTGTATGTGACTAACGTCAATAGACTTTACTCCTCCCGCACTCGCCTCCCCCATGACTCAGTTGGTAATGGCAGCTTGTAACTATGGACCGGTTCGATTCCCGGTCCGTAATGAGTTAGCTGATCTCTGTTGCAGCGGCAGTTGAAGCGCCACGGTTGGCCTTAGCATCCTTAGGCTGGGGCGGGGGGGACTGCTATCCAGTGACCCCTGCTGAAATGTGTGGGTGCTATTGGATGTTGGGCGAGGACAAAAATGGGCTCGTCAGTGATGCCTCCATGGTTGAACAGGTCACCAATTCTCACGGTCTAGGCTCACACATGAAGAATGGCTGCTTGGGCAAGATCTCGGAGACCATACGGAGCCCACAGGATCATATCCCTGGAAGAGTCAGCACCTTCGGGCCGATGGCGGGGGGGGGCGCGCGGGGGGGGGGCCGCGCGGGGGGGGGCCGGGTGGAGATAAGGAAGGAGGGGATACACTGGAAATGCTTCACAAATGCAAAGAGAAATTCGGTTTCACTCACACTGACAACTCTTTATCTGCTCGGAGGCCCCAGCCTTTCCTCTCAGTGAGAATGGCGTCTACATCCGCATACTGCCGCCTCTGGAACCTCCGGTTTGTACAGTACTCTCCGTGCAGACACCTCGACGAGCTGAGAAGAGGCAACAAGTGTCTAACGTTACTGCAAAATGTTACACACAACGATCTTCCCTCAGATACATTCAAACAGGGCCATTCAGTCTGCCGACAAGGGTCCCGTTATTGGCTACTTTACTTCTCTTATCAGACCCCACATTAGAACATTCCTTGAGCACGTGTGATTTGTTGGTCATCGCCTTGGATATCTCTATAGCTTTTCGACAGAATGTGCTACTGTGCACTCCGAAACAAGTTATTATATGGTTTTCCACCAAAGCTATGCCGTAATTATCCAAATTCCTCTCAAATCGTTCTATCGTTCAGCCACTGCCTCACTGTCACTTAGTTCACTCTCAGGTCTTTATACCTGACCTGTGTCCCACTTATATAAAAAATGTCTCCACTCGATCATCCAGCCCTATCCAACCTTGTGTCGGTGATGCTCTACATTTATGAGCTTCCTTTAAACTGTCTGGCCCTCACGTACACAACCTTCACTCTCCCCACAATGCAGCAGTTGAATCAAATCTCTATTGCCTTCACATCTTTTAATGGGTCAATGAAAATGTTCCTTTCAAAGACACAGCTTTTTCCATCTCTCTAGCAAGACAACTACCACCACGTACTTTTGCTGGGCCCTTCTTCACCTAATGGCACTCTTGACCTCAGCATTTCCTGTGACCTCAAGTGGAACTCCCAATCTCCTCCACGACTGAAGTTTAGAATCATACAGTACAGAAGGTCATCGTGCCTGTGTCAGATCTTTGAAAGAGCTATCCAATTAGTCCCACTCCTGTGCTTTTTCCCCTTAGCTTAGTTTCCTCTTTCACGTTGAGCACTTATTTGCCTACTCAAACAGCTTGTAACTCAGTTCTGTAAAGTTCAAGTCCGTTGAAGACTCGACTCTTGCTCCAGTATCTGGGGAGGCTCTTCTAGCACCCCTCTTGCAAAAAAGATGAGCAAGCTGGACACCTGACAGACAAAGCGTCTTTCACTTCGAGCTTCATTGCTTTCCTCCTTTCGGCCTACATTTTATCCGCACTACGATGGTCAGTGCTCCTCTTAACCTTCTTCTCTTGTTCTTCCTGAGCACCAAATGTGATGCCGAGGCAGAGTCAAAACTGATCGTGCTGTCTACTTTAACATATCACTTTTCAAGACCATAAAACTGTGGAAGTCTTCACCTCCCTCATTCTTCTGTTCAACAGCTTTCAAAACCCAACGACTGCCATCTCCTGAGCACCGACCGCTCAACTGACTTAAGTTTTCTCTTCTACACTTTTTGACTGTGGTCGTGTCCTACACCAAGGGCCTTGAACCATGGCCTAGGATTCTCAATGAACACAAAAAGCCACGGTTGCAATGGCGTATGGAAAGATGAACCCTTTGGACCATCCTGGTTTCACAAGTTGTGCATCATCTCGGCAAGAGCCAACCATTGGTGCCCATCTGTAACAAACTGGCTGTATTTCACAGCGACGTTTGACTATTGTCTACCAAAAAGTGCAAGTGGAGACTCTAAAGGGGTCGGAGATAGGAGGGTCCATCCTGGTCCTTGGTTGGCGTTCTCCAATCAATGGGAAGACACTTACCATTCTATCATGAGTAACCTATTGAGGCAGTCTTCACCACACGCCAGCTCTCCTCGCTCTCGGTCCTCTCTGGACAGCAAACATTCACACTGCATGCGCTTGATGTCGCGGTGAGACTTGCTTTTCTTCCTGCAAAAAGTAAATCAGTCCAATTAAAACTTGGGAAAGGAGATAAATGACTGGAACCTGGCCAGACTTCACGGATAATCATTCCGATAAAAGGAGTAAACGAGCATTCCCTATGGGCAAGGAATCTCTGACCGTAAAAATCAGCAGCCTGAAGGAGAGATGCGATTTAAATGTCACAGCACTGAAGAGCAGAGAGTATTCCCCATCATAGGAACAGGAGTAGGACATTCAACCCCTGCGAGCCTGTTCTCAGCCCCTCGAGCCTGTTATAAGAACATAAGAACATAAGAAATAGGAGCAGGAGTAGGCCAATCGGCCCTTCGAGCCTGCTCCGCCATTCAATAAGATCATGGCTGATCTGATCCTCACCTCAAATCTAAAGAACACAAGAAGTAGGAGCAGGACCCGGCCACTCAGCCCCTGGGCCCGCTACGCCACCCACAGGGCCTCGACCGATCCGAACTCAGCCTCATGTCCAATTTCCTGCCCGCTCCCCGTAACCCCTAATTCCCTTTACTTCTAGGAAACTGTCTATTTCTGTTTTAAATTTATTTAATGATGTAGCTTCCACATAATGTTCCGCCATTCAATCACATCATGGCTGATCTGTACCTCAACTCCATTTACCTGACATTGCTCCATATCCTTTGATACCTTCACCTAACAAAAATCTATCGATCTCAATCTTGAAAGCTATAACTGACCCAGCATCCTCAGCGTTTTGGGGGAGCGTGTCCCAGATTTCCACTACACTTTGTGCGAAAAAGTGCTTCCTGATTTCACTCCTAACTGGCCTAGTTCTAATTTTAAGATTGTGCCCTCTTGTTCTGGATTCCCCCACCAGAGGAATTGGTTTCTCTGTATGTACCCGATTGAATTCCTTTATCATTTTAAACACCTCGATTAGATCAATCCCTCAACCGTCTAAACTCAAGGGAATGCAACTCAAGTTTATGCAACTTCCCTTCCTGAGTATCCTCTCCAAGGGAAGTGTCTGAAGATACAAAAACAACAATCAATGATGGCAAGCACGTTGTTTGAGGCAACAGGAAGGTAAATTTGCACCAGTGAATGGTCTCTGTCCCTTTCAAAGACAAAACGGGGGGGCAGTCTCGAGGGAAGACAAGTCAAGCCCAATACTACAAATAAAAAGAAATCAAATAAAAACAGAAAAAACTGGAAATACACGAAGCTCAGTCAGCATCTGGGAACAGAAAAGGGAAGTCAACGATGGGAGTGTCTTCACTTCTTCAATGTACTGCTCTGAATTTCCAGAATTCTCTGTTTTTATTCAAGTCAGTGAATCCCGTCTCTGTCACCAACAGTTACTGGATCTCCCGAAGCCCTCCCCATCGGCCAAAACATTTGAAAGGTCTCTCCTTCCTGTATTTGTCTCTCACTCTCCTCTATATCTTCCATTCTTCAATCACCTTTTCTTCTATCCCACTGCTGTATTCGTCTTTTTCTCATTTCTTCTGCTCTCATTTTTTGTAAATCCCCCCTTTCTCTCAGTCTTCTGAGTTTCACTGTGCTGCGTACACTTTCTCTCTGCCACTCAAATCGGTCTGTCTGTCTCCCTCTCTTGTCACCTGCCTCTTTTCCCCCATCTGTCTCTCCTTTTCCCCCCATCCCGCTCCTCTGTCTGTCTCTCTTTTGGTGGGTGGGTGGGTATGTATGTATGTATGTATACATATATACACACACATCGTTCGCTCTCTATCAGTCTGTTTCCGCCCCTTGTCTATTAGTCTCTCTCTCTCTATATATATCTCTGTGTGCATCTCTCTCTCCATTTCCACCCATTGTCTGTGTGAATCTATCGCTTCCTGTGTAGCTCATTAGGAACCTCTACTGGCAGTAACAGGTACTGTAACAAAGGATAATTGAACAACTTTGCCAGTTTTCACCCCAGTCATTGGGGGTCTTGAACCAGAATACCTAAACCACATGGTGGAAATCAGCGGACAGGACACAGAGGTGCAGTACTATAGGCCATTTGACCAAAGGGGGCACGGTGGAGTGAGCGTGACGGGGGCACCGTACTAGAGGGGCCGTGGTGGTGAAGCAGAGCAGCATCGTCCCAATCCCTTCCTCACTATATGGTTAACTCAGGACATCTAGAGATGGGCATTAAATGAGACCTTGCCAGTGTTGCCCACATCTCAAGAATTTTTTTTTTTTTTTTTTTTTTTTTAAAGTTCACACAAGTCGAAATAAAATGTAAAAGATGAAATTCGGTTCTAAATTACACCACGGAGAACAAACACGGTACACACTCGGTGTCAACCCTAGCTCAGTGGCAGCACTCAACTTGTCAGTCAGAAGGTTGTGGGTTCAAGCCCCAATCCAGAGACATAAGCACATAATCTAGGCTGACACTATAGTGCAGTACTGAGGGATGCTGCACTGTCTTTCGGATAAGACGTTAAACTGAGGTACCGCCTGCCCTTTCAGACAGACGTGAAAGATCCCATGGCACTATTTCGAAGAGGAGCAGGGGAGTTATCCCCGGTGTGCTGGCCAATATTTATCCCTCAACCAACATCACTAAAACAGATTATCTGGTCATCAGCTCATTGCTGTCTGTGGGACCTTGCCGTGCACAAACTGGCTGCACTTCAATGGATTACACTTCAAAAGTGCTTCATTGGTGGTAAAGCGCTTTGGGATGTCCCGAGGTCATGAAAGGCGCTATATAAATGCAAATTCTTTCCCTTCTATTACATTTCAGTCACTGGGTTTTATTTAGTGTTTTTATACTAAGATAGTGCAAGAAAAGTCATAACTTAAACCCATGTACTTCAATGTTGTGCAAGAAAAGGGTTTAGCGGTCCTTTGTGATGTGGTAGTGTCGTGGTTGTGGTACTGGACTGGCAGCACAGAGGGTGCGAGTTCAGATCCCACTATGGCAAGTCATGAATAAATCTGGTAATTTGTGGGCTGGCACCAGGACGACCTTGAGGTGAAGGAAACCTACTTCAGCTACCTCATATGTGCTCGACTCTTAAACGCCACAATTGCTTCAAAGGGGAATGTCCACCACCACCTTCTCAGGGCAATGTGGGATGGACAATAAATGCCAGCCTTGTCAGTGATGCACACATCCCAAGAACAAATAAAAAATAAGTTATTACCTTTAATTGTTCCCACCACTAGTGACAGATCAGTGTTTTACAACTCAAAAACAGGAGGAGGTCATTCGGCCCCTCAATCCTGTTCTGCCATTCAGTTAGATAATTGTTGATCTGTATCTAACTCCATTAACCCACATTTGCTCCACATCCCTTGATACCCTTACCTAACATAAAACTATCAATCTCAGTCTTGAACATTTCAATTGACCCAGCATCCTCCGCCTTTCGTGGATGAGAATTTCCAGATTTCCACTACTCTGTGGAAAAAGTGCTTTCTGATTTCATTGCTAAATGGCCTGGCTCTAATTTTAAGATTGTCGTCTTGTTCTAGATTTCCCCACCAGAGAAAAGAGTTTCTCTGTATCTACTTTATCATTTTGAACACCTCAATTAGATTATGCCTCAACCTTCTAAACTCAAGGGAATACAAGTATATGCAACCTGTCCTCCTAATTTAACCCTTTATGCCCTGGTATCATTCTGGCAAATCTGCACTCCCTTTCAAGGCCAATATACCTTTCCTGAAGTTGATGCCTGGGCACAACCCAATTTTAAAACAGGCAAAACAAGCTAAATGCTACAGATGCTGGAAATGTGAAAACAAAAAACAGAAAAAGCTGGAAATGCTCAGCCGGTCTGTGGAGAAACAGAAGTCAATCATTCGATGTTTCAGGTTGAAGGCTCTTCCTCAGTCCTGAATCTCTCCATCTTATTTTCCCTTTGTTTTTAACACTGTACTGGTGGTGAAATTCAAATGGCAATCCAGTGATATCCTTCACTAAGAATCATACAGCACAGGACGCCATTCAGCCTGTGCTGGCTGTTTGAATGAGCTCTCCAATTAGTCTCATTTCTCTGCTCTTTCTCCATAGCCCCGCAAATTTTTCCTTTCCAAGTACACATTCAATTCCCTTTTGAAAGCTACTACTGAATCTGCTTCCACCACCCTTTCAGGCCATCATTACAACTCGCTGCGTAAAAATAATTCTGATCTCCCCTCTGGTACTTTTGTCAATTATCTTAAATCGGTGTCCTCTAATTACTGACCCTCCTGCCAGTGGAAATAGTTTCTCCTTACCTACTCTATCAAAACCCCTCATAATTTTGAACACCTCTATTAAATCTCCCCTTAACCTTCTCTGCTCGAAGGTGAACAATCCCAGCTTCTCCAGTTCCTCCACTTAACTGAAGTCCCTCAGCCCTGGTATCATTCTGGCAAATCTCCTCTGCACCCTCTCCAAGGTCTTCACATCCTTCCAAAAGTGTAGTGCCAGAATTGGACGCAATACTCCAGCCGAGGCCTAACCAGTGATTTATAAAGGTTTAGCATAACTTCCACTAAGAACCTAGTGTTAATACTTCATTATAGTATAATTAAATAATTTAACAACAAAAATGCTTAGAAAAGTTACCTCTCTGTCAGGTACAAGTTCTCTTCAATTAGTTCAAAGTAAGGTGGCATCATTCCCAGTTTTGACTGCTCCTTCCAGGACGGTGTGTTTTTGAACTCTTCCATCTTGCACACCAGCGTGACCCATTCTTTGTACGGCATCATGGGATGTGGATCCGGCTCGGCGTTGACTTGCTCGCAGTCCCGCGTGTCGACATCACTTTCCAAATCCGTGTCCACCTCCTCTTGCTGCGGCTTCTGGGATCCCCCCTGCTCATCGTCCGACCTTTTCTCCAACATTTTGGCCCTCGGGTCCTTGTCTGCCGTAGAGTCGCTGGCCTTTAGCACCAGCGTGGTCCCCTTACTGGAATTGCTGGTTATCTCGTGAGCCTGTAGAGAGCTCACGCCTTTGGGAACAGATCGCGGGTCACGGTTCACAGCTTCGTAGCTTGCAAAGTCATCGGTCATAGAGTCCGGCTGCACCTGTCCTTGAACATCTGAGCCAGATATGTCTTGACCCAACTGGTAGCTACTGTACAATGCCGATTTGGAATTCAACCTGGGATCCCAGTAATTGGCTCTACTACCTTGCCAGTAACTACTCCTGTCGCCCAAATCGGCTTCCTCCATTCGGTAGCCATATCTCCGGTACACTCCGTAACTGCTATCCGGCTGCTGACAACTGCTGCTCGGCTTCTCCGGCTGAGAGAAGTCCCAGTCAAGGCTATCCAAATACTCTAGGCTATGAAAAGACCCCTGATCTTGGGCCTGTTGCTGAGACCAAGGGCCAGCCTGCCTGCTGTCTGGCTTTTCTCCGAGGTTTTTCTCTGTCCCACGAGACGGCTGAGCGCCGCTTTGTCCGGCTGCAAAACTGTCCGAGTGGCTGCTGGGCGTGTGCGGGTGCCTTTCCGCCGATCTGTCCGCACGCGGAGATTCGGTCAAGCCAGATTTCTCATCCGGCGGAGGGAGCTGGTTTTGGTCTGGTGAAAACCTATCGGGCTGACTGGTACTGTCCGCCTTGTCACTAGACAACTGCTGCTTGCTGCTTTGGCGGCTCTCGCTAACGGGAGAAAGCTGACTCGAAGAAGCCTGCGGCTGGTCCTCTGGTTTTTTTGGAGAGGACAAGTGGCTGCCCTGAACTTCTTCATCACCCTGACCTTGGCCACCAACAATCTCCTGGGGAACACTTCCATGTTGGACACTGTTCTGGAGATGTTCCTGACCGGGTTTCTCTTCTGCTTCTCGTTTGCTGCCTTCGACGCTTGAATGCTTCTTTTCTTGCCGATTGCTTCTGGAAGAGGACGAGGAAGACGAAGGAGAGGACGACAGACTCTTCTCCTCCAACGTCAACGTAGAATTCTTGGGAACTATCACAACGGATTGCAAGCGGTTTCTGGGGACTCCACCGTCATCGGAATCAGAGCTCGTTTCACTTTCTTCGCTCTCCTGCTCACTGCTGCTCTGGACATCCTCTGAACACTCTTCATTTTCAGAGCTTACGCTGTTGTATTCTGCCTTCATAGAGCTGCTGTCACAGTAAGACTTGGTTTTGTAATTCTGTAAACTGTGTTCCGCTTCATTTGAGCTCGTCAGGTCGGCAGTGCTCAAAGGCGGTGGCCTCTCGGCCACCTCCACAGCCAAGTCTTCATCGGTCTCTTCCTCATCTTCAGAAATTTCCATCGACTGCTCTGGTTCCACTTTAACAGAACTATCTGGTCTAGCAGAGAAAGAGGTTTCTTCGTTATTTGTTGATGGACTTTCAGTCTTCACTTCTGAAGACTCCTTAGTTTCAAAAGTAAGGTGGCTGGCCAAATCTGTGTACAATCTAACTTTCTCAAATGAATCCCAATTTTGGTCGCCAGGCACTACATTCGGTTTACTTTTGCAATTGTTAAAGCTATTTGGATCGTGAAACAGTCTATCATTTTTTGATTCAGAACCATCTCCTTCACTGGTGTGTTGCTCCCTTCGACTATCCACATCCCTATTTTCTGTTGACTCTTCGCCTTGATGTTTTGCGTCTCTTGTGCAACTTTCAGCATCAGCCGAAACGGTCCAAGCTGCATCTAAATACAAGCGGGGCACAGAGATGGACTCGTCCGGTTTGGGACAGGCCAAAATCTCCTCCGTCTCGGTGTAGTGCGAAGTGCTGAATTCCTCCAGTTTTGGGTGGGCCAAAGACTTAACCTCATCTGGGCTGGAATGAGGTGAGGTTTTCAAATCATTAGTTATGAAATGAGGCGGGGACAGCAACTCATTTGATAGGGAACGAGGTGAAACCGTCAAATCAGCCTCGCAATGAGGTGAAGATCTCAGTTCTTCATCTGATTCTGAGCAAGATGAAACTTTTGCCAAAGGTCCATCTAATTTAGAACCAGCTGAAGGTCCGGCTATTTCAACAGCGAGTCTGGAGTGGCAGAACGTCCTCGGTAAATCTGATGTAGAATACGGTGAGGTGCTTACATAATTGTCCGATTGGTGATCAAGTGAGGAACAAATCTCATCTGATCTAGAAACTGTCTGCATTGTTCCTGACTTGTGCAGTTCAGGAACCTCTCTGAATTCATCTTCTGACTCAGAGCATGAAGTCCTTCTTAATTCCCTGTCAGATGTATAAGGGGGCGAAGTCCTCATCTTATGGGATCTGGAACTAGATGTAGTTATCCTTGACTGCCGATCTGACTTACAGCTTGCCCACGAGTCCAATTCCGGTTCTGGTTCAGAAGAGTCCATTTTAGTTACTTCCATTTCATAGCAAGTAGTCGACTTAGAATGAGATGGAGTTACCATTGAGTTCTTGTCCGACCTACTGTTAGTCCATGGGTCCAATTCTGGCCCTGCAGAATCCATTTTAACTACTTCCATTTCATAGCAAGTAGTTGACTTAGAGCGAGTTGGGGTTACCATTGAGTTATTGTCTGACCTACTGTTAGTCCACGAGTCCAATTCTGGTTCGGAAGAGTCCATTTTAACTACTTCTATTTCACAGCAAGTAGTTGATTTAGAATGTAATGGGGATATCCTTGAATTAATATCAGGCTTGTGACTTCTCCTGGAATCTGATTCTAGCTCTGGGCAGTCCCCTTGAATTGCTTCCATTCCACAACAAGTGGATGACTTGGAATGAGATGGAATTGTCTTTGAGTTACTGTCCAGCTTAGAACATTTCCTCGAGTCCATTTCTGGTTCTGGGGAGTCCTTCTTTACTGCTACCTCATGGCAAGAGGTTACAGATTTGGAATGAGATGAAGTTGTCCTCAAATGACCATCAGACTTGGAGATTTTCCTGCAGTCCAATTCCGGGTCAGACGAGTTTGTTTTAACTACCTCTGGTTTATGACAAGAAATCGATGACTTTGAATGGTATGAAGATATCTTTGAATGACTGTCCGATTTGGACAATTTCCTGGAATCTAATTCTGGTTCAGGAGAATTAATTTTAGAGCTTTCTGACTCGTAACAAGACGTTGATGTTTTGGATATTTTATCTGACTTAGATTTAGTCCTTCTAGTCTCTCTCTCTGATTCAGAGCACGACGAAGTTGCCCTCAGATCTCTATCCGACCGTGACTGGTATTTCCTCAAGTCTCTATAGGATTTAGAATGCAATGAAGTCCTTCTCAAGTCATTTGATCTGGGATGATACCTTCTGGAATCTTCTTCGGAATCTGAACAAGAGGAAGCGTCTCTTAAATCAGATCCCAATTTGGAACGAGAAGATTTGCTCCTTTCTGAGTAAGGGGAGCCTCTACGATATCCTCTGTCTTTCTCACGGTAATAAGAGGTCCTCGACCGGTCTGACTTCGAGTAAGAAGAGGGTGCCCTTGAATCTCTATCGGAGCGAGATCGAGATGAACTGACTCTTTCCTCTCTCCCATACTTTGACCGGGACGAAGTCCTTCTCGTATCTCGCTCAGACTTGGAACGACCGCTGCTCCTCTTATCTCGCTCAGACTTGGAATGAGAGGAAACCTTTTCTACCTCATCGATTTTGGAAGCCATTGGATTTTTCCTAACATCTCGATCAGATTCAGCATTTTTCGTGTCCTGCGACTTCAAACTAGGCGACTTCCTTAATAAATCCCCCTCAGACTCCGAGCCAGCTGATTGTACTTGCATTGCTTCTTCTGCCTGAGTAACCTTCCTAAGCTCATCGTTTTCAGAAGATGAGGAGACACTCTTGAACTCCTCCAAGTTATCACCCTTCCCAATGTGGGATGTACTGAGATTCTGATTTGACGGTTTCGGTTCAACAGCCACCTTTGTCACAGTTTCACTTCCTCCTGTAGAATCTTTCTTGACTGCTACATCCACAGGTTCCTCCACCGACGAGCTACACGGTTCCCTGTCAGACAAACTCACAGGTTTGGCTGCATCGTTGAGATGCTTCTTCTTGAAGTGCACCTTGCTCCACTCTACCTTGGATTTGGGCGGTGAGGTAGCAATCTCTGTAGCATCGGCCGAATCAGTGTCACTTTTACTGTCCTGGCTCCCTTTCACAGAAATGGGAGGCAACGTCAGGGGTGGAATCTTGACTTCATCCGGCTCAGTCCCAATGGCACTTTGGAACCTATTTCGTAAGGTCTTTGTTACATTGAAGGTAAAAGACACCTTCTGCCGTCCTTGGTCCTCCAGGTTGACTTTTGCCTTGGTGCCCTTAGGTAGAAATCGACTACAGCCTTTTGTCACTTGCCCCTTGAGAACACTCAATACCAATGGATTCTCCGACTTGACCTGCAACGGTATTGCGCACACTTTAGGTACAGCTCTGCAAGTTCACGTTCATTTCATTACAATTCACTCTCAAAGGAATGCCAATCAAGGCAACAGGTCTTTACGCCAGATGCAAGAACAGGGCATCCCAAAGCTCTCAGTTTGTGATGACTTTGCTGATCTCAGTTACAATTGGCCTCAGTACCCTTGTGCTAGGGCGGGTTCCTGCTCCGGATAGTTACCCAGTGACCGCCCCCGTTAGAAAAGTGCACGTGGGTGGACATCAGCCGAGGACAGGATTGGGCACAGCGGTGGTGCGTCCCACAGTCAAATAGCCTGCTCTTTGTCTAGACCCTGGTCATGAAGACTGGCCAATTAGGTGAGGAATTAGAGGCGGTGCAAAAAAGGTTCACTAGATTGATCCCTGGGATGACAGGGTTGTCTTATGAGGAGAGATTGAGCCTATACTCTGGAGTTTAGAAGAATGAGAGGGATTGACAGGCTGGATGTCAAGAGGTTGTTTCCTCTGGCTGGAGAGTCTAGAAACTAGGGGGCATAGTCACAGAATCATAGAAAGGTTACAGCACGAAAGACGACCATTCGGCCCCTCGAGTCCGTGCTGGCTCTCTGCAAGAGCACTACAGCTAGTCCCACTCCCCTGCTCTTTCCCCGTAGCCCTGTAAATGTTTTCCCTTCAGATACTTATCCAACTCCCTTTTGAAAGCAGTGATTGAATCTGCCTCCACCACCCTTTCAGGCAGTGCATTCCAGATCCTAACCACTCGCCCTTGGTTCTTTTGCCAATTTCCTTAAATCTGTGTCCTCTGGTTCTCGACCCTTCTGTCAATGGGAACAGTTTCTCTCTATCTACTCTGTCCAGACCCATCATGATTTTGAAAGACCCCATATGATTTAGATTAGCTGTGGAAAAGGACAGGGAGCAATCTAGAGTAAAAATATTTAATTGGAGGAAGGCAAATTTCAGTGGGATGAGAATGGATCTGGCCCGGGTAAATTGGAATGAAAGATTGGCAGGCAAAACTGTAGTGGAACAATGGGCTGCCTTTAAAGAGGAAACAGTTGGGGTACAGTCGAGGTACATTCCCACTAGGGGGAAAGGTAGGGCAACAAAAGTCAGAGCTCCCTGGATGAAGAGAGAGAGAGAGAGAGAGAGTAAGATGAAGCAGAAAAAGATCGTGTCTCACAGATGTCAGGTCGAGAATACATCTGAGAATCAGGCTAAATATAGAAAGGTCAGAGGAGAAGTGAAAAAGAAAGTAAGAGCAAAGAGAGGGTAGGAGAATAGAATGGCAGCTAACAGAAAAGGAAATCCAAAAGTCTTCTATAGGCATATAAATAGTAAACGGGTATTAAGAGGGGTGTGTGGGGCCGATTAGGGACCAAAAAGGAGGCCTATGCATGGAGGCAGAGGGTATGGCTGAGGTACTAAATGACTACTTTGCATCTGTCTTCACCAAGGAAGAGGATGCTGCCATAGACATAGTAGGAGGAGGTAGAGGAGATACTGGATGGGATAAGAATTGATAAAGACGAGGTACTAGAAAGGCTGGCTGTACTTAAAGTAGATAAGTCACCAGAACCAGATGGGATGCATCCTAGGACACTGAGGGAAGTGAAGGAAGAAATCGCAGAGGTACTGGCCATAATCTTCCAATCCTCCTTACATATGGGGGTGGTGCCGGAGGACTGGAGAATTGCAAATGTTACACCCTTGTTCAAAAAAGGGTGTAAAGATAAACCCAGCAAATATAGGCTGGTCAATTTAACCTCAGTAGTGGGGAAGCTTTTAGAAACAATAATCAGGGACAAAATTAACAGTGTGGATTAATTAAGGAAAGCCAGCACAGATTTGTTAAAGGTAAATCATGTTCAACCAACTTGATCGAGTTTTTTGATGAGGTAACAGAGAGGGTTGTGATGAGGGCAATGCGGTTGACGTGGTGTACATGGATTTCCAAAAGGCGTTCGACAAAGTGCCACATAATAGGCTTGCCAGTAAAGTTTAGGACTGAGATGGGGAGAAATTTCTTCACGCAGAGGGTGGTGAATCTTTGGAATTCTCTACCCCAGAAGGCTGTGGATGCTCAGTCGTTGAGTATATTCAAGGCTGAGATAGATAGATTTTTGGACTCTAGAGGAATCAAGGGATATGGGGATCGGGCGGGCAAGTGGAGTTGTGGTCGAAGATCAGCCATGATCTTATCGAATGGCGGAGCAGGCTCGAAGGGCCATATGGCCTACTCCTGCTCCTAATTCTTATGTTCTTATGGAACTGGAAGGCATTGGTGGAACTGCACCACAACGAGAGTTGACACAAAAAGAGGAAGAGCACGGGGCATAGGGAGAGGACCGGGCGGAGCGATAACAAATCAGGGTGGCAAACGTGGCATATTTTCCCCTCCATAATGTAGGGCACGGAGGACAACCTTAAGCTTGATGGGACAGTGTAGAGGGAGCTTTATAGCTGTATCTAACCTGTGCTGTACCTGCCCTGGGAGTGTTTGATGAAGGAGTGTAGGGGGAGCTTTACTCTGTATCTAACCCGTGTTGTACCTGCCCTAGGTCTCAAAGCTGGTAGCTAGTTTATTCGATGAGCACAAAAAGAATTTCCACTAAAGAAAAGTTAAAAATCTCCCAGATAGCTGTTAGTACATTTTATATCCCACTGGAGTCAGGTTTCTGAATTAGGCTAAAGGTTAAAATTGGCCAGAGCTTTTCGATGAACAGCTTCAAAAACAAATCGATCCCTCCCTCTCTCTCTCTCTCTCTCTCTCTCCCCAACCACACAATGATTAAATTACAGTTAATTGAACATTATTTAAATCCTTACTGCGTTCTCGTCTTCTCTGTTGCAGACGACCAAGCAAACCATGAAAAAAAACCAGAAAAAAGCACAAGGTTAGAAACATGTTCTAATACAAAACATGAAGCACTAAAAACAAAGGAACAATTACATCAACATTATAACCGGACACAGACTGTACTTTGCCCCTGTTCTCCTGAAGGCGTGCACTCTCCCTGCGGTAGTGTCTCACGGGAACAGAGAATCTTCTGGCAGCTCCGAGGGTACGGTAGTAGTACTGTAGTAAAAAAACAACTGGTTCACCAATATCCTTTAGGGAAGAAAACGTGGCGGCCTTTCCTGGTCTGGCCTATATGTGACTCCAGTCCCCCACCAATGTGGTTGACTCTTAACTGCCCTCTGAAGTTACCTAGCAAGTTACTCAGTTGCCAGGGGTTCAAGAAAAAGGCCTACCACCAACTTCTCAGGGCAACTAAGGATGGGCAATAAATGCCGGCCTTGCTACATCCCGATTTTAAAAAAATCGATCAGATTGGCCATTCTTCACTCGCAAGACAGTCGAGCAACGGAAGGTTATATAACCGGTTATTTATCACAAATAAGCCCCAATCCTTACCGCCCCCACCATCCACATACATACACAACAGAGCTTGATCCTCTCCTCACCTGACACGGTGGGCAACACGGTGGCATAGTGGTTAGCACTGTTGCCTCACAGCGCCAGGGACCCGGGTTCGAATCCGGCATCGGGTGACTGTCTGTGTGGAGTTTGCACATTCTCCCCGTGTCTGCGTGGGTTTCCTCCGGGTGCTCCGGTTTCCTCCCACAGTCCAAAGATGTGCGGGTTAGGTTGATTTGGCTATGATAAATTGACCCTTAGTGTTAGGGGGATTAAATACGTGGGGTTACGGGGATAGGGTGGGATATGTGTCGGTGCAGGCTCGATGGGCCGAAATGGCCTCTATCTGCACTGTGGGGATTCTGTGACATCTACTCGCCTCAGAGTCTGAAGGTCATGGGTTCAAGTCCCACTCCAGAGACCCGAGCACAAAATCCAGGCTGACACTTCTTCACAGTACAGTGACAGTGCTGCGCTGTCGGAGTTGCCGTCTTTCGGATGAGACATTAATCCGACACCCTATTTTACCTGTCCTGGTTGTATGTTAAAGATCCCATGACACCATTTGAAGATGATCAATAATGTTCTTATTTATCCCTTAACCAACATGACAAAAGTCATTTATCTCATTGCTGTTTGTGTTAAATTGGCTGCCATGTTAGACTACAGAAGTGACTACAGTGACTGTGCAGCTCTTTGGGATGTCCTGAGAATGTGAAAGGGTCTATGTAAATACAAGTTCTTTCTTACTATATAGGAACATGGAACAGGAGTAAGCCGCTCAGCCCATCAAACCTGTTACGCAATTCAATCAGATTATGATCGGTACCTCAATTCCATATCCCTCGATACCCTTACCAAACAAAAATCTATCGCTCTTAGTCTTTATAATGTCAATTGACCCAGCATCCACAGCCTTTGGGGGAGAGTTTGAGATTTCTACTACCGTGTGTGAAAAGGTGCTTCCCAATTTCACTCCTGAATCATGCTTGAATTTTAAGATTATGCCCTCTTGTTCTGGTGCCCCCACCAGAGAAAGTAGTTTCTCTGTACCTACCCTATCGAATCCTTTTTAGTGTTTTAAATACCTCGATTAGATCATGTTTTGTCCTTCTAACCTCAAGGGAATACAAGCCAAGTTTAGGCAACCTGTTCTCATAATTTCAGTTCTGGTATCATCCTGGTGAGTCTGCACTATACCCCATCCAACGCCAATACATCCTTCCTGAGGTTTGGTCCCCCAAACTGAACGCACTACTCCAGATGGGGCCCCGTCCAAACCTTCCAGTACTCTTCATACACCGAAGCTCGCAAGTTATTGTGAGGAGGCTCTGCTACAGTGGAGTCGAGTTGAACTCTGACCTTTACTCGCTTGCACTGCAGCAGGTCACCGAGTAGCAAGGAATCTGCACTGGACAGCAACCAAAAGAGATGTCCATGGCTTATTGACCCCTTCCCCTGCCCACGGACATTGAGGCCAATTGTAGTATGGCCAGGGTATTCTCAGGTGACACTCCTGCTCAGATTTGCACATGGAATACTCATTTAGAATTTAAAAGAATAAAACAGATGTCAGTAGTAGGAAAAATCCATTGTTAAGGAAGTGGTATCAGGGCACTTAGGAAATCATAACATGATTAGGCAGAGTCAACATGGTTTTATGAAAGGGAAATCGTGTTTAACAAATTTATCACAGTTTTTTGAGGATGTAACTAGCAGTAGATAAAGGG
The DNA here is from genome assembly GCA_030390025.1 of Squalus acanthias. Taxonomy (NCBI): domain Eukaryota; kingdom Metazoa; phylum Chordata; class Chondrichthyes; order Squaliformes; family Squalidae; genus Squalus; species Squalus acanthias. Next base: position 35,955,616 of record CM059432.1, on the reverse strand, counting down.
GAACCAGTGGATGTAGTGGGTGGTAGAAGTCACGGGTTTGATGGTGTTTCCAAAGAAGCCTGGGTGAGTTGCTGCAGTGCATCTTGTAGATGGTACACACTGCAGCCACAGTGTGCCGGTGGTGGAGGGAGTGAATGTTTAAGGTGGTGGATGGGGTGCCAATCAAGTGGGCTGCTTTGCCCTGGATGGTGTCAAGCTTCTAGTGTGTTGTTGGAGCTGCACTCATCCAGGCAAGTGGAGAGTATTCCATCACACTCCTGACTTGTGCCTTGTAGATGGTGGAAAGGCTTTGGGGAGTCAGGATGTGAGACATTCGCCACAGAATACCCAGCCTTTGACCTGCTCTTGTTGCCACAGTATTTATGTGACTGGTCCAGTTAAGTTTCTGGTCAATGGTGACCACCAGGATGTTGATTTGGGGGATTCGGCGATGGTAATGTCGTTGAATGTCAAGGGGCAGTGGTTAGACTCTCGCTTGTTGGAGATAGTCATTGCCTAGCACATGTGTGGCGCGAATGTTACCTGCCACTTATCAGCCCAAGCCTGAATGTCGTCCAGGTCTTGCTGCATGCGGGCATGGACTGCTTCATTATCTGAGGAGTTGCGAATGGCACTGAACACTGTGCAGTCATCAGCAAACATAAGAAATAGGAGCAGGAGTAGGCCATTTAGCCTTTCGAGCCTGCTTCGCCATTCAATAAGATAATGGCTGATGATCTACCTCATCTCCACTTTCCTGCACTGTCCCCATATCCCTTGATTCTCTTAATATTCAAAAATCTATCGATCTCTCTTGAATATACTCAACGACTGAGCCTCCACAGCCCTCTGGGGTAGAGAATTCCAAAGATTCACCACACTCTGAGTGAAGAAATTTCTCATCTCAGTCCTAAATGGCCGACCCCTTATTCTTGGTCTGTGACCCCTGGTTCTAGACTCCCCAGCCAGGAGAAACGTCCTCCCTGCATCTACCCTGTCAAGCCCTGTAAGAATTTTGAGAGATCACCTCTCATTCTTCTAAACTCTAGAGAATATAGGCCTAGTCTACTCAATCTGTCCTCATAAGACAATCCCCCCATCCCAGGAACCAGTCTGGTGAACCTTTGTTGCACTCCCTCTATGGCAAGTACAGTATATCCTTCCTTAGGTAAGGAGACCAAAACTATACACAATACTACAGGTGTGGTCTCACCAGGGCCCTATATAATTGCAGTAAGACATCTTTACTCTTATACTCGAATCCTCTTGTAATAAAGGCCAACATACCATTTGCTTTCCTAATTGCTTGCTGTACCTGCATGTTAACTTTCAGTGATTCGTGTACAAGGACACCCAGGTCTCTCTGAACACCAACATTTCCCAATCTCTCACCATTTAAAAAATACTCTGCTTTTCTATTTTTCCTACCAAAGTGGATAACTTCACATTTCTCCACATTATATTCCATTTGCCCTGTTCTTGCCCACTCACTTAGCCTGTCTATATCCCCTTGAAGCCTCCTTGCATCCTCCTCAACTTACATTCCCACCCAGCTTTGCATCATCAGCAAACTTGGATATATTACATTTGGTCCCCTCATCCAAATCATTGATGTAGATTGTGAATAGCTGAGGCCCAAGCACTGATCCTTGCGGCACCCCACTAGTTACAGCCTGCTAACCCGAAAATGACCAGTTTATTCCTACTCTCTGTTTTCTGTCCGTTAACCAATCCTCAATTCATGCTAGTATATTACCCCCAATCCCATGAGCCCTAATTTTGTTTAATAATCTTGTGTGGCACCTTATCGAATGCCTTCTGAAAATCCAAATACACCACATCCACTGGTTTCCCCATATCTATTCTGCTAGTTACAACCTCAAAAAACTCTTAACAGATTTGTCAAACGTGATTTCTCTTTCATACATGAGTATTATTATTTTCCAAGTGCCCTGTTACCACGTCTTTAATAACAGATTCTAGCATTTTCCCTACTACTGATATCAGGCTAACTGGTCTGTAGTTCCCCGTTTTCTCTCTCCCTCCTTTCTTAAATAGTGGGGTTATATTTGCTACCTTCCAATCCGCGGGAACCGTTCTAGAATCTATGGAATTTTGGAAAATGACAATCAATGCATCCACTATCTCTATAGTCACCTCTTTCAAAACCCTAGGATGTAGGCCATTAGGTCCAGGGGATTTATTCGCTTTCAGTCCCATTAATTTCTCTAGTACTACTTTTTTACTAATACTAATATCTTTCAGTTCCTCATTCTCGCTTGACCCTTGGTTGTCCACTATTTCTGGGAAGATTTTTGCGTCTTCTTCCGTGAAGACAGACACAAAGGGGGTGATTTTGCCAATGGGGGTGCGACTGTTGCTCGTCGGGTTTCAGTCCCGCCTCCATCGACTTGTGGCCAACCCACGCTATTTTCCCTTGATTGACCTGGTTAAGCCCGCCCAGCGGGTTTAACAGGCCAATTAAGGACCAATTTTTGACAGATGAATTGTCATCGTTTGACAGCTCTGTGAAGCTGTCAAACACTGACATTCTATGTTGTTTGATGAGTCCTTGTATTCAAGACTCATCAAACCTCTTTCTTTAGCAGAAATTAGATGGTTGTTGCATCGGAGAATGCAGCAGCCATCTGTCATCTCTGCCGGTGAGATGCGAGACTCTCCGCATCCCCAACTGTTGAAACCTGCAGGAAGAAACAAATGCAAGTAAACTTTTTCTAACACTTTCCACTCACCTCACATACTTACCTCTTCACACTTGCACCCATCACTTACCTTCACAGCGCACTTTTGCACCCCTCCGACCCCTGCAGACCCACTGCTCACCTCGGTGACCCTGGCGGGGTTTCCAGATGTCGGGAAGCCCGCGCCTCTGGTGGCAAAATGGGGATAATCCTTTTAACTGCCTGTTAACTACCTGTTAACAGGCAGTTAAGTGGCTGTAATCCCCTTCCCACCTCCAGGAGACAGGACACGGCGCGGGTCGGCTACCCGCCTCCTGGGAAGGTGGCATGGAGGCGGGTTGGGCACCCGCCCCCAGATTCTGCCATTTTCCCGGCAGTCCAGCCTCCAAACCCGCCTCCCCAGGGCTGGCAAGATCGCGCCCAAAGTATGTTTAATTTCTCTGCCATTTCCTTATTCCCCATTATAATTTCTCCTGTCTCAGCCTGTAAGGGACCGACATTTACTTTTGCTAATCTTTTCCTTTTTACATACCTATAGAAGCTTTTACAGTCTGTTTTTAATGTCTCTTGCTTGGTTACTCTCATATTCTATTTTCCCTTTCTTTATCAATTTCTTGGTCCTTCTTTGATGCATTCTAAAATCCTCCTAATCCTCAGGCTTACTACTCTTTTTGGCAGCATTACGTAAGAACATAAGAATATGAGCAGGAGTAGGCCATACAGCCCCTCGAGCCTGCTCCGTTTACAAGCCTCTTCCTCCACTTCTGACCTTATGATAGAGGGAAGGTCATTGATGAAGGAGCTGAAGATGGTTGGGCCTAGGACACTGCCCTGAGGAACTCCTGCAGCGATATCCTGGAGTTGTGATGATTGATCTCCAACCACCACAACCATCTTCCTTTGTGCTAGGTATAACTCCAGCCAGTGGAGAGTTTTCCCTCCCAATTCCCATTGACTTCAGTTTTACTAGGGCTCCTTGATGCCACAGTCGGTCAAATGCTGCCTTGATGTCGAGGGCAGTCACTCTCACCTCACCTCTGGAATTCAGCTCTTTTGTCCATGTTTGGACCAAGGTTGCAATGAGGTCTGGAGCCGAGTGGTCCTGGCGGAACCCAAACTGGGCTTCAGTGAGCAGGTTATTGGTGAGTAAGTGCTGCTTGATAGCACTGTCGGCGACACCTTCCATCACTTTGATGATGATTGAGAGTAGACTGATGGGGCGGTAATTGGCTGGGCTGGATTTGTCCTGCTTTTTGTGGACAGGACATACCTGGGCAGTTTTCCACATTGTCGGATAGATGCCAGTGTTGTAGCTGTACTGGAACAGCTTGACTAGAGACGCGGCTAGTTCTGGAGCACAAGTCTTCAGCACGACAGTCAGGATGTTGTCGGGACCCACAGCCTTTGCTGTATCCAGTGCGCTCAGCCATTTCTTGATATCACGTGGAGGGAATCGAATTGGCTGAAGACTGGCTTCTGTGGTGGTGGGGACCTTAGGAGGAGGCCGATATGGATCATCCACTCGGCACTTCTAGCTGAAGATGGTTGCAACCGCTTCAGTTTTGTCTTTTGCACTCACGTGCTGGGCTCCACTATCATTGAGGATGGGGGTTATTCATGGAGCCTCCTCCCTCCCCCCCGTTAGTTGTTTAATGGTCCGCCACCATTCACGACTGGATGTGGCAGGACTTGGAAATACATCGCCGTTCCTTCATCGTCACGGAGTCAAAATCTTAGAACTCCCTACCTAACAGCAATGTGGGAGGACCTTCACCACACGGACTGCAGCGGTTGAAGGTGGCGGCTCACCACCACCTTCTCAAGGGCAATTAGGGATGGGCAATAAATGCCGGCTGTGCCAGCAACACCCACATCCCATGAATGAATAAAATAAAAAATAGGCAAAATACAAAATGTTGGAGAAGGCCAACGTAACAAGTTATGGGAGTCAGATAAAAAGAGAGGGGGGAGAGAGACACACAACACGAGCGAGAGAGAGGAGAGACAGACAACAGGAGAAACACATACACAGACAGAAAGAAAGAGTAACACACACACACACGGCAAGAGAGCCAGACAGACAGGGGGGGGGGGGAAATATGTCAGACTGCACTGCTCCAATCCTTGCACTTTGCCCAAGGACACTCATGGCCTGATATCACATTTCAAGTCAACTCGTGCACCGGTTGTGCATTGTATGGTGGGGTGGGTAGAAAGTCGAGATGACTGACAGGAACCAGATTCCAATCTTATCGCAGCTCCAGCAGAAGCTCAATCACACTGCAAGTCTGTGAATTTTTGAAGCCTGAGTGCACCCATTGCTCTGAAAACACATCCATTTCACACAGCGTCAGAGAGCTAATGGTAAGAGGATTTTTGAACTGGAACATTATAGGCTGCATGAATGCAAACAAGCCTGGTCTATACATCCTGCATCACCTCACCATTTACATCCGCCGCCTCATTTAACTTTCAGCTGGTGTGATCCGACAATCGCAGAGATGGCTGGGTCAGAAGGTGGTAAATATATATTTCGATGCCAGAAGAATTGCACAAGGTGTCCTTGAATTCCCATCACCATTACTGGGTTGTGCGACACCATCACTGTAAGGACATCCTCCATTGTGTAGTGACACCATTACTTGTAAGGACATTCTCCATCGGGCAGTGCGACACCATCACCGTGAGGACATCCCCCATCGTGTAGTGTGACAATATCACTGTGAGGACATCCCCCATCGTGTAGTGTGACACAAGCACCTCCATCTTGTAATGTGGTCACTCCTGCCGTGCCAAGTGGGCAGACAACAAACAAACCTAGCAGCCCAAATCTGGACATCCAGCAGATGCTGTGAGCCATGAGCAGCAGCCGAATTATATACCACCACAATCTGTAACCTCATGGCCTGGCACATCGACAAGGCTCAAGTTGAATCTGATGGAAAACTCACTACACTCAAGAACCTCAACAACATCAAGAACAGAACAGTCCACTTGACTCACACCCCTGCTAGTGAACCCAATATCCACTGTCACACTGTGCTGGAGACCTCAACTTGGAGAGGGCTTCTAGGTTGCTTTTAGGTCCAATGACGGATCAGGCCGCGGGCTCATTGCTCGAGAGCAATGGTGCAAAGGTTTACATAGTATTTACAGCACAGAAACAGGCCATCTGGCCCAACAGATCTACCAGTGTTTATGCTCCACACGAATCTCCTCCCACCCTTCATCATCGAACATATCCGTCTACTCCTTTCTCCCTCATGTGTTTAGCTAGCTTGCCCTTAAATGCATCTATGCTAGTCGCCCCAACTGCTCCTTGTGGTAGTGAGTTCTACAGTCTAACCACTCTCTGGGTAAAAAAGTTTCTCCTGAATTTCCTATTGAGGCTGACACATACTGGAGTCACGTGTAGGACCAGACCAGGTAAAGGTCGTAGGTTGGTAAAGGTCGTAGGTTCCCTTTTCCGAAGGATATTAATCAACCAGTTAGGATTTTACATCAATCAGCAACTTTCATGCTCATTTTATCTGGTGCTAGCCCAAATTACAGATTTATTGAAATCAAGTTCACAACTTGCCATGGTTGCATTCCACCTTATGATCGCATCCCTCCAAGTCACACACCATCTTGACTTGGACATATATCACCATTACTTCATCATCGCAGAGTCAAAATCCTGGAACACTCTACCCAACAGCATTGTGGGAGCACCTTCACCACACAGACTGCAACAGTTCAAGGCGGCGGCTCACCACCACCCTCTCAAGGGCGAGTATGGATGGGCAATAAATGCCGGCCTTAGAATCATAGAATGATTCGGCCCATCGTGCCTGTGCCGGCTCTTTGAAAGAGCTATCCAATTAATCCCATTCCCCTGTTCTTTCCGCATAGCCCCGTAATTTTTTTTCCTCTTGAAGCATTTATCCAATTCTCTTTTGAATGTGACTACTGAATCTTCAGGCAGTTCATTCCCGATCACAACTCACTGTGGAAAAAAAATGTTTCCTCATGTCACCTCTGGTTCATTTGCCAATCACCTAAATCTGTGTCCTCTGGTTACTGACTCTTCTGCCACTGGAAACTGTTTCTCTTATTTACTTGATCAAAACCGTTCATGATTTTGAACACCTCTATCAAATCTCCTCTTAACCTTCTCTGCTCCAAGGTGAACAACCCCAGTTTCTTCAGTCTTTCCACATAATTGAAGTCTTTCATCCCTGGTATCATTCTCATAAATCTCTTCTGCACCCTCTATGAGACCTTGACATTCTTCATAAAGTGTGGCGCCCAGAATTAAACGCAATACTCCAGCTGAAGCCTAACCAGTGTTTTATAAAGGTTCATCATAACTTCCTTGCTTTTGTACTCTATTCCTCTATTAATAAAGCCAAGGATCCTGTATGCATTAACAGCCTTCTCAACTTGTCCTGCTCCCTGTTCCTGCACCCCCTTTAAAATTGTACCATTTAGTTTATATTGCCTCTCCTCATCCTTTTTACCAAAATGTATCACTTCACACTTTTCTGTTAAATTTCATCGGCCATGTGTCTGCCCCTTTTCATCAGTCTGTCTCTGTCCTTCTAATTTCTGTTACTATCCCCCTCATTGTTTACTACATTTCCAAGTTTCGTCTCATCTGCAAACTTTGAAATTATGCCCTGTATACCAAAGTCCAGGTCATTAATATAGATCAAAAACAGCCGCGGTCCCAATACTGATCCCTGGGGAACACCACTGTATACGTCCCTCCAATCTGAAAGACAACCGTTCACCGCTACTCTCTGCTTTCTGTCCCGTAGCCAATTTTGTAACCACGCTGCCACTGTCCCTTTAATCCCATGGGCTTTACAAGTCTATTATCTACTTTCTCAAACGCCATTTGAAAGTCCATATACACATCAACCACACTACCTTCATCAACCCTCTCCGTTACTTCATCAAGTTAGTCAAACAAGATTTGCCTTTAACAAATCTGTGCTGACTTTCATTTTTTGGCACATACTTTTCCAAATGCCAGTTAATTTTGTCTTGGACTATTTTCTCAAAGTTTCCCCACCACCGACATTAGGTTGACTGGCCTGTAGTTGCTGGGTTTATCCCGCTCTCCTTTTTAAAAAAAAGGGGTGTAATATTTTCAGTCCTCCAGCACCATCCCCATATCCAAGGAGGATTGGAACAACTGGCCAGAGCCTCTGCAATTTCCACCCTTACTTCCCTCAGTAACCTGGGATGCATCCCATCTGGACTGGGTGACTTTTCTACTTTGAAGACTACTTTTAAGTACCTCCTCTTAATTTTTATCCTATCCACAGAGGCTCAAACCCTCTGTACGACAGCACTCACCCTGGTGTACTCTACAGCGGAGTACTGCTCTCCGGCATGGCGATCGAGTCCGCATGTCAAATCCGTTGATGTCCAGTTGAATTCTACTATGAGAATTATCACCGGTACGCTTTTATCGACACCAACACCTTGACTGCCCGTGCTTGCAAACTTCGCACCACCACACCTACGCCGCAAATATGCAGTCTCCAGAAAATACAACCACTACACCAGCAAAGACATGCCGATCCAGGCCGACTTAAACAACCTACCACCAACCCGTCTCAAATCTAGACGGCCATTTTGGACCGTCGCCGAAGCCCTTCAGCGATCTCCCCTCAGCCTTGATGGCGGAATGCTTGGAAGAACTGCGACATATGGAATGGATTCCTTATAGAGGACCCCACAGTACAACCTGAAGGATCAAACCTTCCTTGCAAACAGTGGACAACCATCAACCGCCTCAGAACTGGTCATGGTGGATGCTGCCACCTTCTCCATAGATGGAAGATTAAAGGATCCCCATCATGCGACTGTGGAGCTCCTGATCAGACCCTGGAGCACATCATTGAGCACTGCCCTCAGGAAATTCGCAGGCAGCCTACAAGATATCCACGCTGTTACACTGGAAGCTTTGGCCTGGATATCCAACTTAGATATTGACATTTGATTTGCTTTGCTACTACCATACGAAAGAAGATCGATCCTATCCAATATCGCTACTGCTTCCTCCTTTACTGCTACATTGGCAACATCCTCTTCTCTGTTGAAGACAGATGCGAAGTACTCACTTAGTACCTCAGCCATACCCTCAGCCTCCACAAGAGTATCTCCTTTTTGGTCCCTAATCGGCCCCATCCTTCCTTGGACTACCCGTTTACTATTTATGTGTTTATAAAAGGGTTTTTTGAGTTCCCTTTTATGTTAGCCGCTAACCTATTCTCATACTCTCTCGTTGCCTTTTTTAGATCTCCTCTGTACTTTCTATATTCAGCTTGGTTCTTGCCGGCGACGACCACAAAATAATGTTTTTTTTTAATTCACCACTGTGATCTGCTGACCATCAAGGTCCCAGTTTCTATTACATAGGATATACGGCACAGAAACAGGCCATTCGGCCCAACCAGTCCATGCCGGCATTTATGTTCCACACGAGCCTCCTCCCGTCTTTCCTCATCTAAATCTATCAGCATAACCCTCTATTCCCTTCTCCCTCATGCTTGTCTAGTCTCCCCTTAAATGCATCTATAATATTCGCTTCAACCACTCCCTGTGGTAATGAGTTCCACATTCTCACCACTCTTTGGGTAAAGAAGTTTCTTCTGAATTCCCATTGGATTTCTTGGCGACTATCTTATATTGATGGCCTCTAGTTATGCTCTTCCCCACAAGTGGAAACATTCTCTCAGTATCCACTCTATCAAAATTTTTCATAATTTTAAAGACCTCTATTAGTTCACCCCTCAGCCTTCTTTTTTCAAGAGAAAAGAGACCCAGCCTGTTCATCCTTTCCTGATATGTATACCCTCGTATCATCCTTGTAAATCTTTTCTACACCCTCTCCAGTGCCTCTATATCCTTTTTATAATATGGTGACCAGAACTGTGCACAGCACTCCAAGTGTGGTCTAACCAAGGTTCAATACAGGTTTAGCGTAACTTCCCTACTTTTCAATTCTATCCCTCTAGAAATAAACCCTAGTGCTTGGTTTGACTTTTTTTTTAAATGACCTTGCTAACCTGCGTCGCAACTTTTTCGTGATTTGTGTATTTGTACTCCGAGATCCCTTTGTTCCTTGACTGGCCGATGGAGCGCGGGCGCTACAATTGGACTCTTCCCAATAGGAAAATCAAAACATCAGCCAAGTATCGTGCTTCTGTGGGACTGCCATCTTTGAGATGAGATGTTAAACTGAGGCCCTGTCTGTCCTCTCAGGTGGATGTAAAAGATCCCGTGGCACCATTTCGAAGAAGAGCAGGGGAGTTCTCCCCAGTGTCCTGGATAATATTTATCACTCAACCTACATCAATAAAACACATTAACTGGTCATTTATCTCATTGCTGTGTGGGACCTTGTTGTGTGCAAATTGGCTACATTACAACAGCGCCTACACTTCGAAAATTACTTCATTGGCTGTAAACCACTTTGGAACCGGAGGTTGTGAAAGGTGCTATATAAATGCAAGTCTTTCTTTCTATAGAATTGGCAAAAAGAACCAGAGTAGAGATGAGAATTGTTTTTTTAACGCAGCGAGTTATGATGATCTGGAATGCACTCCCTGAAAGAGTGGTGGAAGCAGATTCAATCGTAACTTTCAAAAGATACAACTTTCAGAATTGGAAAAGGAAAAATTTGATGGGCTATGGGGAAAGAACGGGGGAGTGGGACTAATTGGATCGCTCTTTCAAAGACCCAGCTCAGGCACGATGGCCTCCTTCTGTGCTGTCTGATTCTATTTCTATGAAAATAAGCCATGTCAGCACACTCCTGCTTCCCTCACCCTCTGCTATTCCGCTGTAAGCATTTACACCTCCCCTGCACCCATCGATTGTTTCCATAGTTGTCCCATTATCACCTAATTTTGTCTTGCACCATTACTGTCGTCATTCAATCAATCCTGCCCGCCACCCTATCACGGACCTTCCCTTTTGTTCTTTCCATGCACCCCCTTTTCCCTGGTTGTGGACTTGCTCAAAAGCTGTTCATCTCGAATACCTTCCAGTTCTGATGAAACGTCATTGACCTAAAACATTAACTCGGCTTCTCTCTCCACAAATGCTGCCTGACCTGCTGAGTATTTCTAGCATTTTCTGTTTTTAATGTCACCAGGCACACTGCCGGACTGGATTACACTCCGATACATCTCGTGACCTTCTTCAAATGACCCGGTGAGTAAGGGCTCCTGCCCAGTGTAGGACTGAGCCACACACATCCGTGAACTGCAGATGAGGAGTTATAATTTTCCTCAGTATCATTGGGGTATGGTTGGCCGGGGATGGGGAAGGAGTGGAGTCCGCCCTGAGTATCTGCTCCTAATTTGATGACCTCTGCGCAATGCTGACATCAGGCGAGGACAGAAGCAGGCTCGGTGATGCTACACAGCCAAGGTCCAGACATGAGAATGGCCAGCTGGATGAGCTCCGCTGCTGTCTACAGACTCTTGGCCAGCAAGAACCAGGGCTCTCAGGAGGAGCGTGAAAACTGGAGGTGCAGACAGTGGGGAGGCGGGAGGACGCACGGGATACCCACAGAACTAATTCATAGCACAAAGGGAGATGTTGTGTCAACTAACTATCTGATAGACATCCAACATTGCAAGACAAATGAACTCCAAAAATGTTAGCATATAATATAGGTATTATATATATAAAAAGAGTAATTTTTAAGCTTACTAAATTGCCCATGGCCAGTTCAAGCTGTTCTTAAAAAATAAACAAGATGCCAATAAAGTTGGGAGACAGACTTCAGAAACTCACTCCGCAAAGCGGCGAGATCCTACAACTACTTTGTGATTATTGACATAGAAAAATTGATGGGACATGTTTACATGGCAAGTTACAATAGTAAGTGTGACCAAAATTCATGTCAACAGGTGGCAAGGTGTTTGGACAGGAAACACACGCACCTCGCAATATTTTTTAACAATAAAGTAGTCGACCTCCCATGGCAATGCACACGGGTGTCAAGACTAAGTCTCATCTTCAGGCAAGGTAGATTTAGGGGTGGGAGACAATTAGGTTAAAGCTATGCAGATGGAATTCAGTCTCCATACATCCTGTCCTTACTTTTTATATTTCCATTATAAATACCTATGTTCACATTTATAATGGGAATGGGCTATGTAAACATGTCACGCTAGAATTATATCCTCCCACCAGTGGAGGTGCTGTACTGCAGGAGGATGCAATTACATGGGTAATTTTTTACAATAAATGTGGATATAAGAATTTATAAATAGAAAAAGTTGACCAGAAGTGGACAGATTAATTAATATATTAAATAGATAGATTAATAAATTAGTCCAATACCAAAACAGGTCACTATATAGCCATTATCAAATGACATCCAAGTGGCTGGTGTTATTTCCCCTTCTCATCAAGCCTAGGCTTCAATACTTGGAAGGATTTTGCCGATGTCGGCCAGGTTGATGCAGGTGTTCCCCAAGGTTGACTAGAGAACTACACCCCTATTTTTGCAAGTAAAAATAGGGACAACTGCTGTTAAACGGCCTTAAAGATATCTAATGGCAGAAACATATACACAAGCACTCTTTCTCTCCCGCCCTCCACCCCTCTTTCCATACAGCACTGGATTCCTTAAACTTGGAACACCCGATTGGACTTCCAAAGCGAGAGCGAGAGCAAGAAGAGAGAGTGTTGTCTGTCTCACCCCACAACAAGCACGTCTCCTGTGGACTGAACGTGGAGAGGCGTTGATGGTCCAGGCGACATCTGCAGTTCCGTCCAACCTTCCCTCGTGGGTGATGGAGGGTGAGGAGAGGCATGCGCCCTTGGGAGAAGGAAAGAAAGAAAAGTTATTTTTTTTAATTTAAATCGGACGACAAAGTGAATATTACAGTGGAACCGCCGTTATCTGCCTGCTTGATTATCCTCCCAGGCAAAGCCTTGTGCGAGACATCACCTCGTTGACACAATCCGCGAGCGTTTCATGTCATACCTGTCCTCCACCCGTACCTGGACCACGTCTAAAGAAAGGGTTTGCCAACCCTCCAGGATTTTTTTTTTTTAAATTCGGTCACGGGACGTGGGCGTCACTGGCAAGGCCAGCATTTATTGCCCATCCTAATTGCCCTCGAGAAGGTGGTGGTGAGCTGCTATTTCAGAGGGCAGTTAAGAGTCAACCACATTGCGGTGGGTCTGGAGTCACATATAGGTAAGGACGGCAGATTTCCTTCCCTAAAGGACATTAGTGAACCAGATGGGTTTTTACGACCATCTTACGACAGTTTCATGGTCACCATTACTGAAACGAGCTTTTTTTAAATTCCAGATTATTTAATTAACTGAATTTAAATTCCCCAGCTGCCGTGGTGAGATCTGAACTCATCTTTCCAGATCATCAGTCCAGGCCTCTGGATTACTAGCCCAGTAACATAACCATTATTGGATTGTCCTGGAGTGTTCAGGAATTTAAAGATTCATTTTCTGGACGCTGCTGCTAGCAAACCCGGATGCATGGGGCATTAAAAAAAAAATGATGTGGTTTTATTCTATCACATTGTCACTCAGTTACCCCTCCCCCCAGCACCCTGTGTCACTGGCTATCTCTACTGATATTAATCCAGCTCCCTCGCACACCACGCTCCCAACCAATACCCTGTTACCATTAGTGAGCTGTGATATTATCCAGCGGAGGAAATCTCATTCAGGTAAACCGGTTTGACCGTTGTGAACCCAACCCATAACTGGTTCTGCTTCAGCTGAGATAAAAGCTCATGTCCTGTGTATAAACAAACAGGGAGCCTACTGGGAACCAGCAAAATTGCTACACACAGACTGAGGCTCAAACTAGTAAAAGGCAAACTGAGGACTGATATCAGAAAGTTCTTCGTCACACAAAGGGGTCAACGCTTGGAATAGACTCCCAGATAATGGTGGAGGCAAAAATTCCGGAAACACTCAAGAATCAATCGGATGCTACAATGAAACGACTATAGGATTTCTCTGGATTGATGAATTAAGATGGGCCGAATGGCCTCCCTCATCTGTAATTATCTTGAGAGCGCAACTTTGGTAAAAACATATTTTTAAGTCTAGACTTCTCAATTTACCAAAGGGTTCTAATGACTTTCCAGAAGCATATTAATAAATATTCTTAAAAATAAACTGCAGCTTCAACAGATTTCAGAGCTCTGGCAAGCCCTCATTGAACATCCTCCAGTTTAATTTATTCAATGGTACATTGGTTACGCTTAATATATCCTGTGATTCACTCCCATTACGGTTTGGTTTCACAAGATGGGTTTTGGATGAAGGATGAGGACACCAATCTTGCATTCTTCTCTTTCATCCACCCATGAGTGTTGTCAGGACTTAGGATTAATGGTTCATCTGAAAAGTGGCACCTCTGCCAACTGTTATCGAGACTGCACGACAGTGGGGTACTGAAGGAATCCTGCATTTTCAGAGGTGTTCTCCTTCAGAAGAGCTGGTAAACAAAGAGACCTCAGGACGTCCCAAAGCACTCTACAGCTAATGAAGTACTTTTGAAGTGTCGGAAATGCAGCAACTAATTTGCGCTCAGCAAGAGCCCATAAACATCAATAAAATAAATGACCAGAACTTCGGTTTTAGGTGCTGGTTGAGGGATAAATATTGGCCAGGACAATGGAAGAACTCCCATGCTCTTCTTCAAATAGTTCCATGGGATCTTTTACTTCCACCTGAGGAGACAGTTGGCACCTCGGACAGTCCAGCCTGCCTGGATTTTAGGCTCAAGTCTCTGGAGTGGGGCTTGAACCCACAACCTTCTGACTCAGAGGCGAGAGTGCGACCGCTGAGCCACGGCTGACACCCAACTAAGTTCCGTCTGCTTCTCAGGTGGGCGTTAAATGATTTGCTGGCACCATTCAATCACTGAGTTCTTCCTCCTTGGCAATATTCCTCGTTTAATGAGCTACTACTAAAACTCCATCCTTCCTTCTCATACATGGCAAGACCCTATGAAGCTTTACTCCACTGTAATCTTGATTACACGTGCAGCTCCCGATAGGAGGGATGACTTCTGACCCAGAGGTGACCGTGTTTCCAAGTGAGCTAAGCTGACACTCTTTTCTCTCCCCACCACCTCCCACTGTCTCCCCTTCCCAGTGACACATTCTGAGTTAAGGCCTCACGTGTACTGAAAGAAGTGGTCATGATGCGGAGATGCCGGCGTTGGACTGGGGTGGACAAAAATGAGAAGTCACACAACACCATGTTATAGTCCAACAGATTTATTTAAAATTACAAGCTTTCGGAGCTATCGCCCCTTCTTCAGGTAAAGTTGCAACTTTACCTGAAGAAGGGGCGATCGATAGCTCCGAAAGCTTGTAATTTTAAATAAATCTGTTGGACTATAACCTGGTGTTGTGCGACTTCTCATTTTTGTACTGAAAGAAGTCAGTCAACGGAGGACTAGATAGATTAGGAAGAAGTAACTATTCCTTCCTCACACGATCACCTGATGCTGTCTGATAAGGAAAGAACAGAAAGAACTTGCATTTATATAGCACCTTTCACAACCTCAGGACGTCCCAAAGCATTTTACAGCCAATGAAGTAATTTGAAGTGTAGTCACTGTTGTAATGTGGGAAACGCAGCAGCCAATTTGCGCTCAGCAAGCGCCCACAAACAACAGTGAGCTAAATGACCAGATAATCTGTCTCTTCAAATGATGTTAGTAGAGGGATAAATATTGGCCAGGACACCAGGCAGAATTCCCCAGCTCCTCTTCGAAATAGTGCCATGGGATCTTTTACACCCACCCGAGAGGGCAGAGCGGTCCTCCGTTTAACAAGGTGAGAGTGCTCCCAAGGCGAAGACCTAAATGGGAAACAGACCAGCAATAAAGTACCAAACTTCATCCAAAATAATGATTGAGGTTTGTAATTGGTCACCTCTCTTTAAAATCGGACAAATTAGCGGTCAACAATAGCTATTTTAAAATAACAACAGAAAACGCTGGAAAAACTCAGCAGGCCAGGCAGCATCCGTGGAGAGAGACCTGATGAAAGGTCATCGACCTGAAACGTTAACTCTCTTTCTCTCTCCACGGATGCTGCCTGGCCTGCTGAGTTTTTCCAGCGTTTTCTGTTGTTATTTCGGATTTCCAGCATCCGCAGTATTTTACTATCGTAATAGCTATTTTAAAATTGTTTTTGTTTTTCTGTGCAGTAACATTTATATAGTGTCAGTCGTGGCTCAGTGGCAGCACTCGCGCCTCTGAGTCAAAAGGTCGTGGGTTCAAGTCCCACTCCAGATATTTCAATAGAAAAATCACAAAAACTTACAGCACTATTCGGCTCGTCGTGCCTGTGCTGGGTCTTTGAAAGAGCAGTCGTGCCTAGTCCCACATCCACGCTTTTTGTCTGTAACCCTGCAAGTTTCTTATCCTCCAGTACCTGTCCAACTCGCTTTTAAAATTATTTATGGAATCAGCTTCCACCACCTTTTCAGGTAGAGGGTTCCAGATCCGGACAATTCTGAGTGAAACAAATTCTCATCACCCCCCTAGATTTTTTTCCAATGATTTTGAATCTATGACCTCTAGTTATTGACCCACTCGCCAGAGGCAATATTTTTTCCCTATCTAATATGTCAAAACCTCTCATCATCTTGAAAACCTCTTAACCTGCTAAGCTATGGGTACCCGCATGGATCCTAGCTATGCCTGCCTTTTCGTGGGATATGTGGAACATTCTTTGTTCCAGTTCTACTCGGGTCCCCTCCCTCACCTCTTTTTCCGGTACATTGATGGCTGTATCGGTGCCGTTTCCTGCTCTCGCCCTGAACTAGAAAATTTCATTCACTTTGCTTCCAATTTCCACCCTTCCCTCACCTTCACATGGTCCATCTCCGACTCTTCCCTTCCCTTCCTCGACTTCTCTGTCTCCTTCTCTGGGGATAGGCTATTGACAAACATTCACTATAAGCCCACTGACTCCCACAGCTACCTGGACTACACTTCCTCCCACCCTGCTTCCTGCAAGGACTCTATTCCATTCTCCCAGTTTCTCCGTCTCCACCGCATCTGCTCTGACGATGCCACCTTCCATACTAGTGCTTCAGACAGGTCTTCCTTTTTCCTCAACCGAGGATTACCCTTGACTGTGTGCATTCTATTTCCCGCACTTCTGCTCTCACCCCTTCCCCTGCCTCCCGGAACCACAATAGGGTTCCCCTTGTCCTCACCTTTCACCCCACCAGCCTCCACATTCAATGGATCATCCTCCACCATTTCCGCCACCTCCAGCATGATCCCACCACCAAACACATCTTCCCCTCACTTCCCTTTTCAGCATTCCGAAGGGACCACTCCCTTCACGACACCCTGGTCCACTCCTCTATCACCCCAACAACCCTTCGCCCGGCACCTTCCCATGCAAGCGCAGGAGATGCAACACCTGCCCTTTTACCTCCTCCCTTCCCACTGTCCAGGGCCCCAAACACTCCTTCCAGGTGAATCAGCAATTTACTTGTACTTCTTGCAATTTAGTATACTGTATTCGCTGCTCACGATGCGGTCTCCTCTACATTGGGGAGACCAAACGCAGGTCGGGTGACCGCTTTGCGGAACACCTCCGTTCAGTCCATAAGGGTGACCCCGAGCTTCCAGTCGCCCGTCACGTTAATTCTCCACTCCACTCCCACTCTGACCTCTCCGTCCTCGGCCTGTTACACTGTTCCAATGAAGCTCAACGTAAGCTTGAGGAACAGCACCTCATCTTTCGATTAGGCACTTTACAGTCTTCTGGACTCAACATCGAGTTCAACAATTTCAGACCATAACCTCGGCCCCATCTTTTTTTTCCGTCTCTCTTTCACATGGCAGCTGTTGATCATCCTGCCATTGCCATTTACACTTCATCTAGAGTCATCTTTTGTTTCTTAACTTGTCCCATTACCAGCTCCTTTTGTCTTGCACCATCGTCCCTTTTGTCTTTTAATCTCTCCTGCCTTCCACCCTATCACAGACCTTCCCTTTTGTTCTTTCCTCTCCTCCCCCCGCCCCTACACTTGCTATAAAATCTGTTACATCTCCAACTTTTCCCAGTTCTGACGAAGGGCCATCGACCTGAAACGTTAACTCTGTTTCTCTCTCTACAGATGCTGCTTGACCTGCTGAGTATTTCCAGCATTTTCTGTTTTTATTTCAGATTTCCAGCATCCACAGTATTTTGCTTTTGTACCTCTTAACCTTCTCTCCAAGGAGAACAGTCCTAACTTTTCTAACCTCTAAGGCCTTTATGTCCTTCCTGATATGTGGTGCCCAGAATTCTCTACAATACTCCAGCTGAGGCCTAACCAGTGATTTATAAAGTGCTAGCATGATCTCTTTGCTTTTATATTCTATTCCTTTATTTATAAACCCAAGTAACCCATGTGCTTTTTTTAGCCACCTTATCAACTTGCCCTGCCACCTTTAAGGATTTGTAAATATGGACACCAAGATCTCTCTGCTCATCTACACTTCAAAATCGTGCCATTTATAGTATACTGCCTTTCCATATTAGTCCTCCCAAAGTGCATCACCTCACACTCCTCCACATTGAACTCCATCTGCCATGCTTCTGCCCATTTCACCATCCTGTCTATGACATCCTGAAGCCTATAACTATCTTCATCACTATCTACTACTTTGCCAAGTTTTGGATCATCTGCAAACTTTATAATGCTGCTGCCTAAACCCGAGTCTAGGTCGTTTATAAAAATTGCAAAGAGTAATTGACCCAAAACTGACCCTTGGGGAATACCACTGCAAACCACCTCCCAGTCTGAAAAACATCCATCCACCACCACCATTTGCTTCCTGTCACTGAACCAATTTTGTATCCATACCGCCACTTTCCCCTAAATTCCATGGGCTTCTATCTTCTTAATAAGCCTCGTGTGTGGCACTTTGTCGAATGCCTTCCGAAAGTCCATATATACACACACACACATCTACTGCACTACCCTGATCAACCTTCTCGGTTACCTCATCGAAGAATTCAATCAAGTTAGTCAGACAAGATTTATCTTCAACAAGGTATATAATCCTTGCTAACAGTTCAGTGAAATACTGGAGTAGTGCTGCACTGTCAGAGGCGCCGTCTTTCGGACGAGGCCCAGTTTGCCTATCCAGTGGACGTTAAAGATCCCATGGCACTATTCAAAGAAAGACAGACAGAGAGAACTTGCATTTATATAGCATCTTTCACGACCTCAGGACGTCCCAAAGCAGGAGTGTTCTGGGGATTTAAAACAGGTCCCATGCTAGCTGACGTTGATGGTTCCCTCTCCTCAGGTAATGCTCCTCATCCTTTTAAAACTACACCCTTGACCCCTTTGTCTGTGCAAACTACCGCCTGCCATCTCCAACCTCCGTGAAGACCTTCAACGTGTCGTCACCTCCCAAGTCCATGCCCATCTCTCCCGCAACTCCACGTTTGATCCTCTCCAATTAGGTTTCCGCCCCTGCCATAGCATGAAATGGTCCTAATCAAAGTCACAAATGACGTCCTCTGATTCTGTGATTGTGACCGTGGTGCACTATCCCTCTTTGTCTTGCAGCCTTTGACATGGTCGACCACACCATCCTCCTTCAACGCCTGTCTTCCTTTGTCCAGCTCAAATGGGACTGTCCTTGCTTGGCCCCATCTATCCAGTCGTAGCCAGAGAACCTCTGGCAATGACTTCTCTTCACACCCCCGCACCGTTACAACTGGTGTCCCCAAAGGAGCTATCCACGGCCCCATCTTTTCCTCATTTACATGCTGCCTCCTGGTGCAAACATCCGCAAATAACATCAGGCTCCATATGTACACTGATGACACCCAGCTCTGATTGGCCGACCTCCAGTCTTGGATTAGCCGCAATTTCCTCCAGTTAAAATTAGAAAGACCAAAGCCATCGTCTTCAGCCCTACCAAAAAATCTGTACCATTGCCACCGATTCCATCTTCCGTCCCGACCACTCTCTCGGGCTGAACCAGACTGTTCACAACCTCAGCGTCCTATTCAACCCCGAGCGGAGCATTGGATCCCATATCCTCTCCATCACAAAGACCACCTACTCCCATCTCTGCCCCTGCCTCAGCCCATCTGCCGCTGAAACTCACATCCATGCCTTTGCCACCTCCAGATTCGACTATTCCAATGCTCTCCTGGCCGGCCTGGTATGAGGAAATACAAATATGAAGAAAGACTTGAAAAGCTGATAACAAGACAAATCAGAATCAGATTGGAGCAAGCCTTTGGCTCATTCCCACAACTGAGTCAGAAGGTGCAGGGTTCAAACCCCACTTCAGTCCTGACAAGAGGAGAATGGCGCTCCGGCTCCGAATTCTAGGTTGACATTTAGTGGCTGTGGGTGCCCTCTCATTGTATGGGTTGTGGGAGCCCATAATAGGCTCCCACCGTATATAACCATTGGCTGGTAGAAAGATGGCTACGGCCACAGAAGGAACGTTCACGTCACGGCCTGTCAGACTGTTAATCAGCCGAAGAATCATTCCACACGGCTCTCAGGGAAGAGTTTGAAGGTACGAAAACAACAAGAACTATTCAATATTCATTTTGAGAATTCCCTATGATTTTTCTCCCTGGTTGCTTGCACCGTTGTCCGGAAATTTAATCTCCAATTCCTGGAGACTCCAGGGCAATCCGGGAGGGTTGGCAACCTTACCTGCTGGGGACAAGGTGACCAAAGCAGGTTAAGAAAATAATTTGATAGCATCCCAACCAGTCAAACCTTGTCCCACACAACTTCCACTCCACATCGACAGGCTCCCCACCTAGCTGAACCCGAGGAAACTGTGATTATAAAGAGAGGAGGGATGGGGAATTTGAGAGTTTGGGGCAAGTGGGCGAGGGGGAACTTAACAACTAGCAAAAAAAAATTGGGAGGGTGAAAAAAGGGGAGAAAAATATTGTGACCCGATTGTCTCGAAAATCCCCCGGTGTATATACACATTGTACTGCTGCATTTCCCCACAAAGACACTGGAATTTAAAAAAAAACACAGCAACTCCACAAATATACTGAATGAAAATGAGAAGGATCAGTCTTTGAAAATTCCTTCTCCCTCCCTACCGTTCAATAGTAGATCGTTTCAGCTGGCATTCTGTTGCCGTAGTTACCGTGTATACGACTGTGTTGTGTGTACTCTCAGCCCCTGTGAGCGGTACTGATTATGACTCATCTTAAAACCATTCGGAGCTCTA
Organism: Squalus acanthias; assembly: GCA_030390025.1. Taxonomy (NCBI): domain Eukaryota; kingdom Metazoa; phylum Chordata; class Chondrichthyes; order Squaliformes; family Squalidae; genus Squalus; species Squalus acanthias. The sequence goes on along the minus strand of CM059432.1, from coordinate 35,934,685 downwards.
AAAGGCACCAATTTGTAGAATGTGAACCAGTTATTTTTTAAAAACCGTTCTTCCTCACTCTCTCTCTCTCTTCTCTGTTCACATCTCTACACTGACGCTCCAGTCCAGTAGCGAGGGAGTGCTGCATTCTCCAAGTTGCCATCTTTCAGCGACTTCAAACTGGGGCCCCATCTGTTCCCAGTGATTCAGGTAGACACAGAGGGGTATGGTCGTACAGTGGTTGTGTTACTGGGCTAGTAATCCAGAGAATCTACCATGGGCAATTTGAGAAAAGCTGGTATCAGTGAAAACTGTTGGATTGTCGTAAAAACCCAACTGGCTCACTAATGTCCTTTTAGGGAAGAAAACCTGCTGTCCTTGCCTAGTCTGGCCTACATGTGACTCCAGTCCCACACCAATGTAATTAACTCTTAACTGCCCTCTGAAATGGCCTAGCAAGCCACTTGGTTGTATCAAATCGTTACAAAGAACAGCAGCAGTGTGGGAGCAGCTTCACCACACGGACTGCAGCAGTTTAAAAAGGCAGCCATCACCACCTTCTCAGGCAATAAATGCCGGCCTTGCCAGCGATGCCCACATCCCAAGAATGAATTAAAAAACCCACTAAAGATCCCCTGGTATTGTTCAAAGGGGAGGGAGCTCTTCCGGTGTCCTGGACAACATCCCTCCCTCGACCAACACCATCCAAAACAGATTAATTGGTCATTCAACTCATTGCGGTTTGTGGGATCTTACTGTATGCAAAAATGTTTGTCTACAAAACAGTGACTTCACTTTAACATAATTAACCTCATGTGCGACGCTATCGCCGAGACACTTTACAAGGCACGATATAAATACAATACTTTATTTATGTCTACTCCCCAAATTAAACAGCAAATCTGTGCTGCCTTTAGGGTGCAGTGCAGTGGTTCTGGGACTGGACTGGTAAACATAGATCCCAGAGGGCACAAGCTCAAATCCCACCTTGGCAAGTTGTGAAATTGAATTCAATAAATAGGCACCAGAAAAAAAAATCAACATGAAAGCTGCCAGATTGTTGTTAAAAACTTAACTGGTTCACTAATGCCCCTTCAAGGAAGGGAACCTGCCTCCCCTACCTGGTTTGGCCGAGACATGACTGCAGCCCGTCTCTACCTGGTTGACTCTTTAAGGCCCCTGCAGTGGCCTAATAAAACAATCAGTGTTCAAGGAGAAGGCCCACCACCACCTTCTCAAGGCCAACTAGGGATGGGCTATAAATGTTGTCTTGCCAACATTGGCCACATCCCAAGATCAAATAAAAAAATACACCTGCACTGAAGGGCTTTACTCTGATCTCACGTTGCCATCCTAGCATTTTTGATAACTGAACCAAAGAGAAATGTAATTAAGTCACAAATTGGCTGCCACAAGTGTGCATAAAACAGTGACTACACTGCAAAAGTAATCCAGCAACTGTGAAACTCTTCGGGATGTCCTGAAAGGCACATGTTCCTTCTTCCTTCTAAAGTTTGATGTGAGCTGGAGATAGTTTTTTTCCCCCTCCTCTGGGAACCCCAAAACTTGCCCTCCTGGGAATACTTTTTTTCCCCCCAAAATTTATTTTTGCGATGTAGGCATCGTTGGCAAGGCCAGCAATTATTGCCCATCGCTAGTTGCCCTCAGAAGGTAGTGTTGGGCCACCTTCTTGAACCACTGGTAGTGGTTGGATACAACTTGCAAAGCCACTTCAGGAGGGCAGTTAAGAGTCAAGCACATTGGTGTGGGACTGGAGTTACATGCAGGCCAGACTGGGTAAGGACGGCAGGTTTCCTTCCCTAAAAAGGACATTAGGTGAACCAGTTGGGTTTTTACGACAATCTGACAGCTTCATGGTTACTTTTACTGATACCAGCCTTACAATTTCTCAAACTGCCCATGGTGGGTTCCCTGGATTATTAATCCAGTAACGTAACCACGACACTACCATACCTTAGTGTAAGTGGAACAAAGAAAATTTAAACCTCAAAATCTCCTTGAAGACCCATTTGGTAAAGACAGTACCTGTCGCAGTATATTTATATAGTGTCTTTCAATTCCAAGGCACCTTATCAGTGAAATCATGGACACCAGTGGGAAGAGAGGAGGTTAGTTGAAGTGGGTTTAAGAGGGCTTTTGAAGGTGGCGAGAGAGGTGGGGAGAGGCAGCAAGCTTTGAGAAGAGATTCCAGAGCACAGTATCAGCTGAGTGGAGGCTCTGCTACCAACTGTGATGTGGAGGGGGAAGGAAAAGTAGCCCAGAGGATTTGTACAGGGAGGACGATGACAACTAGCAGTTATGTAGGTCCTTCAACATCCCAAGGTGCTTCAAGAAAATGGGATGAGGTGGTATAGATAAAAAGAATAATGGAAAGACACCAAGCCAAGTTAGAGTCATAACGGCACAGAAGGAGACCATCCAGCCCAGAGTCCATGCCAGCTCTCTGTAGAGCAATCCAGTCAGTCCCATTCCCCCGCTCTATCCCCGTAGCCCTGCCAGTTTATTTCCCTCAAGTGCCTATCCAGTCTCCCCTTGAAAACATTGAGTGTCTCCACTTCCACCATTTCCGTCGGCAGTTTAGGAAATACAACACGGAAATAGGCCGTTCGGTCCAACCAGTATTTCTATATACTAATACGATAGCAAAATACTGCAGATGCTGGAAATCCGAAATAACAACAGAAAACGCTGGAAAAACTCAGCAGGCGAGGCAGCATCCGTGGAGAGAGAAACAGAGTTAACGTTTCAGGTCGAAGTCCGTCTTGGTTGGAAGAGCAAGGCTCTGCTCCTCTTGACGTTCCGTTGTGTGGAGGGCAGGAGAGAGAGCACACTCTCCTGCCCTCCACACAACGGAACGTCAAGAGGAGCAGAGCCTTGCTCTTCCAACCAAGACGGACTTCGACCTGAAACGTTAACTCTGTTTCTCTCTCCACGGATGCTGCCTCGCCTGCTGAGTTTTTCCAGCGTTTTCTGCTGTTATTTCTATATACTAAGTTTGGGTTTTAAGAGCCAAGAGCTTACAGTAGGAACACCATTTTGGGTTGGACACAGTGGATAATGGCCACCTTCCTTTCGGAGCTCATTGCTGATGGAGAATCCCAAGGGTATCGAGGGGTGACTCTCTGTATAATCTCCTCTATAATGAGGACAAGACCCACTGAGACAGGGGACGAGACCTGGTAAGTGTGATTGTGTGGACAGCAGGGCTCAGCTGCAACAGTCCCACACGGTTACTCGCTAGTGGCACTCTGTCCATGCTCACACGGCAACAAGAGCTCCTTGTGTGAGAGCAGCCAGTACCCACGGAACTGTACATAGGAACAAGTGGAGGCCATGAAGCCCCTCAAACCATTCAATCAGATCATGGCGGATATGTACCTCAACTCCATTTACCCTTCTTTGCTCCATATTCTTGATACCCTTACCCAACAAAAATCTATCTATTTCAATCTCGAAAATTTCAAATGTCCCAGCATCTACAGGGGAAGAGAGTTCCAGATTGCCACTACCCTTTGTGTGAAAACGTGCTTAATGATTTCACTCCTGAATGGCCTGGCTCTAATTTTAAGATTATGAACTGTGGGAGAGGGGGAGAAAGCAGACCACGATTCAGTAAATATACAGCCTTATAACAGGACCCCGATATTGTGCTGGCACATCTTTGCCCAGCTGGATGTCAACTTGGATGCCTCCAGAAACGAAAAGCCGAGAATAGCAATTGGTGCAATTTCCTCTGGAGTCAATTGGTGCCGCCCTAGCGACCGGCAATGACCTTCAACTTCCTGCACCTCTGAAATAGATGATCCCCAGGCGATAGGAAAGTACAGGACTTTTTTTCCCCCCCTCAGGTACCTTGCTTTTGTGGTCCATCCTTCTCGCTGGCATCTGTCTGAGGCTGTGTCCACAAACTTGGTGTCATATTTGACCCCGAAATTAGTTTCTGACCACATATCCGTGCCATCACTAAGACCGCCTATTTCCACCTCCGGAACATTGCCCAACTCCACCCCTGCCTCAGCTCATCTGCTGCTGAAACCCTCATCCATGCCTTTGTTACCTCTAGACTTGACCATTCCAACGCACTCCTGGCCGGCCTCCTACCTTCTACCCTCCGTAAACTTGAGCTAATCCTAAACTCTGCTGCCTGTGTCCTAACTCGCACCAAGTCCCGTTCACCCATCACCCCTGTGATCGCTGAGCTACACTGGCTCCCGGTTAAGCAACGCCTTGATTTTAAAATTCTCATCCTGGTTTTAAAATCCCTCCATGGCCTCACCGCTCCTTATCTCTGTGATCTCCTCCAGCCCCACAATCCCACAGACGACCCCCCCACCCCCCGAGATATCTGCGCTCGTCTAATTCTGGCCTCTTGAGCATCACTGATTTTAATCGCTCAACCATTGGTGGCCGTGCCTTCAGATGCTTAGGCCCAAGGCTCTGGAATTCCCTCCCTTTTTGCCTCTCTTTTCTCCTTTTAAACACGCCTTAAAACTTACCTCTTTGACCAAGCTTTTGTCATCTGCCCTAATATCTCATGTGGCTCGGTGCCAAATTTTGTTTTATAACACTCCTGTGAAGCGCCTCGAGATGTTCTACTACGTTAAAGACGCTATATAAATACAAGTTGTTGTTGTTGGGGTCAGCAGGGGCCCCAGAGCGAAAAGTTGGAGAGATCATCAATTAGGGTGGCTGACGTTTGATTCCCCTTCTCCGCCTTTTTCTATTCTAGATAAATATTATAAGGAGGGTCACCCCCAGATACTCTTGGGACCCTCCATCAATGACGGGAATGGAATAGAAGTTGGTCATTATCCACTGTTAGCTGAGTAATGGTGGGTGGAGGCTGTGGAGTGGGAACATCAAGTTCAGTTAGCTTTATTAGCCCTGGGCTGGGGGCGAGGTGGAGGAGGAAACAAACCAGGCTTCTCATTCTTGGTCACGATCCAGTGACTCCTTGTTCAAAAGTGCACTTGTGTGGATGTTGGATGAGAACAGGATTGGGTGCATCCATGATGGCTCCTACAGTAGAATTGCCTAACAACGCTGTCTACTTCTTATTGGTTAAAACTTAATTGATGACTGATGTCATCACCAATTAGGAGATGGCATGTGTCCTTCTTAAAATGGCACAACCAATAAAACTGTAACTTAAATAAAATTTAAAGGAAACTAACAAATCAAATCAAAATTCTGTTTTGTGGGGGGTGATGAAGCACTCCAGTCCCTCCGGTGCCCACTGGTCGCAGAATGCCTCAAGTGTGCCAGTGGACACCGCATGCTCCATCTCCAGGGACACCCAGGCATGAACATAGCCGCGGAAGAGGCAGGCAGTCAGGCCGAATGACCCCCTCGACTGCCCGCTGCCTGGACCTGTTAATGGCCGCCTTGGCCAGGCCCAGGAGCAGTCCAACAAGGAGGTCCTCCAACTTGCCCGCTCCCCTCCACACCGGGTGACCAAAGATCAGGAGCGAGGGACTGCAGTGCAGCCAAAAATTGAGGAGCAGCCCCTTCAAATATTGGAAGAGGGGCTGCAACCTCTCTCACTCAACATATACATGGAAAACGGACTCCTCCAGGCTGCAGAAATTGCAGGCGGCCCGGGAGTCCGTGAACCAATTAAAAAACTTATTGCACGGGACTGCTCTGTGCAACACCCTCCATGCCAAATCCCCAATAGATAAGAGGATGACTCCTGCATAGAGAGCCCTCCACTGGGGACCCCCGCCACCTCCGAACAGCAAGATGGTACGCCAAGACGTGTCCGGACGGCAGACAAGGACGATGAAGTGGCGAGTGTGCAGAACCAGCCCGTACAGGAAACCCCACCATGCAGTGTGGAATGGCACGGAGGGAATTTCCGAGAGACGACTCAAGGTGGGAGGCGCCGGCTCCGCTTCGGGGCCTGGCGCCAATGAGAAATTTCGGCCGAGCGGGGGTCAGCCCGGACGGGATCACTCCACATGCTTGAGCCTCCTCGATGCACCTAGTGGCGTCAGGGCCGAGTGCCACTTTTGGCGTCTCGATGGCTTTCACCGCAAGCCGGACGTCGGCCCAGGACAGACGCTGTGTCAAGCAATGCTGTCTAAGCTCGCAAATGAAAAATGGGCACATTGGTGAGGTACTAGAGCACTGCTGTTCCCAAAGAACCACAAGAAAGGATGTCTTCAGGAGGAGGGGGGAGAATTAATATATTGAACCCAAGGGTCAAGTATGTATTAATTGGAGCCGCTGACTACACAAAAACAAAGCCATAACTGAAGGGTAAGGATGTCATTTCCCCCAAGGGAATGAACAGGAACCCAATCTGACGGCCGGGGTGTACCAGGTAAGCAAATAACCAGTTCAAATCAAGCTTCTTGTGCTGAATTGGGACAGTCCAAGCTCATCTGATGTAGGATCCTTACAGCCAGAGGAGAATCATCCCATCCTCATGGATTGGGTTTGAACCCTGGTCTCAGGGGTGAAAAGGCACCACCCCAATCACTTCACCACCAAATCCCCTCCCCCGTGCTTATTTTAATAAACGAATAAAGGTGGCCCAGTATCAACCAAAAGACAGCACAAGTGCCTACTTTTAAGGAGGCACCACTAATATAGCCAGTCTAATTAACCAAAGAAACCTATAATTCCAAATCATAATATTGTTGTTTGTGCCAATTAGTCACTTTATATCCTGCGTGCCCACCAGCGTGGATGGTCTCAGAGATTCTCGATCACCTCAAATTGATCCTACGTAAAGAATCCCATGGCACTATTTCGAAGAAGAGCAGGGGAGTTCTCCTGGTCAATCGTTATCCCTCAACCACCACCACAAAAAACAGTTTAATTCGCCAATTATATCATTGCCGTTTGTGGGTCTTTGCTGTGCACATGACAACAGTGACTACACTTCAAAAGTCCTTCATTGGCTGTGAAGCGCTTTGGGACATCCTGAGGTGGTGAAAGGCGCTATGCAAATGCGAGTCTTTCTTTCTCAAAGCCTATCGTTTCACCAAGCCTTCAATCACCCATCATAAGCTCTCCTTCTAGGCTCAGTGTATCTGTCCCTCTTGTAAAGCGCCTTCTGACATTTTATACATTTAAGGTGCTATATAAACGCAAGTCGTTGTGGTACTTCACTCTAGCTTAACATGCCCTCGCAAGATACAACTCAATTTTCAACGGCCGCAGTCTACAATAGCATTGCTGGGTGAAAGTGAATGTAGCTGGATACTCCACCGATAACACTGCATGATATAACAGAGAGAGAAAGACACTGGTCAAGAAACCAATGGCAACCATACAAAGGCCAACACCAAATATTAACCTCAAAGTATCTCATTCTTTGCAATTTCCTAACAGCAGTATTAAAAACACCTTGCTTAAAATATAGCCTCATCGACCATACCTTCTCCCCAAGGGAATTCCTCAACTTCCCCACATTCCTTAGATGATCAAGGCACAGCATGGTTTAATACTGAGCAATACAGCCCAGAAGGACCCAAACTCATGATCCCAATCTACGCGGAGTAGGTTGATTGTAGCCAAAAGGTAATTGACTTCAGTGTCCATGGGCAGAAGGGAAGGGAGGGAAACAAATCAGCCAGGGCTCCTGTTCCTTTTTTTTTTAATAAACGATGTGGGCAAGGCCAGCATTTATTGCCCATCCTTCAATGTTGGTGGTGGCCCTTCTTCTTGAGCCGCTGAAGTCTGTGTTTGTAGCGGTTTGATGCAACTGACTGGCTGCAGTGCACAGTTATGAGTTGGTGTGGGACTGGAGTCACATATAGATCAGACCAGGTAAAGACGGCAGGTTTCTTTCCCTAAAAGACATCAGTGAAGCAGTTGGGTTTTTACAACAATCTGACAGCTTCATGGTTACTTTTACTGATACCAGCTTTCTATTTCCAGATTGTTCAAACTAACTTCAAATTTTCAAAATGCCATGGAGAGATTTGAACTCATGTTCTCTAAATTATTAGTCCAAGCCTCTGGGTTACTAATCTGCTAACATAAACACTACACTACCTTACCCACTAATAATCAAGATCAAGCTACTCCTGATGGAAGCTGCAGCATGTTTGGGGATACCAGGTGAGGACAAGATGAGCATTGGACTCGGCTGGGATACTCTGCATGGTCGAATACTCGGAAACAACCACCATCTAGGCTCATACACCAAGACAGCAATGGAGTACTGAGGAAGTTCTCACTGTGAGTGGTGCCATCATTTGGCCGAGATGTTAAACAGTGGCCCTCTCAGGTGGATGTTAAAGATCCCAAGGCACTATTCAAAGAGCAGGGGAGCTCTCTCTCCCCAGTGTCCTGGCCAATATTTATCACTCAACCAACGTCACCAAACAGATTATTTGGTTTGTACGACCTTGCTGTGCGCAAATTGGCTGCCACATTACCCTACAATACAACAGTGACTACACTTCAAAAGTACTTCATTGGCTATGATGCACTTTGGGACATCCTGTGGTGGTGAAAAGCCCTATATAAACACAAGTGCTTTTCTTCAGGAGAAAACTCAGGGGGGGGGGGGGGGGGGGGGGGCCTGTGCTGATTAATTTTTGTTATTCCATAACTGAAGTGCAACTCAAGCGACGAGAGAAAAAAATGCACATGAAAGCAAAACAAACATATTAATTGCTAGAAATCCACATCGGGACAGACAGCATCTGAAGGAGCAAATAAAAAAAGCAAGTCAATGTTTCTGGTGCCTCCCCGTTCATATCTGATGAAGGGTCCTCACCTGCACCATGAAGCCACCTCTCCGAGACTGACCTGCTGCGTATCTCCAGAATATTCTGCGGGATCCTCAATTTAAATATATGCAGTATGTCAAATTCCAGCTTAGAAAATAAATAAAAGGACTTCCTACTCCTGAGTACTGGTTTTTAATTACAGAAAGTGCTCCCTCCTCATTTGAATTTTTTTGTTTCATTTTTAAGTAAGTAAAATTCTTCCTGTTATGCACGTGGAGATTTACAGAGGTCACCGCAGTCTAGCAGACTTGCAAGCGAAAGGGTTTTTCTTCAAAAATATACTTTGCACGTGGTTTACTATAAAATTTGTCATGAATTTTCTCCCTCATGGCTATAAGAGTTTGTGATAACAGCTTGAAATGACTCAAGATGGCATCCAACTGTCTTCTTGGGTAAATGATGGCCACTGTGTATTTGGTTTTTGGCTGGCTAAGTTGCCCAGTCTGTTTATTGCCCTTCATTCTGCCCCCATTATGTTCAGTGCAATGAGATGGGGCCAGTTGCTGAGTGTTTTATACCAAACACCAGCACTTTGCCAAGTAAGAGAGCCACCCTGTTTATCTCCCTCTCCAACCAACCCCTCTCTCTGTGTGTTCACCTCCTCCTCCACCCACCATTCTCCCTCCCTCTGTACCACTGTCCAGTTAAAATCTAACCGAGGCTGCTCTCAGGGCCCTACCTCCCCCCTCCCCCTTTCTTTTCGGTGCCGCAAGCTTCACCGACCGCCCATTACAAGTACGCGAGCGCCGTGGATCTCAGGCCTTGTGTCTCCCTTCCCCAAAGCTATCCTGTGTGTGTTTTATCCTCCCCCTTTCAAAGTTTACCCGCCATTTATTGTACCTTCGAGCTACACAAGATTGGGAAATGGCTGGAGCCAAAATAGGGAGGAGTGGGAGTGGGGGGGATTAAAACATGAGGGATGAGTGACCATCACAGGGGCCTGGGCTCCAGCCCTTCAAAACCTTCCCCTGGGGCACTGCTTCCCAAAACAGTCCAAACTCCTATTTTTTGCACCCTCTCCCCCTCCCACCCAAATCACATTTCATTTCCTAAATGTAAGTTTCACTGGAAACCTACCGGGTAGTAATTAAATAAATCAATTAAGTGATAATAATGAGATATTTTGATCACTTACTCGGTCGGGTGCTCTGGGTCATAAGCGTCCCCCATCTTCACCGAGCGGCGCTATTTTACTCAAAACATTCAGCATTAAAAAGAAAAAATAATAATAAAACAACGAGAAAAAAAAATCTCCCAACGATTCTCCGAGCCGGCGTGTAAATTTCCTCCTTTGTAAATTTATTTTCCACCTTCGTTTGGAACGTTGAGACTTTTCCTCCCGGAGCGAGTGGCAACTCGACGTTCCGAAATTAGAATCCCGGCGCCCGCGACGTTCCAAAATCGAACCTTTTTGTATCAATTCTCTCTTCCGATCCGATACAAATGTTGCCCTTCAGCTTCATTCCATGCTCGCTGCTCCGCCGCCGGTCGCCGTGTGGAATCCACACACGAAGCCCTTCTCTCTAAAACATCCTTCCTTATATATTTATATATTATTGTACCCTGTGTGTGTGTATATATATATATATATATATAAAACACCAGGCACACGATCGTTTTTTTAATCCCTGTTTTGCCTCTGCAAAAAAAAATTGCAACGTGAAAAAAAATCTTTCATCAGAAAGGAACGGAATTTTTTACATTTAAAGCCATTTTAATTTGTATTTTTTTTCTTTCTGGTTTCTCTCTTGTTTTAAGCACACATTATATATATATGTGTGTGTGTGTATTTTTTTTAGCCTCGAGAAAGAACACTGGGACGATGTACGTCGCTCCGTAACAAACGGAAATGAAACAAGAAGAGTTTTTTTTAAAGTGACTGGGACTTTCCTGTGAAACTGACAGTTGCCCGGGCCAATTGAAAGTGTCTGGCCGGCTTGTGACACTTACACAACAAGAGACATTTTATTATTATTCATGCGGAGTTACTGCTGAAAATCGTCAGGTTTGTGTCTGTTTCTCCGCAGTTAGTCGTGTGTTTGTTTTTGGAATTACTCTTGTTCTGATTTTTTTCTCAAAGGTGAAACTATTTAAAAAAATATCGGTAGCAGACATGACTCAAAAAACACACTTGGCAATAACTTGGGGAACAAAAGGAATCTTGGATCGTTAATTCGGCTTATAAATCATTTTTTTAAAACTCTTCCTGCAACTTTTTTTTAATGAATCGGGTTCAACACGAACTTTGTCCATTTGGAGCGATGCAGATTGGGATATTGAGAGGCAATTTCATGAATCGTTCCTTAACCGCCAGGCACTTTCAGTTTTTTTCTCTCTGATACAATACCCAGGCAACAGACTGTGACCAATTGAATTAATGTATAACACTGTACAGTATGATAACACGTGCATTGCTGGTGTGTTCAGAGTTTTTGGAGACAGCAGAAAGTTAAACAGCTTTCAGACTCCCCCAGACCTTTGACACAGTTGAATCCTAGAATTTTACAGCACAGAAGGAGGCCACTCAACCCATCATGACTGTGCCGGCTCTTTGAAAGAGCTATCCAATTAGTCCCACTCTCCTGCTCTTTTCCCACAGCCCTGAAAAATTTTCCTTTTCAAATATATATCCAGTTCCCTTTTGAAAATTGCTATGGAATCTGCTTTACACTGTCCTTTAAGGCAGTGCATTCCAGATTATAACAACTCTGCGTAAAACAAATTATCCTCATCGCCCCTCTGGTTCTTTTGCCAATTATTTTAAATCTGAGTCCTCTGGTTACTGACTCTCCTGCCTTAGTACCCTTCACCTACCTGGGGGAGTGATACTTGGCTTAGTGGTACCCTTCCCACTTCTAAGTCAGAAGGTGCAGGATTCCAAGTTCCCCTCCAAGTCACACACCACCCTGAGTTGGAAGTATATCGCCGTTCCTTCATCGTCGCTGGGTCAAAATCCTGGAACTCCCTCCATAACAGCACTGTGGGAGTACCTTCACCACACGGACTGCAGCGGTTCAAGAAGGCGGCTCACCACCACCTTCTCAAGGGCAGTTAGGGATGGGCAATAAATGCTGGCCTGGCTAGCGACGCCCACATCCCAGGAACGAATAAAAAAAAATTGAACCCCAGACAGTCCTGGCGACTGGAGCTCCAGCTCTAAATAGTGGGTTGACATTCAGTGGGATACTCATGTCTGGTGGCTGTCGCTGGCCCCCCCTTCATCGTATGGGTTGTGGGAGCCCGTAAAATGCTCCCGCCATAAAGGCCTAACCACCCAATCGTCTGGTATAAAGATAGTTATGGCCAAGGAAGCAGTGTTCACGTCGTGGCCTGTCAGACTGTTAACCAGCCTGAGAATCCCTCTGCTGCTTCACACTGTTTTCCAAGAACAGGAGGAGGCTATTCAGCCCATCGAGCCTGTTCTGCCATTTTCTTAGATCATGGCTTCTCTGTACCTCAACTCCATTTACCCGCCTTTTTTCCATATAAGATACAACAAGAACAACCTCTCTCTGACTGTGGTACCAACACTCACCATCTAGGCTCTCATGGATGTGGTAGTGGATGGTTGCAACATTAAAGAAATCACAAAGAGTTTCCAGGGGACATTTTTTGCCCCAAGTCCTCAAGTATAATGGGGTGGGGGAAATCTGTCTAACGTACGTTATTAGTAACCTCCTGAGCTTTTTTAAATTTGTTTTCCGATAGGGGCAATGTATGAAGATTGCATTTACTGCCCTGAGAAGGAGGTGGTGGACTGCTAGACCACTTCAGAGGCCATTAAGAGTCAACCACGTAGTGTGGGATTGGAGCAGTAGGAGTGGCAGGTTCCCTTCCCTGAAGGGCATTAGTGAACACATTTGGGTTTTCATGGTGCTTTCCCCCCCCCGAGGTTCAGTGGTAGCAGTCTGACCTCTGAGTCAGAAGGTCATAGGTTCAAGCCTCACTCCAGAGACTAAACAACAACAACAACTTGTATTTATATAGCACCTTTAATGTAATAAAACGTCCCAAGGCGCTTCACAGGAGTATTATAAGCACATAATCCAGGTTGACAATTCAGTGCAGTACTGAGAGAGTGCTGCATTGTTGGATGTGCTATCCTTCAGATGAGATGTTAAACCAATGCCCTGTCTGCTATCCCATGACCACTATACAAAGAAGAGCAGGGAAGTTCTCCTCAGTGTCATGGCCAATATTGATCCCTAAACCAACATCACTAAAACAGATCTGGTTATCTGTCTGTGTGTGTATGTCTCTCTGTCTCTTTCACTCACTGTCTGTCTCTTATTGTCTACTCTCAATTTTAACGTAACCCGCCCAGTGGGAATGGGGTGGGTTTGAGTCGGACACCCATTTTAGACCCTGCCCAATTTTGAAGTCAATGGAGAGTAAAATCAGTCAGGTTGCAAAGCAGACGTCTGTCTTGAACTTGTCCCTTTGCCACCGAGCGGGATAGGTTAACATCGAGGCTTTTGTATCTGTTTCTCTCCTCCCCTATTCCGTACTATTTCCTACGTACGTTGTTCACTGGGATTCGCCCTAAAAAGTGTGGGAAATGACCAGCATCTTCTCCTTTTCCTCTAGGAATGTCCACCATTTGGCTGCAGGTCGGGCAGTGTGGCAATCAAGTGGGACAGGAATGTTGGAAACTGGTTACCAATGAAAAGGCTCCAAATTGCGCTGTGGACAGGTGAGTGATCTCATCTGTTGCTGAAAAGGCTCTGAGTGCTGGGACAATTAGAGCTTGCAAGACTGAGATCAATAGTTTTTTGCTGGGCAAGGGTATCAAGGAATCAAAGATATGGAGAAAGGGTGGGCAAATGGAGTTGAGGTGCAGAACAGCGATGATCTAATTGGCTAATCGAATGGTGGCGCAGGCTCAAGGGGCAGAATGGCCAACTCTTGTTCCTATGTTCCGATGTTGCATTGACTTTTCATTCTAATCAGACTGTTCATTGGGATTGGAGCAGGTAGGAGTGGCCCCACCAAGGCCTTGCCATTTGGTACCCTGTTGAGCTAATGAGTAAAGGTACCACCTGGTGCAGCACTAAGCTGCATAGATCAAAAGGTTTCAGGTTCGAACTTCGACCTGTGCTGAGTTAGCCGATCTCACCAGAGCAGCAGCTGGGGCTGTACAATTGACTCTGACTCTGTGTGTCTGCCTGTCTTCTCCCCACCTACTATTTTCTATGTATGCCTTGTATTTAGCCCTGTGCTAGGGTGGAGGGAAATTAGCCAGGGACCCCACTCCTAATGGTTCTCCATTGACCTTTGCTGTTTATTGGCTGGGTGAAGAGAGGATCAGGCACAGCTATGATGCCCCGCATCGTCAACTAGCCTGTCGGCACTCATTGTCTAGCCTCACCCATGAAGAATGGGAAATTTCATGTGGTATCGTACCCAGCTAGGATCTCCTTTCGAGAGGAGAGGACAAAAATTGGGGAAAGAAACAGCCAGAGGAAGCTGCATTGACTTTTCATTCTAATCAGACTGGCCATTGGCACCACCAAGGCCTTGCCATTTGGTTGTAGAGAGTCAACTGTGCACCAAGCAGCCAACCACTGGGATTGAATGTGGGGAGTTCCTTGTTTGCTCCATTGGGAACAAATCCAACCTGAAAATAGAGCAGGAGTCCTTGGGGAAACAAAGTCTGGCACGGAGCAGACATTTCAATGGTTAGGGGATTTATTTTTTCCGACTGACTTATTAATTCTCTGTTATTAATTCTCTGTTCAGTCCTTCAAAAGGAAGGATATACAATGTGGAATGATCCTCAGTTACCAGACTGGTGGCTTCCGTGTGAAGATTTGTGATCTGGGAGTTGAGAGAAGGCATTTCACAGCAGGAAAGAACAGGGAATCTGGGGGGGCCCATTCCCCATCACTCCTGAACTTATTACCTGCCGAGGAGCAACCTTGGTAGTGGATGATCCGCTGGTCTAGAGAGTAAAGTCACGGCCCGGTGCAGCTTTAAAGGAAAGAACTTGCATTTATATAGAGCCTTTCATGACCTCAGGAGATCCCAAAGTGCTTTACAGCCAATTAAATACTTTTGAAGTGTAGTCACTGTGTAATGGAGGAAACGCAGCAGACAATTTGCACACAGCAAGGTCCCACAAATAGCAATGAGATACATGACCACTTAATCTGTTTTAGTGATGTTTGTTGAGGGTTGAGTGTTGGCCAGGACACCTGCTCAATTTCGAATAGTGCCATGCGATCTTTTACGTCCACCTCAGAGGTTTAATGTCTCATCTAGACGGAATCTCCGACAGTGCAGCACTCCTTCAGTACTGCACTAGAGTATCAGCCTAGATTATGTGCTCAGGTCCCTGGAATGGGGCTTGAACCTACAACCTTCTGACTCAGAGGCAAGAGTTCTTCCAGTGAGCCGTGGCACCGGTATTTGGTGTTGCCTGCTGATTTAAATGAGCGCAGCGCAGAAGCTCCCATGCAATGCGCTCTTTCCGGCGGTAACATCAGCAGGAGGCCGAAGGTCGCCTCTAAAGGATCGGTGCAGCGTTCTGGGGCAGTCACTTTATTAACAGTACATTTCCAAGTGAAAGCTCAGCATAGATGTCCTTAAAATGTTGCATGAGAAATCCTGAGATTATGTCCAAAATATAAGCCGAACGCAGAAAATTTATTGGACTTCAAAAAAAAAATGTTTTATTCGTTCATGGGATGTGGGCATCGCTGGTAAGGCCAGCATTTATTACCCATCTCTAATTGCCCTTGAAAGGTGGTGGTGAGCCGCCTTCTTGAACCGCTGCAGTCCGTGTGGTAAAGGTACTCCCACAGTGCTGTTGGGGAGGGAGTTCCAGGATTTTGACCCAGCGACGATGAAGGAACGGTGATATACTTCCAAGTCAGAATGGTGTGTGACTTGAAGGTGGTGGTGTTCCCATGCACCTGCTGCCCTTGTCCCTCTAGGTGGTAGAGGTCACAGGTTTGGGACGTGCTGCCGAAGAAGCCTCTGCGAGTTGCTGCAGTGCATCTTGTAGATGGTACACACTGCAGCCACGGTACGCTGGTGGTGGAGGGAGTGAATGTTTAAGGTGGTGGATGGGATGCCAATCAAGCGGGCTGCTTTGTCCTGGATGGTGTCGAGCCTCTTAACATAGAAACATAGAATCTAGGAGCAGGAGTAGGCCATTCGGCCCATCGAGCCTGCTCCGCCATTCAATACGATCATGGCTGATCATCCAAATCCAGTACCCTGTCCCTGCTTTAATCCCCACAGTACACATATCCTACCCTACCCCCGTAACCCCACGTATTTAATTCCCCCTAACATATCCCATCCTATCCCCATAACCCCACATATTTAATCCCCCCTAACACTAAGGGTCAATTTATCATAGCCAAATCAACCTAACCCACACATTTTTGGACTGTGGGAGGAAACCGGAGCACCCGGAGGAAACCCACGCAGACACGGGGAGAATGTGCAAACTCCACACAGACAGTCACCCGAGGTCAGATTCGAACCCGGGTCTCTGGCGCTGTGAGGCACCAGTGCTAACCACTATGCCACCGTGTTGCCCTCTTGAGTGTTGTTGGAGCTGCAGTCATCCAGGCAAGTGGAGAGTATTCCATCACACTCCTTACTTGTGCCTTGTAGATGGTGGAAAGGCTTTGGGGAGTCAGGAGGTGAGACACACTGAGTGCAATATAAAGGAAGTAGTGCCATTATGTGGAAGAGAGATGTCACTAAAGTGGCAAGGATGCGAGAGACACCAGTGAGTACTGGCCACTTGCTAAATTTGTTAAAATAGAGCAATGATCACAAGATATATTCTATGGAAATGGGGGAGGGGGGGGTGGCGGAAATCAGGAGAATTTTTTTTACGTAGCGAGTTGTTAGGATCTGGAATGCACTGCCTGACAAGGTAATTGAAGCAGATTCAATAGTAACTTTCAAAAGGGAATTGGATCTATACTTGAAAAGGAAAGAATTGCAGGGTTATGGGGAAAAAGCAGGGATGTGGGACTAATTGGATAGCTCTTTCAAAGAGTTGACACAGGCAAGATGGGCCGAATGGGCTCCTTCTGTGCTGTATGTCTCTACAATTCCATGAGAGTGGTACCGGGATTGACTCGAAACAATTTACTTAAGATTGCCCATGATATCACCCTTTATATGTCACTGTGGCGTGGGGAGAAGGGTAAAACCTAAAAAGAACAGGCTTCTTCCACCCTCAGTAAATTTGAGCTCGTCCAAAACTCTGCTGCCGTATCCTAAATCGCACCAAGTGCCGTTCATCCATCACCCTTGCGCTCGCTGACCTACATTGGTTCAGCAACTCCTCGATTTTAAAATTCTCATCCTCATGTTCCAACCCGCCATGGCCTTGCCCCTCCCTATCTCTGTAACCTCCTCCAGCCGTACAATCCTCTGAGAAATCTGCGTTCTTCCAATTCTGGCCTCTTTTGCATCCCCCATTTATATAGCAGCTCGGTATGTCCCACAGTGCTTCAAAGTCAGTTCATTGCTTTTGAAGTCTAGTCACTGTTGTTATGTAGGAAACACAGCAGCCAATTTACACACAGCAAGCTCCCACAAACAGCCACAAGCTAATGACCAGATAATCTGTTTTAATGATGTTGTTGAGGGAGAAATGTTGGCTAGGACACCGGGAGTATTACGCTGCTCTTCTTCGAATAGAGACATGGGATCCTTTTATGTCCACCTGAGAGGGCAGACAGGATCTCGGCTTAACGTCTCAGCTGAAAGACGACACCTCCAGTACTGTACTGAAGTGCCAGTCTCTGGAGTCGGGCTTGAACCCACAACTTTCTGACTCAGAGGTGAGAGCGCTACCACTGAGCCAGGGCTGACAGTTGTACATTGTAAGCTGTTTCCCCAAGTGATGGCTTATTCTACAATTGACAAAGAATGTTTGAGTATCATTGCTCTTGAAGGGTACATCATGATGAGCCATCATGGCCATGTTTTCTAAAATGGGAATGTCTACACCCTATCACACCAGGAATAAACAGAGTCAATGCTCATGAATGCTGCATCCCCATATGTATGGAGTTCAATGGGGGAGAGTATGTGAAAAATGGTCAGTGAGTCAGTAACGACAGGGGAGTCAATTTAAGATCATTACCAAAAGAACGAAGGGAGAGGTTAGGAGAATGTTCTTTTAACGCAGAGTGAGGATTGCTAGGATATGGAATGCTCAACCAGAAGCAGCGTTGGGAACAGAATCCATAATCGCTTTTAAAAGGGAAGTGGGTAAATATTTGAAATACAAAAATGTAAGCGAATAAGGTGAAAGCAGGGAATAATGGTAAAAAGTTAAACTTAAAGGCGCTTTATCTGAATACACGAAGCTCTCGTAACAAGAGAGACGAATTAGTGGCACAAATAGAGATAACTGGCTTTGATTTAACAGCCATTACAGAGACGTGGTTGCAAGGTGACCAAGGTTGGGAACTAAATATTCCAGGGTACTTGACGTTTCGAAAAGACAGGCAGAATGGAAAAGGAGGCTCGAGGGGCTGTATGGCCTACACCTGCTCCTAATTCTTATGTTCTTATGTAAAAGGCTGTGGAGAAAGGACAGGGGGATTGGACTAAGTGGAGAGCTCTTTCAGAGAGCTGGCACAGGCAAGATGGGCCGAATGGCTGCCTTCTGTGTTGTAAAATTGTACGATTCCAAATATGAAGCAGTGCTGTCTTAACTTGGTCTTACATAGACTCTACAGCATAGAAGCAGACCATTCTGCCCAACTGGTCTGTGCCAGTGTTTACACTCCACATGAGCGTCTTCCCAATCTAATCTCTTCCCACCCTGCTCCCATATCCCACTATCCCCTCCTTCTTCATGTATGGTAACTATCCTTTAAATTTGACTAAATACTTTAGATTTTAAAAAGCCACCTGCAGCCTCAGTCTATTTTGTTACGGATGTTGCGAAGTTTGTTGTTGTAGTCCCCGTGGCAACAGGCTTGGGAGTTAGAGTCCAACACAATCTGCAAATCGATATAGACTTCATCATTGGCCCATTAATGATATGACAGCCTGGTTTTTTTTTGAACTGAGGCTGTCAGTTTTCAATTTCTAATGATCCTTGGCAACAGGTCAAGTGCTCTACAAAGAAATACACCAAAACAGTCCTCCCAGTGCATCGAACAAACTGAAATCTTCATAGAAAGACGGGTAGATGTTTAGCTGGCTCGCACAGCTTGTAGGGAGATGAGAAGGAGGGGAGCTGTGTATGTAATTGGTTTTTTTTTTAGAGATTACAGATTTAGGTTTTTAGGTTCACAAACTTTTTGTTTTTTTCTCTGTTCGAGGAGATAGATCACAAGATAATTACAGATGAGGAAGGCCATTTGGCCCATCCAGAGAGATCCTCTCCTCATTGCAGCACCAATTTTTTAAATGATTCCTGAAGTTTTTCCTCCACTGTTATTCCTGGGAGTCCATTCCAAGTGTTCATCACTCTGTGGGGGTAATTTTAACTTTGGGCGATGGTGTACAACAGGCGATATCGAATTAGCCGACCATTACGCAATGCGCCCGATTTCCCTTTCCATTGAAGTTAGTGGAAGGTAAAATCAGGTGGGTCGTATAATGTGTCACCAATTCTATATTGCCCATCGTACACGATCGCCCAAAATTCAAATTACCCTCTCTGTGTGAAAAATATCCTGATATCAGTCCTAATTTCTCCTTTTACTAGTTTGAACGTGTGTCACCTTGTTCTACTTTCACAGTTTAACCTAAAGTAATATTCTGGATTTACCTTTTCCATTCCCTTCACTTTCTTATATACCTCTATAAGACCAGCTCTTAGACGCCTCCTTCCCACGCTGAACATAGGAATTGCCGGACGAAAAAAGACCAAGGTCTATCTGGTTCTCCTTCTACCATCCTGGTGGTCACATGATACAGTGATAATGGAGTTGTTGCTTAATCATGGCAATTAATCTCTATCAATTAGTCTACAACAGACCCAGACATGACGCGAGGAAAACCCCAATAGTGGAAAGCTTTGGGAAACATAGGTCCAAAGAGACCTAATCCTCCCTAAGCTCGCTCCACTTACCACATATCATGTCTCAAATTACTCATATACTGTATCCCAAAGTATTATTTTCTGAAAGAAATCTATCTAATTTGCATTTAAATGAAAGCCCAAGTCTCTCCAGTCTTTCCTCATAACTCATACCCCCTGACATTGGGGACCGGCCTCATGGCTCTTCCTTCACTGCCTCCAGCAGTTGAATGTCTCCCTCGTGTCTCGGTGACCAGAGCTGGACACAGTGCTCAAGGTGCGGTCTGACCAGAGCACTGTATGGTTTGCTCCTTACCTCCTCTGACTTGTAGTGTACTGTTTGACTATGGAGTTCAACATCCTATTGGCTTTGTTTATTGCTACTCTACATTGATTGGACATGTTGAGTTTTGAGTCTCTTTTAATTTCATCTTTAGTTACTTCAGTACCTTCTGAAAGAACTTGTGGAGTCATAAGAATAATTCCAGTAGCTTAAAATAATTGACAGGCCAAGGTTTTTTGTTATTGAATGTTTAGCTAGATAGTAAGGCTAGTGAAGGCACTCTCGAAGGCCTAGGGGCTTGTGACTCACCCAGGCGATTGATCTAGACTAGTGTTGTCCAATAGAAATTGCTGGCTAGCCACAGGTTGTGACTACGGCGACACTGTTTTGGCCACATGCACTAATTTTAGTCGAAAACGGCTCACATACACTCACAGAATACAGGTAGATGTACTTCATGTGTGTATATTTACTTAACCAACATCTCTCACCATTCAGTAACTAAAGAAGTAAAGCACTCATAATGTAGGGGCAGGGGGAAGAGTTCTGTTGATGGCTCAATGGCACCATCCCATGTGTTACTGAGTCATTCAGACCAGAAGGTCGCAGGATTGTTTCCTGTGCTGAGTTAGATGATGTTAGTTGAGGTACCAATAGGATATTATTGCATTTTTACAATAGGCTACTCAGACAAAGCTTTAAAACTCTGTGGGAATTTGTTATATAAAGTAGTTAATTTGAAAGAAAGACTTACATTTATATAGTGCCTTTCAGGACACCCAAAGCGCTTTACAGCCAATGAAGTACTTTTGAAGTGTAGTCACTGTTGTAATGTAGGAAACATGGCAGCCAATTTGCGCACAGCAAGCTCCCACAAACAGCAATGTAATAATGACTGGATAATCTGTTTTTTTTTAGTTATGTTGATTGAGGGATAAATATTGGCCAGGACACCGGGGAAAACTCCCCTGCTCTTCTTCGAATACTGCCATGGGATCTTTTATGTCCACCTGAGAGAGCAGATGGGGCCTCGGTTTAATGTCTCATCCGAAAGACGGCACCTCCCACAGTGCAGCACTCCCTCAGCACTGCACTGGAGTGTCAGCCTAGATTTTTGAGCTCAAGTCATTGGAGTGGGACTTGAACCCATGACCTTCCGACTCCGAGGTGAGAGTGCTACCCAGTGAGCCACGGCTGACTTCACGATATGCCAATGAGAACACAGATACACAGAGATGATGACGTACAGAACCCTCACTTCTAATCACTGTACACTAAGTTGTTATGTGTATTATAATTTGTACATTTTGTACAATGCTTGGGCATTAAAGGGGTTAAAATATTAAACCTGTATACTGGTAGGGGTACGCGGGCAGCTGGTAGATCTGGAAGGGCGTAGGCAATAATTAAAGTTTGGGAACCTCTGGTCGAGGCTCACTCTTGAAGAGTGGCCAGTTGATTGATGTACCCGAAGGCCTCTGGTGCTCATGGGATTGTACTGCAACCCAGTAGGACAGGCTCAATGGACCAGCTGAATTTTCCTGCCCTCGGTTTTGTATGTTGCTCTGGTGTCAGTGGTAGAACTCTCACCTTTGAGTCAGAAGATTGTGGGTTCTAAGCCCCAATTCGGAGACTTGAGCACATAATCTCGACTGGTATTTCAGTGCAGTACTGAGGGAGTGCTGCACTATCGGAGGTGCCATGTTTCGGGTCTGCCCTCTCAGGTGGACTTAAAAGATGGCACAGCACTATTTTGAAGGAGAGCAGGGGAGTTCTCCTGCTGTCCTGGGCAATATTTAGCTCGCAACCAACATCACTTAAACAGAGTCTCTGGCCAGTACCACATTGCTGTTTGTGGGACCTTGCAGTGCGCAAATTGGCTGCTGTGTTTCCCCAGTTTACAATAGTGACTGCACTTCAAAAGTACTTCATTGGTTGTGAAGCGCTTTGTGATGTCCTGAGGTTGTGAACGGTGCTATAGAAACGTAAGTTCTTTCTTTCTTTTCTTTCTCTAAGGACAGGAAGTTGAAAAATTCAAATCCTGAATGTAATCTGCTCTTTACTTTGTTGACTAGGATCTTGCTGCTTTCTCTGATGCATTTCCTCCTGCCTTGGAAGTGAAGGGAGCAGTAGTTCGAGCACTGTGATTGATAGTACGACAGTTATGACTCCAGTAAGTGCACTGAAATGGCAAGCCGCCCAGAGTAGACCACAGGATAGCTGTGCCGTTAACTCTGCAGGTCCTTTGTTCATTTTCCACCGCAGATCCAAGGGGTTTTTTAATCCCAGCTCCGAGATCCAGCATGTGCTGGCAGGGAGTGAATGAAATTACTGCAGGAGCAGCTTGAGGTCGGGATCTGTTCTCTGCCAGACCACAGAATGGTTTATTTCCCAGTGTGTACAATATATGGCGGCGTGTTTGGGTAGATTTTGACATTGTGCAATAGTGTAAAACGGGCGATAGCGAATTGGCAGCCCGATTTACACCTCTCCTGATTTTTATTTCCTTTGACTTCCCAACAAAAGCAATACAAGAGAGATCTTGGAGTGTCATTGCTACAATGTGCTTACTCCCCTCAGGGGGCCATCTAGTGTTCAGTTAACAATATGCAAGTACCATACATGACTTGGACGTGGGTATACAGGGCACAATTTCAAAATTTGCAGATGACACAAAACTTGGAAGTATAGTGAACAGTGAGGAGGAGAGTGATAGACTTCAGGAAGACATAGACAGGCTGGTGAAATGGGCGAACACGTGGCAGATGAAATTTAACGCAGAAAAGTGTGAAGTGATACATTTTGGTAGAAAGAATGAGGAGAGGACATATAAATTAAATGGTACAATCCTGAAGGGGGTGCACGAACAGAGAGACCTGGGGCTATGTCTGAACAAATTGTTGAAGGTGGCAGGGCAGGTTGAGAAAGCAGTTAAAAAGGCTTACGGGATTCTGGGCTTCATGAATAGAGGTATAGAGTACAAAGTGTGAAAATTATGATGAACCTGTATAAAACACTGGTTCGGCCCCAACTGGAGTATTGTGTCCAATTCTGGGCATCGCACTTTAGGAAGGATGCAAAGGCTTTAGAGAGGGTGCAGAAAAGATTTATGAGAATGATTCCCAGAATGAGGGACTTTAGTTACGTTGATAGACTAGAGAAGCTGGGGTTGTTCTCCTTGGAGCAGAGAAAATTGAGAGGAGATTTGATAGAGGTGTTCAAAATCATGAGGGGTCTGGACAGAGTAGATAGAGAGAAACTGTTCCCATTGGCAGAAGGGTCGAGAACCAGAGGACACAGATTTAAGGTGATTGGCAAAAGAACCAAAGGCGACATAAGAATAAACTTTTTAACGCAGCGAGTGGTTAGGATCTGGAATGCACTGCCTGAAAGGGTGGTGGAGGCAGACTCAATCACGGCTTTCAAAAGGGAGTTGGATAATTATCTAAAGGAAAGAAATTTTCAATCACTGCTTTCAAAAGGGAGTTGGATAAGTATCTAAAGGAAAGATATTTGCAGGGCTACGGGGAAAGCGCGGGGGAGTGAGACTAGCTGAAGTGCTCTTGCAGAGAGCCGGCACGGGCTCAACAGGCCGAATGACCTTCTTCCGTGCTGTAACCATTCTATGATTCTATCACTGTGTTTATGTGCTGGAGATGTGATGGGATCCCTTGTTGCAGGTATCCATTTTACACAGCCAGTGGGAAGCTGAGCACCCTGTGTGTGGACAGTGAGCCCAAAGTAGTGAGGAGATTGCTCCAGGAAGTGAAGACCGGGTATGCAACAATCTCCTTAACTTAATATTTGAGCTTTCCACATAAGTTCCTCTTGTGGATTAAGTATGATTGACAAATTATTACCACAGCCAATGGTTTTAGCATGTCTTAGCATCAGAATGGCCCACCTACAGACCCTGAAGGTTCAAGGTTTGATCCCAGCCTGTGCTGTTGGTTGATCTCAATGAAACAGAAAACCTGCATTTATATAGCACCTTTCATGTCCTCAGAACCTCCCAAAGTGCTTCACAGTTAATGAAATACAAGTGTAGCCACTGTTGTAATGTAGGAAACACAGCAGCCAATTTGAACACAGCAAGGTTCCACAAACAGCAATAGAGTCTCTGGGCTGGATTTTGTCAATGGGGACGTGATGGAGGCGGGACTCCCACTTTTTGGGTTGTCGTTCCGCCTCCATCGATTTGTGGCCAACCCACGCTACTTTCCCTTGATTGACCTTGTTAAGCCCGCCCAGCGGGCTCAGCAGGCCAATTAAGGGACACCTGGATACTGGTGACGTCAGCGATTGACATTTCATCTGTCAAGAGCTTTTGACAGATGAAATATCAGCGTTTGACAGCTCTGTGAAGCTGTCAAACACTGACAATCTGTCTTCTAACTTGAGTCCTTCTACTCAGACTCAGTTAGAGAGCTCTCCAGACCAGAAAACAGAGGCTGCAGCTTTTGACAGCTCAGCGGCCATTCTGCTTTCTGTGCCGGTGAGCTGAGGGACTCCCGAGACCTGAAGGGAGGAAGCCTGGAGGAGAAAGTAAAGGTAAGTAAAACTTATTAAAACACTTTACACACACCAAACACACCTACCTCTGCACTCATGCACCCATCACTCACCTGTACACCGAACATCTCGACCCCTCCAAACCCTGCAGACCCACGGTCCACCTCGCTAACTTGGCGTGGTTTGGAGCCGTCAGGCAGCCCACACTTCAGGGCTAAAAATAGGGATTAGCCAAAAAACTGCCTGTTAACTACCTGTTAACAGGCAGTTAATTAGCACTAATCCCCTTCCCGCCTCGGGGAGGCGGCTCCCAGCACAGGTCGGGTAACCGCCTCCTGGGACATTGACATGGAGGCGGGTTGGGGGCGGGATGGGTACGTACCCCCCGAATCTGCAATTTTCCCGCCTCCAAGCCCGCCTCCACAGGGCTTGGAAATTCGAGCCCATAGAGTTATACAGCACAGAAAGAGGCCCTTCGGCCCATCGTGTCTGCGCCAGCCATCAAGCCCTAGCTATTCTAATCCCATTTTCCAGCACTTGGTCCATAGCCTTGTATGACCAGATAAATGACCAGATAATCTGTATTTTAGGTGTTGGCTGAGGGATAAATGTTGACCAGAACACCAATAGAACTCCCCTGCTCTTCTTTAAATATCTTTTATGTTCACCTGTGGGCAGAAGGGGCATCTGACAGTGCAGCACTCCCTCAGTACTGCATTGAAGTGTCAGCCTAGATTATCCGCTCAAGTCTTGAGGTTGGGCTAGAACCCATGACCTTCTTCCTCAAGAGACTACAGTGCTACCGATTGAGCCAGGGCCACCACTGCATGGCCTCAAGCCAGTGTTTCCACTCCGAGATCCCAGTGACTCTTCGCAGGACAGTGTGGATGTTGGGTGAGCACAGAACTAGGCCCAGCTGTGGTAAAACTCCACAGCCAGAATAGCCTGACAACTTTAAAAAAAAATGTATTCTTGGGATGTGGGCAACACTGGCAAGGCCACATTTGCCCATCCCAAGTTGTCTTGAGGGAACTTTTCCCCTTAGTGGAGGGGTCAATAACCAGGGGACATAGTTTCAAGGTAAGGGGCAGGAGGTTTAGAGGGGATTTGAGGGAAAACTTTTTCACCCAGAGGGTGGTTGGAATCTGGAACTCACTGCCTGAAAGGGTGGTAGAGGCAGGAACCCTCACAACATTCAAGAAGCATTTCGATGAGCACTTGAAACGCCATAGCATACAAGGCTACAGACCAAGTGCTGGAAAATGGGATTAGAATAGACAGGGCTTGACGGCCGGCGCAGACACGATGGGCCGAAGGGCCTCTTTCTGTGCTGTATAACTCTATGACTCTATGAGGGCATTAATATGATGTTGGACTGGAGTCACATGTAGAGGTGGTACGTTCCCTCCTGGCAGTTGTCTTTGTCAATTTTTTTCTGGCACCAGTCCACAAATGACCAAATTTATTTGAATTCAAAATTCACAGCTTAACACAGTGGGATTTGAACTCATGACCTTTTGGTTGCTAGTCCAGTATCAGGACCATGTGGCTACTGTATCCTATAACTCACTGGAAATGGCGAGGCTGCCTGATCCAAGTCGCAGAAGTCATGAAAGGTCTTAATGGCAGACTCATCACTAAGGTAATCGCATTTTAACGAGGTGTGAATAGTTGTTTGGACTGCCCGAAATAGCCGGTGTGCTTAATACGTTATAAGCTGTGCCTGTGTAATTGACGCCTATGGTGATGGCGAATGGTTAGCGCCATTTTCCTGATATAGGCGGCTGCCCGTGATAAGTGTGGACGGTGTAAGTGGTGGAGATTGTACTGCCCTTTGAGACTGACCGCTGTTGAACTTGGCCAGCTGCACTGATTGCGATTAAACTGACATAACCTTTGTATTTCGTTAAAGGTCATTCAGAGATTCAAACATTTTAGTTGGCTTGAGAGGAAGAGGCAACAACTGGGCTTTTGGTGAGATTCTGAGGAGTAATTTAGGCTTTTAAAGCTAAAAGACCTCAGCCTTTCTTATCTCTCTATTTTATCAATACTGTTATGATTGGTGATTCTCCACACTTTTCTCCTCTTGTTCCTCCTAAGTTCCAAACACCATGTCCGACACACTCTTTCTCCTTTCTACATCCTCACTATGTTGAAACCAAGTCTCATTGCACTGTCTCCGACTATAACTCATTCTTTCTCAGGATCTCAAAACCATGGCGTTCTTCAACTCACTCAGCCTTTTCTTCCTCCTACAATCTACAGCTCTTAAAACCAAGTTTGGTGTCACCTAACTGCTACTTGCATATAAATGCAAGTTGTTGTTGTTGTATCTCATATCTTCTTTTTTCAAACCTTGGTGTCCTGTCCTGCAGGCCATGGTCTTTTGTATAGGTTTCATGACTTTTGCTCTTTCCTGCGATTGGAAGCATCCCTGAAGGAGATCATTGATAAAGCCGTTAAAGACTTTTCTGGGAGGCTGTTCCAAAAATAATTTCAAAACACATTAAGAGTCAACCACATAGTGTAGGCCAGACCAGGTAGAGCTAGCAGGTTCTCTTCCCTGAAGGTCATTAGTGAACCAGTTGGGTTTTTAGTTGAATCCAGCAGCTTCCATGGTCATTTTTCTTGGTGCCAGCCCACAAATGACGAGCTTTGGGATTTGAACTCACAACCTCTGGTTACATCACCATTATTCTACACCACTGTACCCAAGTGGACTGTGGTGTACTTAGGCTTCCAAAGGGATTTGACAAAGTTCCGCACAAAGATGAAAGCTATGAGATTTGGGGATAAGAAACTGGCTTAAGGGTAGAAAGCAACGGGGAATAGAGGAGTTTAGCCCGGCGGGGAGGGAAGGATTACTGGGCAGGGCGCCCCAAGGATCAGCGTTGTGATCACTACTGTTTCTAATTTACATCAACAACTTGGATTGAAAAACTTATGTAAATTGGTCAAATTTACAGATGGTACCAAACTGGAATTGGTAGATAATTTTGAGGAGGTAGATCAGAAAATGCAGAATGAGTTGGCCAAAATATGTAAGTGGGCAGAGCAGACAAGCGTGAAATACTTCACATAGGAAGGAAAATGGGCAACGCACCCTCACTTCATGAACGGTGTTGAAATAGCTAAGGATGAAGATGAAAAAGATCCAGGAGTCTTAGCAGACTGAATGCTCAACATGTCCTAACCAATGCAGAGTAACAATCAACAAAGCTAACAGGATGTTGGACTCCATCGCCAAAACAGTAGGCTATAGGTCACAAGACGTATGATCAAACTGTACAGGGCTCTGGTCAGACTGAACCCTGAGTACTGTGTCCAAGTGGACTGTGGTATACTTAGGCATCCAAAGGGATTTGACAAAGTTCCTCACAAAAGACGACCACTTCAGTCAATGGAACTGATTATCAAGCGCTGTGTATAACGGGCGGCCGATCCGATACTGCCCGTTTTGCACCACCGCCCGAGATGAATTTCTAGGCCTATGTATACACTTCAGCAGGGGTCACTGGATATTCGTTTTTATGGGATGTGGGCGTCACTGGCAAGGCCAGCATTTATTGCCCATCCCTAATTGCCCTTGAGATGGTGGTGGTGAGCCGCTTTCTTGAACCGCTGCAGTCCATGTGGTGATGGTACTCCCACAGTGCTCTTAGGTAGCGAGTTCCAGGATTTTGACCCAGCAACGATGAAGGATCGGTGATATACTTCTAAGTCAGGATGGTGTGTGACTTGGAGGGGAACTTGGAGGTGGTGGTGTTCCCATGCGCCTGCTGCCCCGTCCTTCTAGATGGAAGACGTCGCGGGTTTGGGAGGTGCTGCCGAAGAAGCCTTGGCGAGTTGCTGCAGTGCATCTTGTAGATGGTACACACTGCAGCCACGGTACGCCGGTGGTGGAGGGAGTGAATGTTTAAGGTGGTGGATGGGGTGCCAATTAAGCGGGCTGCTTTGTCCTGGATGGTGTTGAGCTTCTTGAGTGTTGTTGGAGCTGCACTCATCCAGGCAAGTGGAGAGTATTCCATCACACTCCTAACTTGTGCCTTGTAGATGGTGGAAAGGCTTTGGGGAGTCAGGAGGTGAGACACTCGCCGCAGAATACCTAGCCTCTGACCTGCTCTTGTTGCCACAGTATTTATGTGGCTGATCCAGTTAAGTTTCTGGTCAATGGTGACCCCCAGGATGTTGATAGTGGGGGATTCAGCGATGGTAATGCCGTTGAATGTCAAGGGGAGGTGGTTAGACTCTCGCTTGTTGGAGATAGTCATTGCCTGACACTTGTGTGGCACGAATGTTACCTGCCACTTATCAGCCCAAGCCTGAACGTTGTCCAGGCGTTGTTGCATGGTTGTGAATGGCGCTGAACACTGTGCAGTCATCAGCGAATATCCCCATTTCTGACCTAATGTTGGAGGGAAGGTCATTGATGAAGCAGCTGAAGATGGTTGGGCCTAGGACACTGCCCTGAGGAACTCCTGCAGCAATGTCCTGGGGCTGTGATGATTGACCTTCAATCACCACAACCATCTTTCTTTGTGCTAGGTATGACTCCAGCCAATGGAGTGTTTTCCCCCTGATTCCCATTGACTTCAGTTTTACTAGGGCTCCTTGATGCCAGACTCGGTCAAATGCTGCCTTGATGTCAAGGGCAGTCACTCTCACCTCACCTCTGGAATTCAGCTCCTTTGTCCATGTTTGGACCAAGGCTGTAATGAGGTCGGGAGCCGATCACCGTATAGTGATCAACAATGAGAATCCCTGGCTGATTTTTACCCCCTCTCTCTTCCTAACCCAGGCCAATTACTATCTAAGGTGAAATCAATTACAGTAACTCAGCCCAGACGGGATCAAACCTGCCACCTTTGGGCTCAACACACTGGAAGATCCTTTTACCCAGTAAGCCACTAGGGGAGCTAGATTTCCCATCCAGTCAACAACAACAGCAACAACTTGTATTTATATAGCGCCTTTAACATAAAATGCCCCAAGCGCTTCACAGGAGTATTAAACGACAAAAAATTTGACACTGAGCCACATAAGGAGAACCAAAAGCTTGGTCAAAGACGTAGGTTTTAAGGAGCATCTTAAAAGAGGAGAGGTTTAGGCTGGGAATTCCAGAGCTCAGGGCCTAGGCAACAGAAGGCACGGCCACCAATGGTTGAGCGATTATAATCAGGGATGCTCGAGGGCAGAATTAGAGAAGCTCGGATATCTCGGGGGGTGGGGGGGGTGGTTGTGGGACTGGAGGAGATTACAGTGATAGGGAGGGGCGAGGCCATGGAGGGATTTGAAAACAAGGATGAGAATTTTGAAATCGAGGCGTTGCTTAACCGGGAGCCAATGTAGGTCAGCGAGCACAGGGGTGATGGGTGAACGGGACTTGGTGCGAGTTAGGATACGGACAGCTGAGTTTTGGATGACCTCAAGTTTACGTAGGGTAGAATGTGGGAGGCCAGTCAGGAGCGCGTTGGAATAGTCAAGTCTCGAGGTAACAAAGGTATGGATGAGGGTTTCAGCAGTGGATGAGCTGAGGCAAGGGCGGAGACGGGCGTTGTTATGGAGGTGAAATTAGGCAGTCTTAGTTATGCACACCCAAGCCCTTGTAGGTTATGTCCACTGAACAGTGTAAGCTAAATAGTGCATAGGGTGGAGAGGTGGAGCAGCACTTGGGTGAGGACAGGCTGAGCTTCAGCTGGGTAACAAGAGGCTGAGCAGCTATTTAATCAGTGCTGGCGAGTGCCAAGCAGCACTGTTCAGACATCTGATCAGCAATACAATTCAGAGATTGCTACTTTTTTTGATCAGTTGGTTATATTGATCATTCTAACAGGATTACACTGTATGCAAAGGATTCATATTGATCCAGTGAGGCCTAACAAGCCACAATCTATTTACAGGGCATCATGGACTGCGGACAGAGGATGACAAGAGTTTGCTTCGCTGCACCATGGAAAGAGGTGGAACGCCGGGACAGTTACAGTGGGGCCATACTGTTGCACAGTCTGAGTGGTGGCACAGGGTCTGGTGAGCAAAGCAAACAGGTCAAAGGTTAATCAAACAGCTGGCAGGCAGCAGTGTATACAACAGACCTCTGTTACTGTGAATTATGTGTCATATTGTGAAAGCTCCACTCGGTTTGACTCTCGCCTCTGAGTCAGAAGGTTGTGGTTTTCAAACCGCACTCCAGGACTTGAGCACATAATCCAGGCTTGCCGTCCCGCTGCACTGATGGAGGTGCCGTCTTTCAAGTGAGACGTTGAACTGCGGCCCCTGTCTGCCTGTTCAAGTGGGTGTAGAAGACCCAATGAAATCTTTTTGAAGAAGTGCAGGGAAGTTATCCCAGTGTTCTGGCTGACATTCCTCTTTTATCCAAAACCACCAAAAAAACATGAACTGGTCATGATCTCATTAGCTTGCTGTACACAAATTGGCTGCTGTGTTTGCCTGTAAAACAACAGTGGCTACACTTCAAAATTAATTTATTGGTGTCAAACTCTTTCGGATGTGCTTTCTTTCTTTCTCGTTGAGAATTTCACTGTCTCTTGATATTACCCAGGCAGCTTAGCCATCAGTCTCCCAATTCAAGGTCTTTCAACATATGGGCACACGAAAACGTAAACAGGAAAAAAAAATAGGTCCAACTAGACCGTCCCATACGTGATAAGCATCACATCAAGAGTCTGCACATCCCCAAGGTCACTCTTTGGGTAAAGAAGTTTCTTCTGAATCCCCTATTGGATTTCTTGGTGATTATCTTATATTGATGGCCTCTAGTTATGCTCCTCCCCACAAGTGGAAACACACTCTCTGTATCCACTATATCAAAACCTTTCATAATTTTATAGACCTCTATTAGGCCACCCCTCAGCCTTCTTTTTTCAAGAGAAAAGAGACCCAGACTGTTCATCCTTTCCTGTTATGTATACCCTCGCATTTCTGGTATCACCCTTGTAAATCTTCTCTGCACCCTCTCCAGTGCCTCCATATCCTTTTTATAACATGGCAACCAGAACTGCACGCAGTACTCTAAGTGTGGTCTAACCAAGGTTCGATACAGGTTTAGCATAATCTCCCTATTTTTCAATTCTATCCCTCTAGAAATAAACCCTAGTGCTTGGTTGGCATTTTTAATGGCCTTGCTAACCTGTGGCGCAACTTTTAGTGATTTGCGTATTTGTACTCCGAGATCCCTTTGTTCCTCTACCCCACCTAGACTCGCACCCTCCAAGTGATAAGTGACCTCCCTATTCTTCCTACCAAAATGTAATACCTCATATTTGTCTGTGTTGAACTTCATTTGCCAATTATTTGCCCATTCTGCAAGTTTATTAATGTCCTCCTGTAATTTGTTGCAGTCCTCCTCAGTATTGATTATCCCCCCCCAATTTGGTATCATCCGCAAATTTAGAAATTGTGTTTTGATTCCAAAGTCTAAATCGTTAATGTAAATTGTGAACAACAGTGGTCCCGGCACTGATCCTCGTGGAACACCACTACCCACCTTCTGCCACTGTGAATAGCTACCCTTTAACGCAACTCTCTGCTTTTTGTCATGAAACCAGCTAGCAATCCATTCTACTACTTGTCCCCTGACTCCACATTCTCTGTCCTTATTCATTAGTCTATTATGGGATACCTTATTGAAGGCCTTTTGAAAATCTAGATAAATTACATCTACTGCATTACCATTGTCTACTCTCTCTGTTACCTCTTCAAAAAATTCAATAAGGCTGGTCAAGCAAGATTTTCCCTTTTGAAATCCATGCTGACTATTCATTATTATACTTTTCGTTTCTAGATGTTCTTCTATTTTTTCCTTTAGTAGGGATTCCATTATTTTTCCTACCACCAATGTTAAGCTGACTGGTCTATAATTCCCTAGACATGTTCTATCCCCCTTCTTAAATATGGGTATTATGTTAGCTATCCACCAGTCCTCTGGCACTACACCTTTTTCTAATGAATTATTAACTATGTGTAGTAATGCCTCTGCTATCTCTTCCCTAGATTCTTTTAAAATGGTTGGATGCAATCCATCCGAACCAGGGATTTTTATTCTCTTTGAGTTTGATTAGTTTATTTAATATATCCCCTTTTTTTATTTTAAATGCACTTATCTCATTACTCATCTCATCATCCAATGTCATGTCCACCTGTTCTATCTCCCTGGTAAATACCAAAGCGAAATAATGATTTAATATTTCTGCCAGCTCCCTATCATTACCTGTGGTATTGTCCTGTCCATCCCTTAATGGCCCTATTCCCATCGCAACCTTCCTTTTTTATTGATGTGCCTGTAAAATATTTTACTATTTTGTTTATGTTCCTTGATAATTTAATTTCATAGTTCCTCTTTGCCTTCCTAATTGTTTTTTTGACTTCTCTCCTAATCCCTTCGTATTCTTTCTTATCATGCACTCCTCTGCTGTCTATGTACTTAATGTATGCCCCTTTCCTTACCCTCAATTGTTTCCTTATGTCTTTATTCATCCATGGAGTCTCATTAGTGTTTAGTTTGTTCTTTCCTTTTAGCAGAATATATTTTTCCTGCACTCTGTTGAACACCGTTTTAAATATTTCCCATTGTCGTTCTACAACATTGTTTGCCAATATTGTTGCCGATTTTATCTTCCCAAGTTCTATTCTCAGACCCTCAAAATAAGCTTTTCTCCAATCTATTAACTTGGTTTTTGTCATTCTTATGCCCTTCTCCATTATCATCTTAAAGCGTATTATACTATGGTCACTATTGCCTATATGTTCCCCTACTTTTACTTCTCTTATCTGCTCTGGCTCATTCCCCATAACTATATCTGATAGTGAATCCTCCCTTGTTGAGCTTTTTACATATTGGGTTAGAAAAGAATCCTGTAGACATTGTAGCAGCTCCATTCCCTTATCCCCTTTACCGACCTCTTCTGTCCAATTAATATCGGGGTAGTTGAAATCCCCCATGATTATTATTCTATGTTTTTTACTAATTTCTCTAATTTGTCTGTATGGTTCTTCCTCCACCTCCCTTCCACTATTAGGTGGTCTGTAGACTACACCTATTAGTGTGATTGATCCTTTATTATCTTTTATCTCTATCCATATGAATTCTATTTTTGTCTTGCTGATAGCTGCGTCACTTTTTTCTACTGCCATTATGTTATCCCTAATACGTACAGCTACTTCACCTCCCCTTTTCCCCCCCTCTCTATCTTTTCTAAATATGTTATACACGTGTGAATATTGGATGAGGACAGGATTGAGTTCGACTGTGATGCCGCTTACAGTCGAATAGTAACTTTTGCCCTTTCTAGATCTGTAACATCCTCTATAAGACCACCATGAACCAGTTCCATCAAATATTCAAAGAATTTCAGCACCTTTCAGACACTTCTCAATGTGCATTAGGGGGGGGTGAGCAGGGTTTGAAGATAACTTACCATTTGGCCTTCCCCCAGTGACCCAGTGGATAAAGGCACCGTGTGATTTAGGACTAGCCCATCAAAAGGGTGTAGGAGGTGAGCAGTGGGTCTGCGGGGGTTGGAGGGGTCTGAAAGTGCGCTGTAGAGGTGAGTGATGGGTGCAAGTGTGGAGTGGTAAGTATGTGAGGTGAGTGTAAAGTGTTAGAAAATGTTAACTTACCTTTGTTTCTTCCTGCAGCCATCAGCCGCTGTGGAGCCAGAGTCCCCGACATCTCCATTGTAGAGATCACAGACTGGCTGCTGCATCCTCCGATCCAACAGTCATCTGATTTCTGCAAAGTAGAAAGGTTTGATGAGTCCTGAACACAAGGACTCATCAAACTACACAGAATGTCAGTGTTTGACAGCTTCACAGAGCTGTCAAACGATGACATTTCTTCTTTCAAAAATTCTTGACAGATGACATGTCATACGCTAACGTGCTCTGCAACTGGCTTCGCCCTAATTGGCCTGCTAAACCCGCCGGGCGGGCTTAACAAGGTCAATCAGGGGAAAATCCCACTGGTTGGACAGAAGCTGATGGAGGCGGGACTGAACATGGTGGCATAGTGGTTAGCACTGTTGCCTCACAGCGCCAGGGACCCGGGTTCGAATCCGGCCTCGGGTGACTGTCTGTGTGGAGTTTGCACATTCTCCCCGTGTCTGCGTGGGTTTCCTCCGGGTGCTCCGGTTTCCTCCCACAGTCCAAAGATGTGCGGGTTAGGTTGATTTGGCTATGATAAATTGACCCTTAGTGTTAGGGGGGATTAAATACGTGGGGTTATGGGAATAGGGTGGGATATGTGTCGGTGCAGGCTCGATGGGCCGAAATGGCCTCTATCTGCACTGTGGGGATTCTGTGAAACCCGACAAGTGGGAGTCCCGCCTCCAAAAGCTTCCCATTGAGAAAATCAGCCCCCATGTCTCAGTAATCCCTACTATGTCTGATTCCTCCCAACGCATGATTGCCTCCAGCTCCCCTGTTTTATTTCGGACACTGTGTGCATTGCTGTACAGACAGTTTAACTCATTTTTAATAGGATTTCCTCTCAATTTATGTTTTACCATCTTTTTAGACTCCTGGGGGGAAAAATTGGGTCGCGCCCCCTTTGGGCCTACTTTAAGCGGCCTGAAAAAATTAGTGCCCCTGTACCCGAAATTCACTGGTAGCGCCCCAAGAGGGAGGCGGGGCGCTACTGGATGCGCCCCGCCTCCCTCTTGGTGCGCTGCAAGTGAATATCACGGCGCTACGTGCTGTGGCACTGCAGGCCTTCCTCCCCTTATTAAAGGGGAGGGGCCGAGCGCAGCGCGACCCGGGGCCCAGCTGGGCCACCAGGTATCGGAGTGCCGGCAAAAGAGCCCGGCACTCAAGAGAAGTGCCGGGCTCACGGAGTGCAGCCGGCACTCCGCGGGGGGCTGCACAGAAGGCCGGGGACAGCAACGGGGGCAGGTGCTGGCAGGTGGCCAGCAACAAAAATGGCCGCCTGGCACCTCCCCTTTAATTTGCACCGCCCCGGCCGCAGGTAGGCCCCTCTGACCCTGTCGGACATAGCGTCCAGCGGTAAGTCAGGGGGTGCTACCGACGATCGCAGCCGGGCTGCTGCTAACCTCCCGCTGAATTTCGCGGGAGGCGCCACGCCCAGGCGCTAGTTGCTTTGCGCCCCCGTTAGCGCCAACGGGAGGCGCAAATCAACTGAATTTTTCCCCCCTGTTTAACTCTATTTGTTCCCTTGCCATCAATGTCCTCCCTTACTTTATTCTTTCCTATGCTCACTTTTCCTGTTTTGTTTATATTTAGGCTGCATACGTTTCTTGTAGATCCCTCCCCCCTTCTTACTAGTTTAAAGCCTTTGCCACAGGTCTACTATTCTCTGGGGAAAGAAGAACCACCCAAGATCTGATCTATTTCTTGCTTTGTGTAATTTATACTCATGATTCCTGGTCTTCCCCAACCTAGAAGCAAAGAAGACAGCACAGTAGGAGGCCATTTTTAAAATTCATACATGGGATGTGGGCGTCGTCTGCAAGGCCAGCATTTATTGCCCATCCCTAATTTCCTTTGAGAAGGTGGTGGTGAGCCACCTTCTTGAATAAGTGGCATTTCAGAGGGCAGTTAAGAGTCAGCCACATTGCTGTGGGTCTGGAGTCACATATAGGCCAGACCGGGTAGATTTCCTTCCCTAAAGGACATTAGTGAACCAGATGGATTTTTACGACAATCCGGTAGTTTCATGGTCACCATTATTGATACTAGCTTTTTATTCCAGATTTATTTCATTGAATTTAAATTCCCCAGCTGCCGTGGTGGGATTTGAACTCATGTCTCCGGATCATTAGTCCAGGCCTCTGGATTACTAATCTAGTAACATAAACACTATGCTACCATACCCCATCGGCCCATCGTGCCTATGCCGGTTGTTTGAAAGAGCAATCCAATTAGTCCCATTCCCCCGCTCTTTCCCCAGAGCCCTGCAAATCTTTCCCCTTCAAGTATTTATCCAATTCTCTTTTGAAAGTTACTATTGAATCTGCTTCCATCACCCTTTCATGAGAAGTCGCACAACACCAGGTTATAGTCCAACAGTTTTATTTGAAATCACAAGCTTTCGGAGCTTACGTGGCCCCTTCCTCAGGTGAAGTAAAGAAATACAGACTCGACAAAGCATATATAGATAGAGAACAATGCATGTGTAACTTACATCTATATATGCTTTGTCGAGTCTGTATTTCTTTACTTCACCTGAGGAAGGGGCCACGTAAGCTCCGAAAGCTTGTGATTTCAAATAAAACTGTTGGACTATAACCTGGTGTTGTGCGACTTCTCATTTTTGTCCACCCCAGTCCAACACCGGCATCTCCGCATCGTGACCACTATCACCCTTTCAGGCAATGCATTCCAGATCATTACAACTCACTACTTAAAAAGTCTTTCTTCATGTCGCCTCTGTATTTTTTGCCAATTACCTTAAATCTGTGTCCTCTGGCTACTGACCCTCCTGCCACTGGAAACAGTTTCTCCTTAGTTACTCTATCAAAACCGTGCATGATTTTGAACAACTCTATCAAATCTCCCCTTAACTTTCTCTGCTCTGTGGAGAACAGTCCCAGCTTCTCTAATCTTTCCACATAACCTATCTAATTGAAATAATTTGTCAGTGTGCACACAATCTAGTCCCTTCATTATTTTATTGACCTGAATCAAATCGCCCCAGAGTCTATGCTTGAAAGAGCTGTCTAATTAGTCCTACTCCCCTTCTCTTTCCCCATAGCCCTGCAAATTTTTCCTTTTCAAGTATAGATCCAATTCTCTTTCGAAAGTTACTATTGAGTCTGCTTCCACCACCCCTTTAGGCTGATCATAAAAACTCATTGAGTTTTAGTGAACGGAACACAAGGCAGACATCCCAGTTTGTGAAGCCAAAAATAAACCTTGTAATCATTTAACAAACAATTGGATGCTATGATTGGTGGACTGTAGGTCCTTCTGAGTGAATGGTCTCCTTCATCTTGTGTCCATATTGTGAGTGCTCCGTTGTTGGAGGGGTTGCCCTTTTGGTGAGAAGTTTAGCTGATGCCCTGTTCTGATGGACATTAAAATGCCACGGCAATACTTGAAGTGGGGCAGGGAGGCGGCCTTCTAGCCAACATTTAGTTACTACTGAATCTGCTTCTACCACCTTTTCAGATAGTGCATTCCAGATCACCAGCTGGAAATGCTCAGCCCGTCTGTGGAGAAACAGAAGTCAGTCATGTATTGGATTTTCAAAGGGCTTTCGATAAGGTACCGCACATTAGACTCATGACTAAGGTCAGAGCATGTGGCGTTAGGGGACAAGTAGCAGAATGGATAGCAAGTTGGCTACAGAGCAGAAAACAGAGAGTAAGTGTTAAGGGTTGCTACTCAGACTGGCAAAAGGTGGGAAGCTGGGACCACTTGTTCATAATTTACATAAACAATTTGGATTTGGGAATTGGATGTACAATTTGTGTGGAGCATAAATGCTGGCACAGACCAGTTGGGCCTAATGTTTCTGTGCTGTAGACTCTATGCAAGTCAGTTGATGTTTCAGGTCTAAGGCTCTTCCTCAGACCTGAGTATCTCCAGCTTATTTTTCTTTGTTTTTAAAAGGGCAAAACTCTGTCAAGCAGAGGGTGAGGGAAGCAGGGGTGTGTTGACATTGCTTATTTTTATAGAATTAGAATCAAACAGCACAGAAGGAGGCCATTCAGCCCATCGTGTCTGTACCGGCTCTTTGAAAGAAGTATCCAATTAGTCCCAATCCCCCACTCTTTCCCCATAGCCCAGCAAATTTTTCCTTCTCAAGTTTATATCTAATTCCTGTTTGAAAGTTACTGTTGAATCTGCTTCACCACCCTTTCAGGGAGTGAATTCCAGATCATAACAACTTGCTGCGTAAAAAAAATTCTCCTCATTCCCCCCCTTGTTCTTTTGCTAAATATCTTAAATCTGTATGCTGGTTACCGACCCACCTGTCAGTGGAAACAGTTTCTCCTTATTTACTGTGTCAAAACCCCTCATAATTTTGAACACCTATTAAATCTCGCCTTAATCTTCTCTGCTCTAAGGAGAACAATCCCAGGTTCTCTAGTCTCTCCGTACAACTGAAGTCCCTCATCCCTGGTACCATTCTATAAATGTCCTCTGCACCCTGTCCAAGGCCTTGACATCCTTCCTAAACTCTGGTGCCCAGAATTGAACACAATACTCCAGCTGAGGCCTAACCAGTGATTTATAAAGGTTTACCATAACTTCCTTGCTTTTGTACTCTATGCCTCTATTTGTAAAGCCCAGGAAAGAATCATAGAATGGTTACAGCACAGAAGGAGGCCATTCAGCCCATCGAGCCCGTGCCGGCTCTCTGCAAGAGCACTTCAGCTAGTCCCACTGCCCCTGCCCTTTCCCCGTAGCCCTGCAATTTTTTTTCCTTCAGGTACTTATCCAACTCCCTTTTGAAAGCCACGATCGAGTCTGCCTCCACCACCCTTTCAGGCAGTGCATTCCAGACCCTAACCACTCGCTGCGTAAAAAGGTTTTTCCTCATGTCTCCTTTGGTTCTTCTGCCAATCTCCTATGTTTTTTTAACAGCTTGCCACCTTCAAAGATTTATGTATGTGAACTCCCAGGTCTCTCTGTTCCTGCACCCCCTTTAAAATTGTATGATTGAGTTCATATTGCCTTTCCTCATTCTTCCTCCCAAAATGCATCACTTCTTACTTCTCTGCACTAAATAGTCCAACTGGCTCTCACCTGTCTCGGCTCATGGATGAAGTACAGCTGATTGAACAAGACGCTAGAGGGTGTTGTTCCTGTTGGAGCTGTAGCACAGCATCACAGCATGAGATAGCACCTTCAGGGGGTGGCGAGGAGAGGCAATTGTCACCCACCTGACACAATAATATTTTACATCAGAATTCAAAAAAAATGTATTTCAGGGAAACACAGAGAGAGTGCGAAATTACTACTGCCCCTCCATGCTGCAACAAGCTTCCTAGAGCACACAAAGCTGTTCATGGTTAGTTAAGGAGCAAAGTCTTTGGACAGCCTGGTTTAATGTGTCTGGCATAAAGTACTTGAGGAGGAAAGTGACCTCTCCCCTGCTGCTTTTACACAAGATAATAAAACTAGCGGGAATGCAGGAGTGAGACGCAGTCTGTTATCTGTTGTTCCTGTTCCTGGGAGGTTCTGCACCAGAACTGCAGCCAGGCAGGGTTTGTGGATCTTTGCAGATTACCTCTCCCCCCACCCCCTCCTTTGAGGCACTGACTCCACGCCAAGGTCCGGTTTCACAGGAGCCAACAGCTCTCTGGGACCTTGCCCAGAGTGGCAATTCTCTAGTGGAAACCTGTGCACCAATGGGTGGAAATAAGGCAGTGTGATATCCCTCTACTTTAGTCCAGCTGAAATGAAATACAAACTCCCATAATTACTGCAATTTCAAGCTGAGTGTCGCCAGGCTATTCAACTAGGGTTACCATCACACTGACCACGATCCTGTCTGTGCATGTGTCCTTTTCCTTTTTTAACCTTTCTTAGCTGAGGGGCACTAAGGCTGATCTTGTATCTCCCCCACTTTCCTGCACAATGGCCAGTATATTTATCAACCAGGCCACAGGGGAAGCTTAAAACAGCTGGAGTTTCACTCGGACAGTGATTTTATTTTGTGTGGTTTATTTCCTCCACCTTGTTTATTTCTTGACCACTTTGAAATCCCTCTGTGACCAGATCTAGAGTCACTCTCTAAACTTTCTTTCCCATTTCTTTCTCTCTGTCCTCCAGTCCCCTGTGAAGTGCTTGGGGATATTCAATACATGAAGGGAGTTGTAAGTTGCCGCTGTTGAAGTATGCCGGGTGCAGAAATGTTTCCCTCCGTACGGGCTCTGTTAGATCTTGTGCATATGGCAGATCTATTGCATGGCAACTGGCTGCTCAGAAATCCCGATGCATATAAAAACAGAAACAGTTGCAAATGAGATCTACCCCCCAACCATTTGGTTGTGATTGGCATGTTACTAACATCAATCAGCAGTTGGAATGAGAAAAGGCCCATCAGGCCTGTTCCCCCCAACAGATCCTGTACAATCTACCTGATCATGGACTCTACTCACCCCTTTATTCTCCTCCCACAGACCCTGTACAATCTACCCGATCATGGACTCTACACAACCCTTTATTCTCCTCTCACAGATCCTGTACAATCTACCCCATCATGGACAAAATAAGGTCAGTAGCATTACAAAGGTGATGCGGCCGGATCCATTTTGAAAGGTGACCAAAGCACCCGGCTGCTTCAGGCGATAGGACCCTTTTAATGTGGAAATTGTGTGCAGTTTTGGTCTCCTTACCTAAGGAAGGATATACTTGCCATAGAGGGAGTGCAGCGAAGGTTCACCAGACTGGTTCCTGGGATGGCAGGACTGTCGTATGAGGAGAGATTGGGTCAACTAGGCCTGTATTCACTAGAGTTTAGAAGAATGAGAGGGGATCTCATTGAAACGTATAAAATTCTGACAGGGCTAGACAGACTGGATACAGGGAGGATGTTTCCCCTGGCTGG
Source organism: Squalus acanthias (assembly GCA_030390025.1). Lineage (NCBI taxonomy): Eukaryota > Metazoa > Chordata > Chondrichthyes > Squaliformes > Squalidae > Squalus > Squalus acanthias. The sequence goes on along the minus strand of CM059432.1, from coordinate 35,893,595 downwards.
GGGTTCTAGAACGAGGGGTCACAGTCTCAGGATACGGGGTAGGACATTTAGGACTGAGATGAGGAGAAATTTCTTCATTCAGAGGGTGGTGAAGCTGTGGAATTCTCTCCCACAGAAGGCTGTGGAGGCCGAGTCACTGAATATATTTAAGAAGGAGATAGATAGATTTCTAGACACAAAAGGCATCAAGGGGTATGGGGAGAGAGCGGAATATGGTATTGAGATAGAGGATCAGCCATGATCATATTGAATGGCGGAGCAGGCTCGAAGGGCCGAATGGCCTACTCCTGCTCCTATTTTTCTATGTTTCTATGAAATCGGTGTCCTATGTTGTAAATTGGACCCGGATTGCCATTTTAGTTCGGAACTGGTCGGAGCCAGCGCAGTGCACACTCTGATCAGTTCCATGGGCAATGGAACCAAATAGGCCGCCAAAGGTAAGGATTGAATTATTTTTGTAGGCCCCGGAGGAGCAGGGGTGCTGGGCCGCTGCCACCCCGGGACCCCCACCCTCTGCAATCCTGACACTTCCCACAACTTACCCTGGTGGCGGCCGCCCAAGCCGGATCTGGAGGCCTCAGTCGGGCGAGCTGCACCTGCTCGGCTGCTGCATTTAAAATGAGGTGGGGGCCTCAAAATCGCAGGAGCCTCTTCGCCGCTCAGAAAGAAAACTAGACCCCACTCGGATTGTGGAGGTAAACTCACTTCGTTTGACATAAACAAGGCTGAAAAAGGAACACTTCCACTTTTGTTTTTTGATAACACGCAGCACGAATCCAGCAAAGCACATCAATGAGTCATTGATTGCGGTGAGGATGAGGCATGGCTCGTCCAGTTCCAAAAACAACAAGAGTTCGGGTGAACACAGTTTTTTTGTGTGAAGACAGTTAATGCCTCCTTAGGACTCTAAATCGTGGGCCTGCAGCTTCATACACGACACTGTCCCATTCAGACATCAGGCCGTGTTGGCAATCATTTGAAGTTGTACTTTTAGTTGGGCCAACCCATTATATAATGCTGCTTAGCCTTCCTACTTGATACTGGTGTGCACTAGTGGTATTAAACCTACAACTTTCTGACACGGAGGCGACGGTGCTACCAACTGAGCCAATGTCAAACTTTAGGCAAAAGAAAGTAAGATCTTGCATTTATATAGCGCCTTTCACGACCTCAGCCCTTCACAGCCAATGAAGTACTTTTGAAGTGCAGTCACTGTTGCAGTGTCGGGAAATGCGGCAGCCAATGAGCGCACAGCAAGGTCCCAGAAACAGTAATGAGATAAATGACCGGATAATCTGTTTTAGGTGTTGGTTGAGGGATAACTGTTGGTCAGGACACCGGGGAGAATTCCCCTGCTCTTCTTCAAAATAGTGCCACGGGATCTTTTCCATCCACCTGAGAGGGCAAACGGGGCCTCGGTTTAATGCCTCATAGAAACATAGAAACTAGGAGCAGGAGTAGGCCATTCGGCCCGTCGAGCCTGCTCCACCATTCAATACGATCATGGCTGATCATCCAAATCCAGTACCCTGTCCCTGCTTTCTCATACAGAATCCCCATCGAGCCTGCACCGACACATATCCCACCCTATCCCCGTAACCCCACGTATTTAATTCCCCCTAACATATCCCATCCTATCCCTGTAACCCCACATATTTAATCCCCCCCTAACACTAAGGGTCAATTTATCATAGCCAAATCAACCTAACCCGCACATTTTTGGACTGTGGGAGGAAACCGGAGCACCCGGAGGAAACCCACGCAGACACAGGGAGAATGTGCAAACTCCACACAGACAGTCACCCGAGGCCAGATTCGAACCCGGGTCTCTGGCGCTGTGAGGCACCAGTGCTAACCACTATGCCACCGTGTTGCCCCAAAGGACGGCGCCTCAGAAAGTGCAGCACTAGGAGTGTCAGACTAGATCGTGTGCTCAAGTCTCTGGAGTGGGACTTGAACCCATGACCTTCTGTCTCAGAAGTCAGAGCGCTACCACAGAGCCAAGGAGAAGGTGGGAGGTGATGACTGGTCAATGGAGAGAACTGTTCCTGTTGGGCCTTGTAGCCTTTCAAAACTATGATCTGGTGAATGTTATTTTTCTCTAGGATTGGGAGCACGTTTGTGTGAATCAATCCGAGAGGAGTTTCCCATGGGTCACATTCTCTCTGTGACGGTCGCTCCACACCAGGCGGGGGAAAGCCCACTGCAACACTACAACTCGCTGCTCTGCCTTCCCTGGCTCCAGAGCTAACTCCACACTCTGGCTGTTTTATGCTTTAAATAAGATTTCTTTTGTGTGTATGAATTTCTGTGCTCCTCAAGATGAATGGAACACTTTCCATTTCAGGCAGCCAGGGGGGCAGCATTGAGCAGTCTCAGATCAGGTACACTGACGAGATGCAGAGTCACATTTCCCTGACGCTTCCTCCGGTCAGATAAATCACGGGTTAGTTACGAAGCGAAGCTTCCTCTACTGTGTCACAAGGATATCTTAGACCCAACCTCAGAAAGAAAAGAACTCTTGAGTACCGTAGTCTGACATTTGTTCCATTATACTTGCCAGTTTGGCTCAGTTGGAAGCACTCTCCCCTCTTAATCGGACGGTTGTGGGTTCCAGCCCCACTACGTGCTTTAGCACATAATCCAGGCTGACACTCCACTGTAGTACTGAGGCAGTGGTGCACTGTCGGAGGTGCTGTCTTTCAGATGAGACATAAAACAGAGGCCCCGTCGACGCTCTCAGGTGGATGTAAAAGATCCCATGACACTTTTTGCACAAGAGAATGGGAGTTCTCCTGGATGAACGCAACCTCCTGACTCAGAGGCAACAGTGCTACCAACTGAGCCAAGGCCGATACCTAAATCAGTACATATGCTATACTAAAAATATGATTGAGGTCAATAGACGGAGGACATTTCCCCCCTTAGGCTGAATGACACTTGAATCGGCACACCCTCCTTTCAGCTGGAGGACCCGAGGTTGAAATCCAACTTAGGCTGTTCCGTTTAGCATCATTTTTTTTTGTATTTGACATCTTTGCAGGTATGCCGACGGAGTACTCCTATTTCACAATGATGACGTGTTGTGTGGAAAGAAGATCCCAACTCCACAGCTGCAAATTTATTTGTCCGACATGAACACGCATGTCGCTTCCTGCCTGGCGGGACTGATGTACCCAGTGAGCAGCCTCCGAACACGAAGGTAGGATATACTGTATGTGGCAAAGGTAGAGTCAAAGAACAATCAGGGTGCTGAGGGGCACGGAGTGAGAGGGAGAGAAACTACTCCTCTGTCAGAATAATGCCTCTTAACCCCAGAGCTTCCTAATCTTTTTTTGTTGCATCCCCCTTTGGAGATTCATGTCCCTCCCTTTCTAAGAAACAACACACTGCTGATCGAGAGCCAGCAAATAAGAATCCCAAGTCATAGAATCAATTATACAGCACAGAAGGAGGCCATTTGACCCATAGTGCCTGCGCTGGCTCTTTGAAAGAGTGATCCAGCTAGTCCCATTCCCCTGCACTTTCCCTATAGCACAGCAAATTTTTTCTTTTCAAGTATATATCCAATTCCCTTATGAAAGTCCAAGTAGGAAGGATCATAGTTAATAGTTTTCTTTTTTGCCCAGTTCCACATCCTTCCCCAGGATCAAAATCCTCAACTTTACCCATCAAAACATGCTGACCTTTATATCTAGAGGACTAGAATACAAGGGGGTAGAAGTTATGCTACAGCTATACAAAGCCCTGGTTAGACCACACCTGGAGTACTGAGAGCAGTTCTGGGCACCACACCTCAGGAAGGATATATTGGCCTTGGAGGGAGCGCAGCGTAGATTTACCAGAATGATACGCAGACTCCAAGGGTTAAATTACGAGGAGAGATTACACAAATTAGGGTTGTATTCCCTGGAATTTAGAAGGTTAAGGGGTGATTTAATCAAAGTTTTGAAGATATAAAGGGGAACAGATATGGTAGATAGAGAGAAACTATTTCTGCTGGTTGGGGAGTCGAGGACTGAGGGCATAACCTAAAAATTAGAGCCAGGCCTTTCAGGAGTGAAGTTAAGAAACACTTCTACACGCAAAGGGTGGGTGAAGTTTGGAACTCTCTTCCACAAATAACAATTAAGGTTATGTCAATTGTTAATTTCAAATCTGAGATTGATGGATTTTTGTTAACCAAAGGTATTAAGGGATATGGGGAAAAGGTGGGTGTATGGAGTTAGGTCACAGACCATCCATAATCTCATTGAATGGCGGAGCAGGCTCAAGGGGCTAAATGGCCTACTCCTGTTCCTATGTTCATTCGTAAAACACCAAACGTCACATTCACGTCAGTTATGTAGCACACAGGAGCTAGGGGCTACTGACGTGACGTGAGCAGATTGGTCAATGATGCTTTGGTACTATGTACCGGTAGTCTCAGGTTTGAGTGACAAAACCCATGTGTCTTCCTGAACCCCTGATAACCTTTGCGCCCCCCAATCCCCAGTTTGGGAACTTCTGCTCTAATGGTAATGAGTAATCGTACTTTTAGTCCTGTACTCAGAGTTGGATGATTGACATATTTTGCCTGGTAGTAGTGCCAATAGATGGCGTTTTCAAATGGGGGGTGGGGGGGTGTAGGGGTGGGGGAGGGTCCCTGGTTTTAATCCCCTTAGCGTCACGAGTAATCTTCTTAAGAACCAAATTTACTGTAAATTGGCTCTAGTTTACTCATCTATTAAATGAGCATTTCCCTGAAAAGTCCTGTATGAAAAAGATTGACACAATTACACTAGTCTGGCTCTGGGCCTAGGAGAAGCATGGGCACTTTCCCTATGGTTGGCCTTTGATTAAGGAAACCTTGAATTTTGCCTTCCAATTTATATTTTCACAGCCAGCATAAGACTAAAATACTTCAAGGAAGATTTAGCATCAGAAGGAATTTTATTCCCCACAGATCTGTGGCCTAGACTCCCAGGTGACGATGTGTTGACTAACGCCTTTTAAAAATGGAGTTGTAGACTTTCTAATGACTCATTTGTTAAAGGATTGAACCTAGAATTGAGGCACAGACCAGAAGGTCCCCGAATTGGTCTCCGGTCTGTGCTGAGGTAGCTGATCCCTTACTTGGCGTGTCACAAATGGCTTGAATGCTTCTGGGCTACTCCAGGTCACTGTCCAGTGACCTATGTTGGAACTACATGTGTGTGTGTGTATACAGATTGGTTGAGGACAGTACCAGGCTTGGCTCCTATCTTCCATACCCAACACGGTCAAACAGCCTGCTGACACTCACTGCCCACACAATGATATTTGGCCATTTCGGCAAGTTGGCAAAGACATCTGTGGGATTGCAGTACAGTGAAAGCCACTGTTTTTAGGAGAGAGGAAGAAATAGAGAACTTTGGCAAGACAAACTTTCCTGAGTGGCATGAACCTAGTCAGGCCCAAGGATTACATAGAATTTACCAAAAGGAAACAGGCCATTTGGCCCAACCAGTTTATCCTCCACATGAGCCGCAGTCCTAATCCATGTGACTGCTCTGTTCCCATTTCCATTTATCCCCCTTTCCGTCATCTACTTAGCTAACTATTCTTAAATGTTGACATGGTCTTTGCTTCAACCACTGACTCACAACCCACTGTGTAAAAAAAAAAAAAGTTTTTCCTGCTCTCTGTCCTACATCTCTTACATTTAATCTTATAACTATGTTCCCTCATTCTGGACCCTGAATGACTTACTGTTTCTATCTCCTCTGTCCCATCCCTTCACAATCACCCTGTAATCTCCACTGTTCTAATTAAAACAGCCCCAAAAGGACAAACACAGTGATACTCAAATGGAGTTGGACAGTTGAGGCTGTGGCTTTCTCTAACCCTACTATTTCTCTCCCCTTCCATCACCGCAAGTGTTAACTCTTGTTGCGACACTGTTCGGTTGTACTGGCACCAGCAGCCCTCTGGTACCGCACCCAAGTGGCCACTTCATACGTGAGCCCAAAGAATGAGTGTTGACCAACTATCTGACTGTAGAAGGCATCCAAATCCTGTCATCCTTGTCATGTACAATTCCTTGACAGGGGTCGCTAGATGGGTTCTGGTGAAAAAGGCACTTCAATCCATTTGATTTCATCCTCTCACAATACCAGTTGGACATTGGGTCACTGGATAACCATCAGCAAGAGGCTGATTTTTGCATTTCACATCTCAGCAGGGGGCGGTAGGAGTTGGCCTCAGTAACCTTGATCTAGGGACAAGGAAAGAAAAATGGGCTGAAGGGCCTCTTTACTGAACCCACCCCTGCTGGAAAGTGTGTGTATGGACTTTGGATGAGGATAGCATTGGACATGGCTGTGATGCCATAACGGTGATTGAGCCACCAATGTTCAAGGTTTGGGCTTACATTTGTAGAAGTGCCACAGCATGGCGTGGCCATCTGTTTGTACCACAAGTTGATTTGTTTCATTCTCTAACTGTTTTGTGTGTTTTTTTTTGAAGCGGTGTCAGCATTGGTCTGGAGCCCTGGGAGCTGTTGAGATCTGTCTGTCCAGTGCCAACTACAAAGTTCCTGTACACAAGCCAGACAAACAAGAGGTAGGAGGGAGACTCGACTGCAGTGGGTCTAATTGTGAAAGTGGCTGTCTGTCTGAGTGTGAGGAAGCCCCAGTGAAAATTTGAACTGGGCTGTGGAAACATAGAAACATAAAACATAGAAACATAGAATCTAGGAGCAGGAGTAGGCCATTCGGCCCGTCGAGCCTGCTCCGCCATTCAATACGATCATGGCTGATCATCCAAATCCAGTACCCTGTCCCTGCTTTAATCCCCACAGTACACATATCCCACCCTACCCCCGTAACCCCACGTATTTAATTCCCCCTAACATATCCCATCCTATCCCCATAACCCCACATATTTAATCCCCCCTAACACTAAGGGTCAATTTATCATAGCCAAATCAACCTAACCCACACATTTTTGGACTGTGGGAGGAAACCGGAGGACCCGGAGGAAACCCACGCAGACACGGGGAGAATGTGCAAACTCCACACAGACAGTCACCCGAGGTCAGATTCGAAAATTTAGAATAGGTGTCAGACTAGGAAGTGGTGTGAATTTTGAACTCAGTGTCAGCATCCAGCACTCCCATGGAAAGTCTAGCACGGGTTAGATACAGAGTAAAGCTCCATCTACACTGTCCCATCAAGCACTCCCAGATCAGGTATAGCACAGGTTAGATACAGAGTGAAGCACGCTAGGGCATCTCACATGAGATTCTTGAGCCACTTTCTAGGAAATAGAGGTGTTTATCTTCACAGTACCGTTGCCTAGATGGGCTGCAACCAAGTTTAAAGAGCCCCACCTACTCGTTACGATGTGGGGGGGGGGGGGGGGATGAGGGGTGGCACCTACATCCATCAGACAAGAACAGCCACTGGACGTGAATCCATTATTCAAAGCCGGTGCTCTGCTTGCCGGGCTTCCTGGAGTGGGCCCCAAACCCAACCCTTCTGTCTCAGAGGCAGGAATACTACCACTGAGCCAGTGGTCACTCCGTTAAGCCACTGGTCATTCCTTAATAAGGATACAACATTGTAACTGTGCATGTCTGACCTGCACTCACTGGGAGTGCGGAGTTACCCTTGCCAAGCGGTGCATATCCTAAATGGCCAGGCTTTTAAATGGGTGGTGCAAATTCCATTTTTTTATTTCGTTAGCCAGTTGTATGATGAGTGTGGAAACCCGTCACTGAGCTTAAGAGTCTCCAAGCCAAGCAGTCCCCAAAGTGTCAGCCTTGGCTCAGTGGTAGCACTCTTGCTTCTGAGTCAGAAGGTTGTGGGTTCAAGCCTCACTCCAGAAATTTGAGCACATAATCCAGGCTGACACTTCAGTGCAGTATTGATGGAGTGCTGCACTGTCGGAGGTGCTGTTTTTTGCATGAGATGTTAAACTGAGGCCCCATCTGCCCTCTCAACTCCAAAGAGACCTTGTCAAAGACGGGGTAGATTAGATGTTGAATAGGATCAATGAACTAAATGGGCTTTTCTCCTTTTTAATATTTAATCCCCTTGGGACTTGGCTCCATGACAGTTCAGATTATACGTGGACTGCTGATCCAATCTAATGCAGTCTCTTTGTTCTTAGGGGAACTGCATCCTGGGATATAATGCTCTCCTCCATTGTTCACACTCATCCACCGGGAATATTGTATCCTTTTCAGATAAGTAAGATCAGTTGAGATGAAGAAATTCTTTGGGCCAATTACAACCTAACTTCAAGGACCAGCTAAACTAACTGACAGGACCTGCATTTTAACATCTTTTGTTGCATTCTTCCAGATCAATCAGGAGTGTCTTTTTCCCTGCTCCTAATTTTCTCATCTCTCCTGAAGGCAGTGACTTAAAAAAAATTGTTCTTGGGATACGGCAAGGCTGCATTTATTGCAAATCCGCAGTTGCCCTGAGATGGTGGTATTGGACCTTCTCATTCCAACTCTGCAGTCCTTTTGGTGATGGTGTTGGGTTGGGGATTCCAGGATATTGACCCAGTGATGATGAAAGAATGGCAATATATAATAAGGTATGGGTAAGTCAGCTGTGGCTCAGTGGTAGCACTCTCACGTCTGAGTCAGAAGGTTGTGGGTTCAAGCCCCACTCCAGTGACTTGAGCACAAAGTCTAGGCTGACACTGCAGTGCAGTACTGAGGGGTTTTTGCACTGTTGGTGGTGCCATATTTTGGATGAGACATTAAACCGAGGCCTTGTCAGTCCTCTCAGGTGGAAGTAAAAGATCCCATGTCACTATTTTGAAGAAGAGCAAGGTGTCCCTGGTGTCCTGGCCAACATTTATCCTTGAACCAACATACAGAAAGCCTAGAGGAGTATAGAAAGTGCAGGGGTGAAATTAAAAAATAAATTAGGAAAGCAAAGAGAGGGCATGAAAAAATATTGGTAAGTAAAATCAAGGAAAATGTTTTATAAATACATAAAGAGCAAGAGAATAACTAAGGAAAGAATAAGGGGCTATTTGAGACCAAAAGGGTAACCTACGTGTGGAGGCGGAAGACGTGGGTATGGTTTTTAATGAATACTTTGCGGCTGTCTTCACAGAAGAGAGGGACGATGCAGACGTTGTAGTTGAGGAGGAGGAGTGTGAAGTATTAGATGGGATAAACATAGAGAGAAATTAAATATTAAGAGGTTTAGCATCTTTGAAAGTAGATAAATCGCCAGGCCCGGATGAACATAAGAAAGAACATAAGAAATAGGAGCAGGAGTAGGCCAATCGGCCCATCGAGCCTGCTCCGCCATTCAATAAGATCATGGCTGATCTGATCCTAACCGCCAATCTACTATCTATCACAGAAACATCTCCTGCATCTAACAGAATTGCACACACGAAATAGGAGCAGAATCAGGCTACACAGTCCCTGGGCCCGCTCCACTACCCACAGGGCCATGACCGATCCGAACCTAGACTCATGTCCAAATTCCTGCCCGCTCCCCGTAACCCTTAATGCCCTTTACTTCTAGGAAACTGTCTATTTCTGTTTTAAATTTAATTAATGTTGTAGCTTCTACAGCTTTTTGTGGCAGCATATTCCATGGACCTACCACCCTCTGAGTGAAGTAGTTCCTCCTCATCTCAGTTTTGAAAGAGCAGCCCCTTATTCTAAGACTATGTCCCCGAGTTCTCGTCTCACCCGTCATCGGGAACATCCTCCCCGCATCCACCCGATCCAACCCCTTCACAATCTTATATGTTTCAATAAGATCGCCTCTCATTCTTCTGAACTCCAATGAGTAGAGTCCCAATCTACCCAACCTCTCCTCATATGACCACCCCCTCATCTCCGGGATTAACCGAGTGAACCTTTTTTGCACTGCCTCGAGAGCAAGGATGTCTTTCCTTAAGTAAGGACACCAAAACTGTATGCAGTATTCCAGGTGCGGTCTCACCAATACCTTGTACAACTGAAGCAATACCTCCCTATTTTTATATTCTATCCCCCTAGCAATGAAAGCCAACATTCCATTTGCCTTCTTAATCACTTGCTGCACCTGCATACTAACCTTTTGAGTTTCGTGCACCAGGACCCCCAGATCCCTTTGCACTTCAGTACTCTCCAGTTTCTTGCCATTAAGATAATAAATTGCTCTAGGATTTTTCCTGCCAAAGTGCATCACCTCACACTTTCCAGTGCTGTATTCCATCTGCCAAATCTCTGCCCACTTACTTAGCCTGTCTATGTCCCCTTGCAGGTTTTTTATGTCCTCCTCACTCACTACTTTCCCTCCCATCTTTGTATCATCTGCAAATTTTGATATGTTACACTTGGTCCCTTCCTCCAAATCGTTAATATAGATTGTGAAGAGTTGGGGACCCAGCACTGACCCCTGTGGAACACCACTAGTTACTGATTGCCAGTCTGAGAATGAACCATTTATCCCAACTCTTTGCTTTCTGTTAGATAGCCAATCCTCTATCCATGCCAGAATATTACCCCCAATCCCGTGATTTTTTACCTTAAGCAATAATCTTTTGTGTGGCACCTTGTCAAATGCCTTTTGGAAGTCTAAATACACTACGTCCACTGGTTCCCCTTTATCCACTCTATATGTTACTTCCTCAAAGAACTCCAGCAAATTTGTCAAACATGACTTCCCCTTTGTAAAACCATGCTGACTTTGTCCTATTAAATTATGATTATCCAAATGTCTTGTTACTGTTTCCTTAATAATGGACTCCAAAATTTTACCTACCACAGATGTTAGGCTAACCGGTCTATAGTTACCAGCCTTCTGTCTACTGCCCTTTTTAAATAAGGGTGTTACATTAGCAGTTTTCCAGTCTGCCGGGACCTTAGCGGAATCCAGGGAGTTTTGAAAAATTATTACCAATGCATCTACAATCCCTACCGCCACTTCCTTCAAGACTCTAGGATGTAAGCCATCAGGTCCAGGTGATTTATCCGCCTTGAGTCCCATTATTTTACCGAGTACCACTTCCTTAGTGATTTTGATCGTGTTTAGCTCCTCTCCCCCTATAGCCCCCTGTTTGTCCAGTGTTGGGATATTCTTAGTGTCCTCTACTGTAAAGACTGATACAAAATATTCATTCAGTGTTTTTGCCATCTCCATATTTCCCACCATTAATTTCCCGGTCTCATCCTCTAAGGGACCAACATTTACTTTAGCCACCCTTTTTCTTTTTATATAACTATAAAAACTCTTACTATCTGTTTTTATATTTTTTGCTAATTTACTTTCATAATCTATCTTCCCTTTCTTAATCAATCTTTTTGTTATTTTTTGCTGCCTTTTAAAGTTTTCCCAATCCTCTGTCCTCCCACTAGATTTCGCTACCTTATATGCCCTTGTTTTTAGTCGAATACTATCCTTAATTTCTTTACTTAGCCACGGATGACTGTCCTTTCTTTTACACCCTTTTCTTTTCAGTGGAATATATTTTTTTTGGAAGTTGTAAAATAACTCCTTGAATGTACACCACTGATCATGTGTCGTCTTACCCTTTAATCTATTTTCCCAATCCACTCTACTCAATTCCGCTCGCATACCTTCATAGTCTCCTTTATTCAAGCTTAGCACGCTTGTTTGAGATCCAACCTTCTCACCCTCTAATTGAATATGGAATTCAACCATGTTATGGTCACTCATTCCAAGGGGATCCTTTACTAGGACATTTTTAATTAATCCTGTCTCGTTACACAGGACCAGATCTAAGGTTGCTTGCCCCCTGGTCGGTTCAGTTACATACTGCTCAAGAAACCCATCCCTAATACACTCAATGAACTCATCCTCAAGGCAGCCCTGCCCCATTTGATTTGTCCAATTAATATGATAGTTAAAATCCCCCATAATTATAGATGTTCCCTTATTACATGCCTCAACTATTTCCTGATTGATACTCCGTCCAATAGAGTTGCAACTGTTCGGAGGCCTATAGACTACGCCCACTAATGTTTTTTTCCCCTTATTATTCCTTATCTCCACCCAAACTGTTTCATTATCATGATTTTTTGACCCTATATCATTACTCTGTATTACAGTGATTCCTTCCTTTATTAACATAGCCACCCCACCTCCCCTTCCTTCCTGCCTGTCCTTCCTGATCGTTAAATAACCTGGTATGTTTAATTCCCAGGCATTGTCACCCTGCAGCCATGTTTCTGTAATGGCCACAATATCATAACCATATGTAGTTATTTGTGCCATTAACTCGTCTATTTTGTTACGAATGCTACGTGCATTCAGATAGAGAACTTTCAAATATGCTTTGTGGCACTTAGTTCCTGTTTTTTCACTTTTTACCAGTTTACCTTTTACTCCACACACTCTGTCCCTTCCTGCCACGCTCTGATTTGTGATTCCCCTACTGCTACCTATGTCTATGACCCTCTCTGTTGTCATTTTTATTTTTTGCTCTCTTGAATCCTCCCCCCCACTAATTAGTTTAAAGCCCTCTCCACAGCCCTAGTTATTCGATTCGCCAGGACACTAGTCCCAGCACTGGCCAAGTGAAGTCCGTCCCAACGGAACAGCTCTCTCCTGCCCCAGTACTGGTGCCAGTGTCCCAAGAAGCAAAACCCATTTTTCCCACACCAGTCTTTGAGCCACGCATTCAACTCCCTGATTTTATTTACCCTAGCCAAATTTGCTCGTGGCTCAGGTAGTAATCCAGAGATTATTACCCTCGAGGTTCTGCTTTTTAATTTGGCCCCTAGCTGCTCAAACTCCCTCAGCAGAACCTCTTTCCTTGTCCTATCTATGTCATTGGTACCAACATGGACCACGACAACTGGATCCTCCCCCTCCCACTCCAAGTTTCTCTCCAGCCCAGAGGAGATGTCCTTAACCCTGGCACCGGGCAGGCAACACAGCCTTCGGGACTCTCGCTCTTGGCTGCAAAGAACCCTATCTATCCCCTTAATGATACTATCCCCTACCACTACAACATTTCTTTTTACTCCCCCCACTTGAATGGCCCCCCTTACCACGGTGCTGTGGCCAGGTTGCTCATCCTCCCTGCAGTCCCCGCTCCTATCCACACAGGGAGTAAGAGCCTCGAACCTGTTGGACAAGAGCAAGGGCTGCGGCTCCTCCAACACTACCTCCTGGATCCCTGTACCTGCCTCACTCGTAGTCACACCTTCCTGTCCCTGACCACGGGCTACTTCTGAATTAGTTACTCTAATTGGTGTGACTACCTCCTGAAACACGGAGTCCAGGTAACTCTCCCCCTCCCTGATGTGTCGCAGTGTTTGAAGCTCGGACTCCAGCTCATCAACACGGAGCCGGAGTTCCTCGAGCAGCCAACACTTACTGCAAATGTGTTCACCGTGAACATCAATGGTGTCCACCAGCTCCCACATATTGCAGCAGTAACACATCACCTGCTCTCCCATTCTATGTAATTAATTAAAAATGTATTATTTACTGTTCAGTTAATTTATGCCAGCAGTCTCTGCTACACCACAGATACCCGAGAAACAATAAAATTGAAGTTTTGTATAAAAAAAAAAGAGAAATACTCACCAACCAATGAAATGTATCTCAGGCTGTTAAGAGAGGCAAGGAAGGCAATAGCGGAGGCTCTGACCATCATTTTCAATCCTCTCTGGCTACAGGTGTGGTGCCAGAGGACTGGAGGACTGCTAACATTGTGCCATTGTTTAAAAAGGGAGAAAGGAATAGACCAAGTAATTACAGGCCAGTCAGCCTAATCTCGGTGGTGAGAAAATTATTGGAAAAAGTTCTGAGGGACAGGATAAATCTTCATTTAGAAAGTCACGGATTAATCAAGGACAGTCGGCATGGATTTGTCAAGGGAAGGTCGTGTCGGACTAACTTGATTGAATTTTTTGAGGAGGGTCGATGAGGGTAGTGCATTTGATGTAGTCTACATGGATTTTAGCAAGGCCTTTGACAAGGTCCCACATGGCAGGTTGGTCAAAAAAGTAAAAGTCCATGGGATCCAAGGGAAAGTGGCAAGTTGGATCCAAAATTGGCTCAGTGGCAGGAAGCAAAGGGTAATGGTCGACAGGTGTTTTTGTGACTGAAAGGCAGTTTCCAGTGGGGTTCCGCAGGGCTCAGTACTGGGTCCCTTGCTTTTTGTGGTATATATCAATGATTTAGACTTCAGTGTAGGGGGCATGATTAAGAAGTTTGCAGATGATACAAAAATTGGCTGTGTGGTTGATAATGAGGAAGATAGCTGTAGACTGCAGGAAGATATCAATGGACTGGTCAGGTGGGCAGAAAAGTGGCAAACGGAATTCAATCTGGAGAAGTGTGAGGTAATGCATTTGGGGAGGGCTAACAAGGCAAGCGAATACACAATAAATGGTAGGATACTGAGAAATGTAGAGGAACAGAGGGACCTTGGAGTGCATGTCCACAGATCCCTGAAGGTAGCAGGACAGGTAGATAAGATGGTTAAAGAAGGCATATGGGATACTTTCCTTTATTAGCCGAGGCACAATATAAGAGCAGGAAGGTTATGCTAGAACTGTATAAAACACTAGTTGTACCACAGCTAGAGTACTGCGTACAGTTCTGGTCATATTACAAGAAAGATGTGATTGCACTAGAGAGGGTACAGAGGAGATTTACGAGGATGTTGTCAGGACTGGAGAATTTTAGCTATGAGGAAAGATTGGATAGGCTGGGGTTGTTTTCTTTGGAACAGGGGAGGGGAGACTTAATTGAGGTATATAAAATTATGAGGGGCCTAGATAAAGAGGATAGGAAGCACTTATTTCCCTTAGCAGAGAGGTCAATAACCAGGGGGCATAGATTTAAAGTAATTGGTAGAAGGATTAGAGGAGGGTTGAGGAGAAATTTCTTCACCCAGAGGGTGATGGGGGCCTGGATCTCACTGCCTGAAAGGGTGATAGAGGTACAAACCCTCATCACATTTAAAAAGTACTTGGATATGCACATGAAGTGCCGTAACCTACAGGGCTACGGACCAAGAGCTGGAAAGTGGGATTAGGCTGGATAGCTTTTTTTCGACTGGTGCAGACATGATGGGCCGTATGGCCTCCTTCTGTGCTGTAAATCTCTATGATTCTATCACTAAAACAGACAGGTCATTATCATATTGCAGTTGTGTGCCGGTGGTGGAGGGAGTGAATGTTTAAGGTGATGGATGGGGTGCCAATCAAGCGGGCTGCTTTGTCCTGGATGGTGTCGAGCGTCTTGAGTGCTGTTGGAGCTGCACTCATCCAGGCAAGTATTCCATCACACCCCTTACTTGTGCCTTGTAGATGGTGGAAAGGCTTTGGGGAGTCAGGAGGTGAGACACTCGCCACAGAATACCCAGCCTCTGACCTGCTCTTGTTGCCACAGTATTAATGTGGCTGGTCCAGTTAAGTTTCTGGTCAATGGTGACCCCCAGGATGTTGATGGTGGGGGGATTCAGCGATGGTAATGTCAAGGTGCGGTGGTTAGACTTTCGCTTGTTGGATATAGTCATTGCCTGGCACTTGTGTGGCACGAATGTTACTTGCCACTTATCAGCCCAAGCCTGAATGTCATCCAGGTCTTGCTGTATTCGGGCATGGACTGCTTCATTATCTGAGGACACTGTGCAATCATCAGCGAACATCCCCACTTCTGACATTATGATGGAGGGAAGGTCATTTATGAAGCAGCTGAAGATGGTTAGGCCTAGGACACTGCCCTGAGGAAGTCCTGCAGCGATGTTCTGGGGCTGAAATGATTGAGCTCCAACAACCACAACCATCTTCCTTTGTGCTAGGTATGACTCCAGCCAGTGGAGAGTCCTTCCCCTGATTCCCATTGACTTTAATTTTACTAGGGCTCCTTGATGCCACACTCGGTCAAATGCTGCCTTGATGTCAAGGGCAGTCACTCTCACCTCACCTCTGGAATTCAGATCTTTTCTCCATGTTTGGACCAAAGCTGTAATGAGGTCTGCAGCCGAGTGGTCCTGTCGGAACATATGACAAGACATACCTGGGCAGTTTTCCACATTGTCGGGCAGATGCCAGTGTTGTATCTGTACTGGAACAGCTTGGCTAGAGGCGCAGCTAGTTCTGGAGCACAAGTCTTCAGCACAACAGCCGGGATATTGTCAGAGCCCGTAGCCTTTGGTGTATCCAGTGCGCTCAGCCATTTCTTGATATCACGTGGAGTGAGTCGAATTAGCTGAAGACTGGCTTCTGTGATGATGGGGACCTCAAGAGGAGGCCAATATGGATCATCCACTCGGCACTTCTGGCTGAAGATGGTTGCAAACGCTTCAGCCTTGTTTTTTTTACTCGCGTGCTGGGTCCCGCCATCATTGAGGATGGGGATGTTCATGGAGCTTCCTCCTCCCGTCAGTTGTTTAATGGTCCAGCACCATTCACGACTGGATGTGGCAGAACTGCAGAGTTTTGATCTGATCCGTTGGTTGAGGGATTGCTTAGCTCTGTTTATAGCATGCTGCTTCCGTTGTTTAGCATGCATGTAGTCCTGTGTTGCAGCTTCCCCAGGTTGGCACCTCATTTTTAGGTACGCCTGGCATGCTCTTCTACACTCCTCATTGAACCAGGGTGGTCACTTGGCTTGATATTAATGGTAGAGTGAAGGATGTGCCGGGCTCTGAGGTTACAGACTGTGGTGGGATACAGCGCCTCATGGATGCTCAGTTTTGAGCTGCTAGATCTGTTCTGAATCTATCCCATTTAGCACGGTGGTAGTGCCACACAACACGATGGAGGGTGTCCTCAGTGTGAAGACGGGACTTCGTCTCCACAAGGACTGTGTGGTGGTCACTGCTACCAATACTGTCCTGGACAGATGCATCTGCGACAGGTAGATTGGTGAGGACGAGGTCAAGTAGGTTTTTCCCCCTCGTGTTGGTTCTCTCACCACTTGCTGCAGGCCCAGACTGGCAGTTATGTCCTTCAGGACTCGGCCAGCTTGGTCAGTAGTGGTGCTACCGAGCCACTCTTGGTGATGGACTTTGAAATCCCCCAACCAGAGTACATTCTGTGCCCTTGCTACCCTCAGTGCTTCTTCCAAGTGGTGTTCAACATGAAGGAGTACTGATTCATCAGCTGAGGGAGGGCGGTAGGTGGTAATCAGCAGGAGGTTTCCTTGCCCATGCTTGATCTGATGCCATGAGACCTCATCAGGTCCTGAGTCAATGTTGAGGACTCCCAGGGCCACTCCCTCCCGACTATATACCATTGTGCCGCCACCTCTGGCGGGTCTGTCCTGCTTGTGGGGCAGGACGTACCCAGGGATGGTGATAGAGGAGTCTGGGACATTGGCAGAAAGGTATGATTCTGTTAGTATGACTATGTCAGGCTGTTGCTTCAACAACAACTTGTATTTATATAGCGCCTTTAACGTAGTAAAACATCCCAAGGCGCTGCACAGGAGTATTTTAAGACAAAAAATTTGACACCGATCCACATAAGGATAAATTAGGGCAGGTGACCAAAAAGCTTGGTCAAAGAGGTAGGTTTTAAGGAGCGTCTTAAAGGAGGAAAGAGAGGTAGGGAATTAGGCAGGGAATTCCAGAGCTTAGGGCCTAGGCAACAGAAGGCACGGCCACCAAAGGTTGAGCGATTATAATCAGGGATGCTCCAGAGGGCAGAATTAGAGGAGCGCAGATATCTTGGGGGGTGGGGGGCGTTGTGGGGCTGAAGGAGATTACAGAGATAGGAAGGGGCGAGGCCATGGAGGGATTTGAAAACAAGGATCAGAATTTTGAAATCGAGGTGCTGCTTAACCGGGAGCCAATGTAGGTCAGCGAGCACAGGGGTGATGGGCGAACGGGACTTGGTGCGAGTTAGACACGGGCAGCCGAGTTTTGGATGACTTCAAGTTTACGTAGGGTGAAATATGGGAGGCCAGCCAGGAGTGTGTTGGAATAGTCAAGTCTGGAGGTAACAAAGGCATGGATGAGGGTTTCAACAGCGGATGAGCTGAGGCAAGGGCGGAGATGGGCGATGTAGGCGGTCTTTGTTATGCTGCGGATATGTGGTCAGAATCTCATTTCAGGGTCAAATATGACACCAAGGTTGCGAACAGTGTGGTTCAGCCTCAGACAGATGTTAGGGAGAGGGATGGAGTCAGTGGCTAGGGAACGGAGTTTGTGGCGGGGACCAAAAACAATGACTTCAGTCTTCCCAATATTTAATTGGAGAAAATATTTGCTCATCCAGAACTGTATGTCGGACAAGCAGTCTGACAATTTAGACACCGTGGAGGGGTCGAGAGAAGAAGTAGTGAGGTAGAGCTGGGTGTCGTCAGCGTACATGTGGAAACTGACGCTGTGTTTTCGGATGATGTCGCCAAGGGGCAACATGTAGATGAGAAATAGGAGGGGGCCAAGGATAGATCCTTGGGGGACACCAGAGGTAACGATGCGGGAGTGGGAAGAGAAGCCGTTGCAGGTGATTCTCTGGTTACGATTAGATAGATAAGAATGGAACCAGGCGAGTGCAGTCCCACCCAGCTGGACGACGGTGGAGAGGCGTCGGAGAAGGATGGAGTGGTCAACCGTGTCAAAGGCTGCAGACAACTCAAGAAGGACAAGGAGGAATAGCTTACCTTTGTCACAGTCACAAAGGATGTCATTTGTGACTTTGATGAGAGCCGTTTCGGTACTGTGGCAAGGGCGGAAACCTGATTGGAGGGATTCAGACATGGAATTGCTAGTCTGTGGGACAGCTCTCCCAATTTTGGCACAAGTCCCCAGATGTTAGTGAGGAGGACTTTGCAGGGTCAACTGGGCTGGGTGTGCCGTTGTTGTGTCTGAAGCCGGTGCCGAGGTCGATGCCGGGTGGTCCGTCCGGTTTTATTCTTATTATGGTTTCTTGTAGCGGTTTGTTACAACTGAGTGGCTTGCTCGGCCATTTCAGAGGGCAGTTAAAAGTCAACCAGATTGCTGTGGGTCTGGAGTCACAGATAGGCCAGACCAGGTAAGGACGGCAGACATCCTTCCCTAAAGGGCATTAGTGAACCAGATGGATTTTTACAACAATCCGGTAGCTATTCCTGACACGAGCATTATATTCCAGATTTATTTAATTAACTGATATTAAATTCCAGAGCTGCCGTGGTGGGATTTGAACTCACACCTCGCGGATTATCAGTCCAGGCCTTTGGATTACTAGTTGAGCAACATAACCATTATGCTACTGTACCCTGGGTGGAGCTCCGCTGGTGAAGGGGAACGGGAGGTTTGACAAACAAATGGGAGTGGTTGAAAAATTATCGATAAGAAACCCTTAACTCCTTTGATATCAGCACCAGAGCACGGCTGTTCTAGCTGTCGCTTGTGGGAATGGAGCGGACACGTTTAGTTGCTCGCTGAGGCCCATCGCGTCAAAAATGAAACAAGGATATGGATGTGTTTCGTGGAACACTCATCCCCTGGACCACTGGACAGGTCAGTAATCCCAGTGTCGGAAATTCCACAGGAACAATCCATCTCGGTAGGTAGATACTCAGTAGGTAAGTGTGGTACACGACATGGTGCTGAGCCATACAGACCAGAAGATGCCGGGGTCGATTCTCAGTTGTTCTCAGCTGAGCAGCAGTAGGGCGTCAGAATGGGTCTTAGTTCCCCTCCAGAAGGGGTGGAGGAAATATCAGCCAGACTTCCCACCCCTGCTTCAGCAGAATGACTCATGCTTGGAAGTGTGTAGATAAGGTCCAGCTGCCTCTCCTCTCCAAGATGGAATAGTCTCTTTTTTTATTCGTTTATGGGATGTGGGCGTCGCTGGCAAGGCCAGCATTTATTGCCCATTCCTAGTTGCCCTTGAAAAGGTGGTGGTGAGCTGCCTTCTTGAACCGCTGCAGTCCGTGTGGTGAAGGTACTCCCACAGCGCTGTTAGGGAGGGAGTTCCAGGATTTTGACCCAGCGACAGTGAAGGAACGGCAATATACTTCTAAGTCAGGATGATGCGTGACTTGGAGGGGAACTTGGAGGTGGTGGTGTTCCCATGCCTCTGCTGCCCTTGTCCTTCTAGGTGGAAGAGGTCGTGGGATTGGGAGGTGCTGCCGAAGAAGCCTTGGCGATTGCTGCAGTGCATCTTGTAGATGGTACACACTGCAGCCACGGTACGCCGGTGGTGGAGGGAGTGAATGTTTAAGGTGGTAGAGGGGGTGCCAATCAAGCTGGCTGCTTTGTCCTGGATGGTGTCGAGCTTCTTGAGTGTTGTTGGAGCTGCACTCATCCAGGCAAGTGGAGAGTATTCCATCACACTCCTAACTTGTGCCTTGTAGATGTAGAAAGGCTTTGGGGAGTCAGGAGGTGCAACACTTGCCGCAGAATACCTAGCCTCTGAACTGCTCTTGTTGCCACAGTATTTATGTGGCTGGTCCAGTAAAGTTTCTGATCAATGGTGACCCCCAGGATATTGATGGTGGGGGATTCAGTGATGGTAATGCCATTGAATGTCAGGGGGCGGTGTTTAGACTCTCGCTTGTTGGAGATAGTCATTGCCTGGCACTTCTGTGGCGCGAATGTTACCTGCCACTTATCAGCCCAAGCCTGAATGTCGCCAGGTCTTGTTGCATGCGGGCATGGACTGCTTCATTATCTGAGGAGTTGTGAATGGCACTGAACACTGTGCAGTTATCAGCGAACATCCCCATTTCTGACCTTATGTTGGAGGGAAGGTCATTGATGAAGCAGCTGAAGATGGTTGGGCCTAGGACACTGCCCTGAGGAACTCCTGCAGCGATGTCCTGGGGCTGTGATGATTGACCTTCAATCACCACAACCATCTTCCTTTGTGCTAGGTATGACTCCAGCCAGTGGAGAGCTTTCCCCCCCGATTCCCATTGACTTCAGTTTTACTAGGGCTCCTTGATGCCACACTCGGTCAAATGCTGCCTTGATGTCAAGGGCAGTCACTCTCACCTCACCTCTGGAATTCAGCTCCTTTGTCCATGTTTGGACCAAGGCTGTAATGAGGTCGGGAGCCGAGTGGTCTTGGCGGAACCCAAACTGGGCATCAGTGAGCAGGTTATTGGTGAGTAAGAGCCGCTTGATAGCAGTGTCGATGACACCTTCCATCACTTTGCTGATGATTGAGAGTAGACTGATGGGGCGGTAATTGGCTGGATTGGATTTGTCCTGTTTCTTGTGGACAGGACACACCTGGGCAGTTTTCCACATTGTCGGATAGATGCCAGTGTTGTAGTACTGGAACAGCTTGGCTAGAGGCGCAGCTAGTTCTGGAGTACAAGTCTTCAGCACGATAGCCGGGATGTTGTCAGGGCCCATAGCCTTTGCTGTATCCAGTGCGCTCAGCCGTTTCTTGATTCACGTGGAGTGAATCGAATTGGCTGAAGAATGGCTTCTGTGATGGTGGGGACCGCAGGAGGAGGCCGATATGGATCATCCACTCGGCCCTTCTGGCTGAAGATGGTTGCAAACGCTTCAGCCTTGTCTTTTGCACTCACGTGCTGGGCTCCACCATCACTGAGGATGGGGATATTCATGGAGCCTTCACCTCCCGTTAGTTGTTTAATGGTCCAGCACCATTCACGACTGGATGTGGCAGGACTGCAGAGCTTTGATCTGATCTGTTGATTGTGGGAACGCTTAGCCCTGTCTATAGCATGCTGCTTCCGCATGTAGTCCTGTGTTGCAGCTTCCCCAGGTTGGCACCTCATTTTTAGGTACGCCTGGTACTGCTCCTGGCATGCTCTTCTACACTCCTTATTGAACCAGGGTTGGTCCCCTGGCTTGATGGTAATGGTAGAGTGAGGGATATGCTGGGCCATGAGGTTACAGATTGTGGTGGAATACAATTCTGCTGCTGCTGATGGCCCACAGCGCCTCATGGATGCCCAGTTTTGAGCTGCTAGATCTGTTCTGAATCTATCCCATTTAGCACAATGGTAGTGCCACACAACACGATGGAGGGTGTCCTCAGTGTGAAGACGGGACTTCATCTCCACAATGACTGTGCGATGGTCACTGCTACCAATACTGTCATGGACAGCTGCATCTGCGACAAGTAGATTGGTGAGGACGAGGTCAAGTAGGTTTTTCCCTCGTGTTCGTTCTCTCACCACCTGTCGCAGGCCCAAACTGGCAGCTATGTCCTTCAGGACTCGGCCAGCTCGGTCAGTACTGGTGCTACCGAGCCACTCTTGGTGATGGACATTGAAGTCCCCCACCCAGAGTACATTCTGTGCCCTTGCTACTCTCAATGCTTCTTCCAACACGATGCCCATGTATGGTGAGTACTTACTTGGGTGCGATCAGTGGGCTGCTGGTACCCCTGGGAGAGTACCCCAAGAATCATTTAGAAGAGGAAGGGGGGAACTGGTAACTAGAGTGGGCATCAGGGGAGATGCTGCCCTCTGCTGCTGTTAGAGGTTATTGCACCCCCGGCACTGTAAGAACATAGGAACAGGAGCAGGCCATTCAGCCCTCCAATCCTGTTCTGCCATTCATGGCTGATCTGTACCTCAACTCAATTTACTCGCCTTTGCCCCATATCACTTGATACCCTTATCTAATGAAAATTTATAGATCTCAGTTTTGAAAATTTCAATTGACCCAGCATCCATAGCTTGAACACAGGTCCGAGATATGGGGGTTGATTTTCACCCAAACCCGCCCTCCTCTCTGTGGGATCGAGGTGGGGGAAGGGCTTTAAAATGGAGCATTGTGGCTTACCACCATATTCCAGCAGTAATCACACGGTCCACCATTGTAATTGTTCACTATAGGTTCAGTGGCTGTGGCATCTGCCTCATTAATTTCTGCAAATCGGGGTCCTATTACGCCAGTGGGGCCTCGATTGCATTTGCACCGGGCCCGAGATGGGAAGCGGCCATGGCTTTCCCAAGAGATAAAGGCAGTTCGGCAAAAATTGGCAAAAGAAACAGAGGGGAGATGAGATTTATTTTGCACAGCGAGTTATGATTTGGAATTACATGAAAGGGTGGTGTAAGCAGATTCACGAATAACTTTCAAAAGTGAATTGGATAAATACTTGAAAAGGAAAACTTTGCAGGGCTATGGGGAAAGAGCGGAGGAGTGGAACTAATTGGATAGCTCTTTCAAAGAGGCGGCACAGGCACAATGGGCCGAATGGCCTCCTTCTGTGCTGTGTCCGTCTATGGCAGCTATCGGGAAGGACGAAAAGGCACTTCAAGGTAAATGAAAATCTCCTTTGTGGGGCCCGGAGTGCTCCTCTGGGCCCTGCAATTTGCCACCACCGCTGCCCCAGAATCATCTTCCCTCCTGCAAGACCCTCCCAAAACTCCCTCCCTGCGACTTACCAGCTTGCTGGCGGGCTTTCCTCCAGCCCGCCAAACATCCTCTCCTGCCCGCTGGTCAGCAGTCGCTTTCCACCCATTTCGGAAGGGCAGCTGACTGGTGGTGTGCAAATGAGACCCGGGGGTTAAAAAGCCGGGTGTCAAACTTAGGCCAGCAAGTGCGTATTGGACCCGATCTGACCCGCCTGCCTGAAACCCGCGGGTTTAAAATCGACCCCACGATTGCGTATAGGCTCAAAGCATTATCCGTTGATGTTGGTCTGAACCAGTTTTAAAACGCGTATTTTAGCCCCCCCTGCTTTTCTTGCCTCCTCTCCTGGAAGTGCTGACAGCCGCTGAGGTGCGAGTCCACGAGAGCTGTTTACTCTCCTGTACCTTCTTCCAAGGACCTCTCTTCACATGTGATCATACATAGCGACCATTGGTAGGCCGTTTAACCTTGGAGGGCGTCGGAGCGGAGTCCGATCCCGTCCTCGCGGTGCACTTTCCGGAAAGGGTGATTGAGTGGTGAACCAGGAGCAGGAACCCTCTATTGCAGTGAGCTTTAATCCTGAGGGAGGAGATTGGGAAGCTCACTGAATCAGGCTCAGGACAATCAGGAAGATTCAGGGACAATACTGGAAATCAAAGATCATTTAGGAATCTGCGCAATGGCGATTAACGTGATGCTGTTCTCTGTGGGGCTGTGGCATCCTCACTGACACGCAAGCCGTTGGTATAGGAACAAAGCTCAAATTAACTTCCCAAAAATAGGAATTGATGGATCTGAGAAGGGATAGCAGGAGAAGGAATTTTTAAAAAAGCACCCAAATTCTGGGACTTGCAGGAAGTACACAATGGATCTGTCAGCATCTGGCGAGAGAAATGACTCTTTATGGTGCTGGGAAGAGATGACACCTGAATTACTAACCCATAGTTTCCCTTTTCAGATGCTGACACACCCACTGGGTATTATTAGCATTTTTGGTCTTTAATTTAAAATGAGTTGACAGGCGGATTAACTCGTAGGAGCTAAGTAAATATTTGTTTGAGAGTAGGATGAAGGTTCGAGATTAGCTGTCTGTGGAGGGCAGTAGGCCAGGGTCAAATAGTGGAGTTGTGAGGATGAATGAATATTCTGGGATAGAGTACACAGGGCCAGTGGGAGGAGATTAAATGGGTGGGTAAAGTCCCTGATAGGAGAGAGTGAACAGGGTCTGTGGGAAGACATTAAATGGGTGGGTAGAGCCCACAATAGAGGAGATTGTACAGGGAATGTGGGAGGAGTGACCTTTTCTTATTCTGTGGTTTCCCACTTTATCAGTTTTAAAATATTCCTCATTCGTGGAGGAATTTAAAGATTACGTACACTGGATTTCTGAAATCTGTGATTTTTCTCCCTCAGCTAAGATCCTTGGAATATCGTTGACCTGACCTCACCCAGCCGGTCGCTGACTATTTGCGACAACCACAGCAGTGTGTCGGACTACATGCAGCGTGTCCTGGAGAAGGCTCGGACCATGTACGATGCCTATGCCTATCTCCACTGATACTGGAAGCACGGCTATGAAGAGGGAGACTTCTTGCAGGCCTTCGACATCCTGGACTCTGTGGTGAATGATTACAGTGCGGCAGGAGATCACTGACCTTGCCATCTCACTGATTTACATACGTCATTAATAAGTGCAGATGTGTGGGGTGGCGGGGGACTGGTTGCTGGTTTTTCACCTCTAGGACGTGGGTTATAATCCAGCTCATGCTCCTGGTTTTAAATTTGGGCAGCCACAGTCCAGTTCCTTGAACGGCCCGAATCTGACACTCAGGTCGCTGGTATGGGAAACGGAGAAATGTAACACTCGTGCATTCTGAGGTTGTGGGTGAGACACAGTGTTGGGAGTAGAAGTTTTGCTCTGTCTCTAGCTATGCTGTACCTGCCCTGGGAGTGTTGGATGCTGACACTGGGTGCCTAAGATTACATTCCTTGGCATCATTTACACAACATTCACCCCCAGCCCCATTTTTTAATATAAAAAGTGCTAACTGCAGTGCTTTGGTGGTTCAGTGTGTAAATGGACACTGTCTGATGGGCAGATCAGGAAGGTCCCATGTTTAATGGTCAATCTGCTGCTGCGGTGATAAGAGTGCCCCAAGTGGCCTGAGTGTAGGTGGGCTGGGAAGTTGAAATAACAGCCAGTGCTCCTGATCCTGATCACTGTCCAGAAATCCACTAACTCAGCACAGGCTGGGGATTGAACCCTGGATCATAGGCTGAGATCCACTAACTCAATACAGGCTGGAGATTGAACCCTGAATCATAGGCTGAGATCAGGTAACTCAATACAGGCTGGGGATTGAACCCTGAATCATAGGTTGAGATCAGGTAACTCAGCCTATGATCCAGGGTTCAATCCCCAGCCTGTACTGAGTTACCTGATCTCAGCCTATGATCCAGGGTTCAATCCCCAGCCTGTACTGAGTTACCTGATCTCAGCCTATGATCCAGGGTTCAATCCCCAGCCTGTGCTGAGTTAGTGGATCTCAGCCTATGATCCAGGGTTCAATCCCCAGCCTGTGCTGAGTTAGTGGATCTCAGCCTATGATCCAGGGTTCAATCCCCAGCCTGTGCTGAGTTAGTGGATCTCAGCCTATGATCCAGGGTTCAATCCCCAGTCTGTGCTGAGTTAGTGGATCTCAGCCTATGATCCAGGGTTCAATCCCCAGCCTGTACTGAGATCCACTAACTCAGCACAGGCTGGGGATTGAACCCTGAATCATAGGCTGAGATCAGGTAACTCAATACAGGTTGCGGATTGAATCCCATCTGTGTGGCTCAATACCACTAGCCAGTGCAACGGTTTTATAATAAAACTAAGCATACTTGCGTGTAGCGAAACACAACTCGTGATCTTGGCTGATTTATTTAACTTTGTACAAAACTTGTTTTTAGGGGGTGCTGGCCTTGAATTTGTTATGATGCGGAGATGCCGGTGTGATGTCGGTGTCGATATGCGCGATCTTCTTGGCGATTCTCTCGTTGCCAGTGATTTGAGATTTTTAAAAAAATGTAATTGAACAGTATTCACTCTTCACACAGAAGACCTGGTGGGTTCCTTTGGGCTCTCCTTTCCTTCACGGTAACTCAGTCATTAGGTGATACTGAAGATGGAGGGCGGTTTGTTCTTGATGGCTGGGGTGACCATTCCTGGCTTCTTCCTTATGGTTACCGGTTGGGGCTGAGCCATGGCTTTGGTGTAATTTTGCTGGAGGAATGAAGCAAATCATCCAGTGAAATAACATGCCAACTAGCATAAGAACATAAGAATTAGGAGCATGAGTAGGCCATACGGCCCCTCGAGCCTGCTCTACCATTCAACAAGATCATAAGAACAGATGAATCTTCAGAATGGCTGATCTTCGACCTCAACTCCACTTTCCCGCCCAATTCCCATATCCCTCGATTCCCCTGGAGCCCAACAATCTCAGCCTTGAATATACTCAACGACTCAGCATCCTTTGGGGCAGAGAATTCCAGAGATTCACAACCCTCTGAGTGAAGAAATTCCTCCTCATCTCAGTCTTAAATGGCTGACCCATTATCCTGAGACTATGCCCCCTAGTTCTAGCGTCTCCAACCAGGGGAAACAACCTCTCAGCATCTACCCTGTCAATCCCCCCCTCAGAATCTTACATGTTTCAATGAGATCACCTCATTCTTCTAAACTCCAGAGAGTATAGGCTCAATCTACTCGATCTCTCCTCATAGGACAACCCTCTCATCCCAGGGATCAATCTAGTGAACCTTTGTTGCACTGCCTCTAAGGCAAGTATGTCCTTCCTCAGATAAGGAGACCAAAACTGTGCACAGTTCTCTAGGTGTGGTCTCACCAAAGTCCTGTACAATTGTAGCAAGACTTCCTTATTCTTGTACTCCAACCCCCTTTCAATAAAGGCCAACATGCCATTTGCCTTCCTAATTGCTTGCTGTACTTGCATGCTAACGTTCTGTGTTTCCTGTACGAGGACACCTAAATCTCTCTGAACACCAACATTTAATAATTTCTCACCATTTAAAAAATATTTTGTTTATTTTATTCTTCCTATCAAAGTGAATAACCTCACATTTCCCCACATTATACTCCATCTGCCACCTTATTGCCCACTCATTTAACCTATCTATATCCCTTTGCAGGCTCTTTGTGTCCTCCTCACAGCTTATTTTCTCACCTAGCTTTGTATCGTCAGCAAACTAGTAGACATTGCACTCGGTCCCTTCATCTAAGTTATTAATATAGATTGTAAATAGCTGAGGCCCAAGCACTGATCCTTGACGCACCTACTGCACTAGTTACAGCCTGCCAACCAGAAAATGACTCATTTATCCCTACTCTCTGTTTTCTGTCTGCTAACCAATCTTTTATCCATGTTAATACATTACCCCCAATCCCAAGAGCCCTTATCTTGTGTAGCAACATTTTTATGTGGCACCTTATTGAACTCCTTTTGGAAATCCAAATGTACTACATCCACTGGTTCCCCTTTATCTACCCTGCTAGTTACATCCTCAAAAAACTCTAATAAACTCTAATAAATTTGTTAAATATGATTTCCCTTTCATAAAACCATGTTGACTCTGCCTAATCATATTATGATTTTCTAAGTGCCCTGTTACCACTTCCTTAATAAGGCATTCCAGTATTTTCCCGACAACTGATGTCAAGCTAACTGGCCTGTAGTTCCCTGTTTTCTCTCTCTCTCCTTTCTTACATTAGTAGGAGGCATAATCTTAAGTTGTACAGAGCCTTGGCCAGACCCCTTCTGGAGCTGTGCGTTCAGTTTTGGGCACGAATCTCAGGAAGGATATATTGGAGGGTACAGTGCAGATTTACCAGAATGATACCAGGGCTTAAAGGGTTAAATTATGAGGACAAGTTAAATAAACTTGAGTTTAGAAGGTTGAGGGGTGAGCTGATCGAGGTGTTTAAAATGATAAAAGGATTTGATAGGGTGGATAGAGAGAAACTATTTCCTCTGGCAGGGGAATCCAGAAAATGTTAAAATTAGAGCTCGGCCATTTAGGAGTAAAATCAGGACGTACTTTTTTTTTACACAAAAGGAAATACAAATCTGAAACTCTGCCCCAAAAGGCTGTTGATGCTGAGTCAATTTCTAAGACTGAGATCGATAGATTTTTGTTAAGTAAGGATATGCAGCAAAGGCAGGTAAGTCGGGTTGAGGTACAGATCAGCTAGGATCTAATTGAATGGCAGAACAGGCTCAAGGGCTGAATGGCCTACTACTGTTCCTATGTACGGTAGCCTAGTAGTTATGGTACTGGAGTTCAAATCCCACCAGAGCAAATTGTGAAATTGAATTAAATAAATCTGGTAAAATATGGACTGGCACCAGGAAAACCTAACCTGCCAGCCCTGTACCGAGTCTAGCCTACATGTGACTCCTAAGCATGTGGTTAATTGTAAAGCCCCCTGAAGTTGGCTGGTCACTACCCTTCTGGGTTCAGGCTTTGCCCATTTTCCTAGAAAAATCAGTTAGTTGCGAGTAATTAAGAGACGTCAGGCAGAATTCTTTCCACCCAAAACAGTTTGAGCTGTCCCTGACATAATGAAGTGTTATTATATATATATGGTGATGAGGAGGTACTGATCGATGAATAAACAGGGTTCCTAAAAGAAAAAGAAAAGAAAGACTTGTCTTTCACAGCTCAGGACATCCCAAAGTGCTTTACAGCCAATTAAGTACTTTTGAAGTGTAGTCACTGTTGTAATGTAGGAAACGCGGCAGCCAATTTGCGCACAGCAAGGTCCCACAAACAGCAATGAGATAATAACCAGATAATCTGTTTTTTAGTGTTGTTGGTTGAGGGATAAATATTGGCCAGGACGCTGGGGAGAACTCTCCTGCTCTTGTTCGAATATGTCCATACAAGGCGGCAAATGGAGCCTCAGTTGAACGTCTCATCTGAAAGATGGCACCTTCAACAGTGCAGTACTCCCTCATGATGTGCTCAAGTCCCTGGAATGAGACATGAACCCACAACCTTATGAATAAAAGTGCTACCTGTTCTGAAATGAAAGTCTCTCAATCTCACACTTTTCCCTGCTCTTCTTTCCTAAAGGTCCTGAAGCTTTTTGGATAAGAGTTTGGCTGCCCTCTCGTATGTCATGCTAGTCACCAGTCTACTGTCAATGTTAGAAGGCAATTCAACTATGGAGTGCCAAGTCCAGTCTTGTCCTCACTCAAGGACAACACTGGTTACTGAATAGCGATCAGGAGTAGAAACCCCAGCTGGCTTTCTCCCTCCCCAACTCAAGGGTATGCTCCCATATCCACCATGCCCGAGATCAGCTAACTCTGATACGTTTGTACATGGGTCAGTGGTCATCCACCAAGTGAGCCTTGACAGCAAGTGCGCGTGGGCTTTTAAAAAAAAAAAAGATTCCCAGGATGTGGACAACTCTGGCAAGCCCGCAGTCATTGCCCGTCCCTAGCTGCTCTGAATAGGTGGTCTTGAACTGTTGCAGGTGGTGATGCTCTAGGGAATTCCAGCAATGATGAAGAACAACTTCCATTTAGATAGTGCCTTTAACATAGTAAAACGTCCCAAGGGGCTTAAATCAGAAAAAAAATGGCACCGAGCCAAAGGAGGAGATATTAGGACAGATGACCAAAAGCTTGGTCAAAGAGGTAGGTTTTAAGGAGGGTATTAAAGGAGGAGGGAGAGAGGTGGAGAGGTGAAGGGGTTTAGGAAGAGGATTCAAGAGCTTGGGGCCAAGACATCTGAAGGCCAATGGTGGGGGAAGCAAGTGGGGGATGCACAAGAGGCCAGAGTTGGAGGAACACAGAGTTCTTGGACAGTTGTAGGGTTGGAGGAGGTTACAGAGATAGGGAGGGGCGAGGCCATGGAGAGATTTAAACATGAGGGTGAGAATTTAAAAATTGAGTGTATAGGGACTGGGAGCCAATATAGGTCAGTGAGCACAGGGCTGACGGGTTAGCGGGACTTGGTGCAAGTTAGGATATAGGCAGTAGATTATGGGGGAGAAATTCGGTATTGCCCCTTTTGGGGCGCAATTATTGGCCGGGCGCAATGTTTAGCGCCTGGCGCTAATTATCACCTCCGACTGCAAACTTGGCTTCTATCGCCCCTGGAGGCGATTGAAGCGCTAAATCAGGTGCTACACACCTCTCTTAAGGCGCTAACGCCGAGGAGCGAGGCGCTACCTCAGAGCGCTGGCGAAGCTCATGTGATGTCAGTCAGCAATGAACACAAACACACTGGCACCGGCCAGTTCTTAAAGGGGAGGGTCGATCTTGCTCTCCATCCACAGCCTGCTCATTGCAGCCTTGAATCTCAGCCTGGAGAGACCTGTACATCAAATCTGCTGGAAAGAACAATGGAGAGGCCCAGGGAAAGAGCTCAGAGTGCAGCCCACATAGTCTCTTCTAAATCGATGCAAGGAAGGTCAAATCAAAATGAACCTGCAAAGTGCTGCTCAGTACCCAAAACTCCTTCACACAGCGTTGAATCTCTCCAGAAGTCTCTCTCTCTCTCTCTCTCAGAATGCGTGGTGCAAAAATGTCGCCGACAAAAAAAGGCAGGAAACGGTCGCCTTTAAATAGCGCCCTCCCAGTCCCTTCCCGACTGCAAAACGCTCCCCTCAACCTGTCGTTGCTAGCAGCAGGCGGTAAGGCAGGGGGCGCCACTCAATGTCCGGGGCTCTACATGCTCGACTGACGTCACGATTTGCGGGCACAGGAGATCGTGGTAGTAGTGTTTAGTGCCGCCGCAAAAACTCTGGTCAATTTCGCGAGCGGCGCAAACATCGCCGCGCCCGGGCGCTAGTTGCTTTGCGCCCCATTAGCGCCCTCTTAGGGCGCTAACAGGAGGCGCAAAGCAACCAAATTTTTCCCTCTATGTGTCTAGTGGAGAATGGTGCATGTCGTGGAGGGAAATTTCCAGGTAATGGTGCTCCCTTGTTATTCTCCGTGCTGTAGGATGTGGGCTTGGGAGGAGCCCCCAAGGTTGGCTTGGCGAGGCGTTGCAGTGTATCCCACAGACAGCACTCCAGCCACAGCGCGCCAGCAGTGGAGTGGATGAATATTGAATTCAGGGACAGGGGTGCCGGTCAAGCAGACTGCTCTGCTCCAGATAGTGCCTGTTCCAACTCCTAGATAAGTTTAAAATTAATCTTTCTGCTCCTCACTTTTACCCCATTGCCCTGTATCTTCCTTTGCTTGAATTATTTATCAAATTTTCCCTTAAAAGATACAATGGTTTCTGTTTCAACCAATCCCTGTGGCAAAGCATTGCACACTAGATATGGGTATGGTAAAGTAGTTGTTATGTTACTGGACCAGTAACCAGAGGCCTGGATTAATAATCCAGAGAACATAAATTGAAATCCCACCCTGGCAGCTTGAGAATTTGAATTCAATTTAAAGAAAAAAAGATGGAAATAAAAAGCTGTTATCAGTAAAAATGACCATGAAGTTGTTGCAAAAACCCAACTGTTTCACTAATGTCCTTTAGGGAAGGAAACCTGCTGTTCTTACCCGGTCTGGCCTATATGTGACTCCAGTCTCACAACAATGTGATGGACTCTTAACTGCCCTCTGAAGTTATATCACCACCTTCCAACGGGCAACTAGGGATGGGAAATAAAAGCCAGCCTGGCCAGCGACACCTACATACTGAGAATAAATTAAAAGAAAAAACTCTCTTTGTGACAATTTTAAATTGATGACCCCCTTGTCACTGATTCTCCAACCTGAGAAATGGTCTTTCCTTAATTACCCGGTCTCCAAAATTTTAAAAACCTATGTTACATTTCCTCTTAGTGTTCTCTTAAATGGCATGTTCTGGAAGCTTGCTAGTTGCTACCCATATGAAATGACTAGTGTGAACATCCTACACGCCTGGGAAACCTGAACGAGGAACAAAAATATCGTGCAGAAAAGCTGGAGACCGCATTCCTAAGTTTGGCGACGATTTCACAGAGTCATAGAGTCAGAACGGCACAGAAGGAGGCCATTCAGCCCATCGAGTCTGTGCCGGCTCTCTGTAGAGCAATCCAGTCAGTCCCATTCCCCCGCTCTATCCCCGTAGCCCTGCAAGTTTATTTCCCTCAAGTGCCTTTCCAGTCTCCCCTTGAAAACATTGAGTGTCTCCGCTTCCACCACTTCCAGGTCCTCACCACTTGCTGCGTAAAAAAGTTTTTTCCTCAGATCCCACCCGGTATCTCTTGCCCAAAACCTTAAATCTGTGTCCCCTAGTCCTTGTACCATCAACTAGTGGGAACAGCCTTTCCCCGTCTAGCCTATCCAAACCCGTCATAATCTTGTACACCTCTATCAAATCACCCTGCAACCGCCTTTGCTCTAATGAAAACAAATCCAGCTTCTCCAACCTGTCCTTGTAGCTAAGATCCCCCATCCCCGGAACCATTCTGGTAAATCTCCTCTGCACCCTCTCAAGGGCCTTCACATCCTTCCTAAAGTGTGGTAACCAGAACTGGACGCAATACTCCAATTGTGGCCTAACCAGCGCTTTATAAAGATTCAGCATAACTTCTCTACTTTTGTACACAATACTTCTATTTATGAAGCCCAAGATCCCACATGCTTTGTTAACCACTCTCTCAATATGTCCCACCACCTTCAGGGACCTATGCACATTAACTCCCAGGTCCCTCTGTCCCTGCACACTCTTTAAAACTGTGTATATTGCCTCTCCCTGTTCCTTCTGCCAAAATGCACCACCTCACACTTCTCTGTATTAAATTCCATCTGCCACTTGTCTGCCCATTCTGCTAGCCTTTCTATGTCCTGTTGCAGTCGATTAGTATCATCCTCACTGTTTGCCACACCCCCAAGTTTGGTGTCATTGGCAAATTTAGAAAATTTTACTCTGTACTCCAATATCCAGGTCATTTATATATATCAAAAAAAGCAGTGGCCCCAGCACTGACCCTTGGGTAACACCACTGTCTACCATCCTCCAGTCTGAAAAACAGCCATTTACCACAACTCGCTGTTTCTGTCCTTAAGCCAATTCCTTATCCAAGCTGCCACTGACCCACCTATTCTATGAGCCTCAATTTTGTTAACCAGCCTTCTACATGGTACTTTGTCAAACGCCTTCCTAAAATCCATGTAGACAACATCCATTGCATTCCCTTCATCAATCCTCCCTGTTATTCAAGTAGATTAGTCAAACACAATCTGCCTTTTACAAATCCATGTTGGCTCTCAATTAGCTGAAACTTCTCCAAGTGCCCGTTAATTTTTTCCTTGATTATTGTTTCTAAAACTTTACCCACCACTGATGTTAAACTGACCGGCCTGTAGTTACTAGGATTGTCCTTACACCCTTTCTTGAACAATGGTGTCACATTTGCCACTTTCCAATCCTCAGGCATCTCCCTCGCATCTAGGGAAGATTGGAAAATTATGGCAAGCCCTTCTGCTATCTCCTCCCCCAATTCCCTTAGCAACCTGGAATGCAAGCCATCTGGACCAGGCGACTTATCCACTCCAAGCATACCCAGCCTTTCTAGTACATCCTGTCTATCAATTTTCACCCCTTCCATTGCTTCTACCTTTTCCACTTCTACCGATATTTTGTCAGCATCCACCTCCTTAGTAAGCACCAATACAAAGTACTCATTGAGTATTCTAGCCTTGTCCTGCGCCTCTAAGCATATATGACCTTCTTTGTCCCTAAAAGGCCCCACCCCGCTCTTACTACCCGCTTTCTGTTTACATGCCGGTAGAAGATTTTTGGGTTCCCTTTTATGTTAACCGCCACTCTACTCTCATATTCTCTCTTTGCCAATCTTATTTTCATCTTCACTTCCCCTCTCAACTTATTGTATTTGGTCTGGTTCTCCCTTGAAGAATTCACCTGACATGTATCATGCACCCTCTTTTTTTGTTTCATCATCTTCTCTATCTCCCTCGTCATCCAAGGAACCCTTGTTTTGGTTCCCTTACCCTTTTCTCTTGTTGGAATGTACCTAGCCTGTACTTGGAACATCTCCTCCTTAAAGATCACCCATTGTTCCGTTAGTTTTTCCTGTCAGTCTTTGGTTCCATTTTACCCTGGCTAGACCCTTTCGCATCCCATTGAAGTTAGCCCTATTCCAGTTTAGAAGTTCCACTCTAGATTGTTCCTTGCTCCTCTCCATTGCTAATCTAAATCTTATGATATGATGATCACTCGTACCCAAGTGTTCTCCCACAGACACTTGGTCGACCTGGCCCATCTCATTCCCCAGCACCAGATCCAGCAATGCCTCCTTCCTAGTTGGGCCAAGAACATACTGGTCAAGGAAATTCTCTTGAACACATTTCAGAAATTCCTCCCCCTCCTTTCCCTTTACCCAAGCATTATCCCAATCGATATTTAGGTAATTAAAGTCCCCCAATATCACCACTCTATAGCTCTTGCATATCTCTGATTTCCCTGCAGATTTGCTCCTCTACCTCCCTCCCACTATTTGGAGGCCTGCAGAATACCCCCAATAGTGTGATCATACCCTTTTTGCTCCTCAACTCTAACCAAATAGATTCTGTCCTTGTCCCCTCAAGAACATCATCCCTTTCCAACACTACAATGTCTTCCTTAATCAGCACTGCCACCCCACCTCCCTTTTTTCCTTCCTTATATTTTCTGAACACCCTGTACCCTTGAATATTAAGTGCCCAGTCCTCACCGTTTTTAAGGCACGTTTCCGTTATTGCCACATCATATTTCCACATGGCTAATTGTGCTTGTAGCTCACCAACCTTATTCACCACACTTTGTGCGTTAACGTACATGCATTCTAAACCCATTTTTGAATTTTTCGTAGTTTTTCTTGTCTGATACGAAGAGTAAAGAACCTTTAGTTGGGGAAAAACAAAAAGGCGCAATGCCAGTGGTGCTGAGATTCTACGTGACGACCACGTGGAGCATCACCAACCTGCAAAGTTACGACGCCATTTTTATATGCTCAGTCTTTGAACTTGTGCCAGTCAGCTACACTCAGACCACATGTCCACATGTTTAGGGTACGGAATAAAAAATTAATTTTCTCTCTCACATCTCCCCTTCCTCCTCCCACCCGCCCCCCAACCACGATGATGTTTTTTCTTCTTACTGAGCTCTTCCCAATCTGATCCGATTGTCTATCCAGCTCTTCACCTACCCGCTGTTCCAGCTTCATCCGCGCTTTGTAAAATGAGACTGAGCCCGGATTCTCCATCAGGATTTCATTCTGGATGCGTTGGAACTTCTCCTTATCATCTTCTTCCTAGGTGGACGGGAGGCACAGAGTATTTCAGACCGGGCAGTTTGCCCTCCACCCCCCGCACCCCCACACTATCGTTCTCCACTCCCAAAGCACTGGATTGTGCTGGGGAATGGGATCCTTTTCCCCGGCTGGTGGTAGGCTACTTGCATTAGTGCAAGCACAATACCATTTTTTTTTTTACATTTCCCATTTGCTTTATTATTATTTTCCTTTGTTTTTCTCCCACCCTTAGAATTGGATTTATTAAACATTGATTTTTGTTTTCACTGGTACACCTTAAGGTTTGCTCCAGTCGATATGGGTGTTTTCTTACACCTACTGCAACCAATCGCCATATTTAATTTAAACACTCCCCCACCATCCTATCTCTCTGGCCTGCCATGGCCGCTATCCCACTTTTGTTTAGGTGGATCCCATCTGGTCTGTATAGGCTCCCTCTATTCCAAAAGGTGCTCCACTGTTCGAGGAATCAAACTTCTGATTCCTTATACCAAAGTCTTAACCACACATTGGTGCCTAATCACCCTCTGTCTCTCTTCACTAGCATGGATAGTATTTTAGAAATTACTACACTTGAAGTCCATCCCTTAAACTTCCTTCCTAATGCCCTATGGTCTACTTCTACCCATGTTATTTCTTCCCATATGGACGACAACAATTGGTTTCTCATCTGCTTTCTTGAGTATTCTGTCAACCTGGGGCATAAGATGCTTGACCCGTGCACCAGGAAGGCAACAAACCATTCGTTGTTCTGGGTCCAGTTTGCACAGAATTCTATCTGTAAATCCCCAATACCACAACTTTCTCATTTTCCCTCCTTCCCTGACAGGCTGCTGGATCGCCCTTGTGCATGGCACCTCCTTGCCTGTCGCAACCAACCGTTGAGTCTCCATGTCATCTATCTCCAGAGGAGAGAAACCGTTGGAGAGCAATAAGGATGAATGCTCCTTTCCCACTACCTGACCACGACTTCTGGTCCTCTTTCTAACAGAGATCCACCCTCTTCCTCTAGGTACCAGGGTCTCTAAAAACTTCTCCCTCTCTGATATTGTGATGTGTGGCCAGTTGCTCACTAAGCCTGACCACTTCATCCTTGACTGTATCAACTAGCTTGCAGTTGTTGCAGAAGAAGCCCTGGACCTGGAAGGAAAACATCTCACAACTTCTACAACGCACAAAGTATTCCATCATCATGCAACTTTCAAGGGTATGGGGAATCAACAGGAGAGTGGGATTAGACTGGGTAGAATATTAAAGGATACGGGAAGCGAGCAGGAGTGGGAGGTTAGATTAGGTGGAATAGTAAAGGATATGGTGAGTGAGCAAGAGTGCGATTAGACTAGGTGAGATATTAAAGCGTATGGGGATTGAGCAGGAGAGTGGGATTAGATTAGGTGGGATATTAAAGTATATGAGGAGTAAACAG
Organism: Squalus acanthias; assembly: GCA_030390025.1. Classification (NCBI taxonomy): domain Eukaryota; kingdom Metazoa; phylum Chordata; class Chondrichthyes; order Squaliformes; family Squalidae; genus Squalus; species Squalus acanthias. The sequence continues at coordinate 35,856,600 of CM059432.1, read as the reverse complement.
GTGAGTGGGATTAGACTTGGTGGGTTATTAAAGGGTATGGGGAGTGAGCAGGAGTCTAGATTAGACGTAGGATATTAAAGAGTGTGGGGAGTGAGCAGGAGAGCGGGATTAAATTCGGTGGGATATTAAAGGGTATGGGGAGTGGAGTGAGCAGGAGTGTGTGGTTAGACTGGGTGGGGTATTAAAGGATATGGGGGGGCAAGCAGGAGAATGGGATTATAATAGATGGAGTATTGAAGGGTATTGAGCAGGATATGGGGTTTGGACTAGGGGGCTCATGTGGAGAAAAACATCAGCACTGACTTGATGGGCCGAATGGCCATGTTTCTTGGTGGGCCAAGCTAACACTATAACAAGATTAGGAGGAGGCAGATCTGTGTTGCAAGGAATCCTGTGAAACTTACCAGAGATACCATTCTGGAGTAGGGGAGCAACCCTGGTCGGATGCTATCTACTTGTGGTGCAAGTCGAACATCATCAGAAATGAGAAAAGACTCATTGTACCAAATATCAAACTCTATATGGGAAAGAAACAAATAATAAAATAAATCACTATTTATATATTTCTGCCAATTTTCTCTCCTCCTTTCTGAAATTTCTGACAATTTGCTGGGGGAATGGCTCCTCTTGCACCAGCCTCCCTTTGTGCTGAAGTAGCCGTTGTTTATTTGTGAGCTGAGACAGTGAGCGTCAACAGCGTTTTGAATGTAGGGGCATCACAGATGAACCGAATCCCGCCCTCACCCTATGCCCAAACACAGAAACACTTACAGTGTCAAGTCACTGGGGAATGATTAGAATCGTGAACCCTGGATAATTTCCCCCTCCCTAATCCAGGGGCACTGAGGCCAATTTTAGCATCTGGTTGAGATTTAAAAAATGTATTACTAACCTGCTTCCTCTTGGGGGCTGAGACATTCACTGTTCCAGCCATCACCATTCTTGTGTCTCCTTGTCGTAGAAGCTATTTCTATTCCCTTCCTGGCTACCCTCAGTATCTCTAAGGTATCCCTACCTGGTCCCTCATTACTGGTGGAAATCAGTGAGGATATAAGAACCGAGTACTGAGGTTATGCTGAGGCTTATAGTGCAGGGTCAGACCACACTTGGAATACTGCATACATTTTTGGTTGGTATACTACACGAGTGCAGAGAAGAGCAACAAGGTGGAGGGGTTGGTATGTTAATGTAGTGGTTATGGTACTGGACTAGCAACCCAGAGGCCATGAGCTCACACCATGGCAAATTAGCACCAAAACCACCCCTCCCCCCCCATCAACTGGAGTATTGCGTCCAATTCTGGGCACCACATTTTAAGAAGGATGTGAAGGCCTTAGAGAGGGTGCAGAAAAGATTTACAAGAATGGTTCCAGGGATAAGGGACTTCAGTTATGTGGATAGACTGGAGAAGCTGGGGTTGTTCTCCTTAGAGCAGAGAAGGTTGAGAGGAGATTTGATAGAGGTGTTCAAAATCATGAGGGGTCCAGACTGAGTAGATAGAGAAAAACTGTTCCCATTGGCAGAAGGGTCGAGAACCAGAGGATACAAATTTAAGGTGATTGGCAGAAGAACGAAAGGCGACATCAGCAAAACTTTTTTATGCAGCGAGTGGTTAGGATTTGGAATGCACTGCCTGAAAGGGTGGTGGAGGCAGACTTAATCGTGGCTTTCAAAAAGGAATTGGATAAGTACCTGAAGGAAAAAAAATTGCAGGGCTACGGGGAAAGAGCAGGGGAGTGGGACTAGCTGAAGTGCTCTTGCAGAGAGCCGGCACGGGCTCGACAGGCCAAATGGCCTCCTTCTGTGCTGTAACCATTCTATGATTCAAAGCTGCTGGATTTTCACTAAAAAACCCAACTGGGTCACTAATGTCTTTCAGGGAAGGGAACATGACACCTCTACCTAGGCTGGTCTACATGTGACTCCAGTCGCATATTACATGGTTAACTCTCAATGCCCTCAGAGGCAGCTAGGGATGGGCAAATAAATGCTGCTTTGACAGTGTTGCCCGAGAACAAATTGAACAAAAAAAGTAGTAGCTCCTCTCTACGAACTGAAAGCCTTTCCCGCATCAAGAAACAGGACTAGAGCTGGTGTGTTTGTGCTATTGCCCACTGAGAGGTATGCTTGTGTGAACTCAGTTTAGTTTGGGCGTACTATACCATACTAGGGATGATTGGCCATGTATAATGCACAGGCACTGGGGTTCTACCCCTTTTAATGCATTAAAGTGATGGGATCTGGGCATGTACCCAACTCTGGTATGTGAACCTCATCTGTTCTTGGTCAGTTCAAGGAGTGTGGGCTAGAAATTCATTATAGCCCAGGAATGGGTGGTATCTTTAGAAATGTTTGAGAATTAGCGCCAGGCGCTAATGCTTTCGACTGCACGCAAAATGAAGTCTCACTGCACAAAGAAATGATTGGGGCGCTAATTCAAGCCTTAAAGCCCAAGCTCATTGGCGTTACACTCAAAGGGTGGACCAATATCAGGTGCAGTCTAATCGCAGGTCATCATTGCCACAGGCTTTTTCCAGTTCTTAAAGGGGAGGTTCATTGATGCTGCCGAACCTCATTCTCAGCATTGCTGGCTGTGCAGCTGCCTCAGCAAGCAGCAGCAGGTCAAGTAGAAGGAGCTGGACAACTCAAGCAGCTGTACTGATGGCAGATCCACGCCCAGGGAGAGAGCCCGCAGATTCTGTGATCAAGCATTGGAAGCATTGGTGTTCGCTGTGGAGAGACGGAGGGTGGTGCTCCACCCAGCAACTGGCAGGAGGTCCTCGCCGCAAGTCTTCCGCACCACGTGGAGGGAGGTAGCCCAGCACGTCTCGGGCAGCACTGTGGTCCTCAGGACCCACACACGGTGCAGGAAGAAATTTAACGACTTCACTCGGGTGAGTCAATGCTTCAACAAATGCTACATACTACCATCTGAACCACAGTTTTCACACACTGCCCAAAGCACCACTCCCCCAGCACTCACCCAACAATCTCTACCTACCAACACTCACACCTCACACCTTGCACACAATGACAGCTTTTCAACTATGACAGGCACATCACCCAAACACATTGCTCCACACTCATTCACACACTTTCCTTTCTCTTGCAGGCCAAGGTGGCTCACAACAGGAGGGAGCAGGAGCACACAGGCGGGCACAAGCCGACACCCAACCACTGCCTGAGCTTTTTTTAAAATTTGTTTATGGGATCAGGGCGTCGCTGGCAATGCCAGCATTTATTGCTCATCCCTAGTTGCCCTTGAGAAGGTGGTGGTGAGCCGCCTTCTTGAACCGCTGCAGTCCGTGTGGTGATGGTACTCCCATAGTGCTGTTAGGTAGGGAGTTCCAGGATTTTGACCCAGCGACGATGAAGGATCGGCGATATACTTCTAAGTCAGGATGGTGTGTGACTTGGAGGGGAACTTGGAGGTGGTGGTGTTACCATGCGCCTGCTGCCCTTGTCCTTCTAGGTGGAAGAGGTCGCGGGTTTGGGAGGTGCTGCTGAAGAAGCCTTGGCGAGTTGCTGCAGTGCATCTTGTAGATGGTACACACTGCAGCCACGGTACGCCGGTGGTGGAGGGAGTGAATGTTTAAGGTGGTGGATGGGGTGCCAATCAAGCGGGCTGCTTTGTCCTGGATAGTGTCGAGCTTCTTGAGTGTTGTTGGAGCTGCACTCATCCAGGCAAGTGGAGAGTATTCCATCACACTCCTAACTTGTGCCTTGTAGATGGTGGAAAGGCTTTGGGGAGTCAGGAGGTGAGACACTCGCCGCAGAATACCTAGCCTCTGACCTGCTCTTGTTGCCACAGTATTTATGTGGCTGGTCCAGCTAAGTTTCTGATCAATGGTGACCCCCAGGATGTTGATAGTGGGGGATTTGGCGATGGTAATGCCATTGAATGTCATGGGGAGGTGTTTAGACTCTCGCTTGATGGAGATAGTCATTGCCTGGCACTTCTGTGGCGCGAATGTTACCTGCCACTTATCAGCCCAAGCCTGAACATCGTCCAGGTCTTGTTGAATGCGGGCATGAACTGCTTCATTATCTGTGGAGTTGCGAATGGCGCTGAACACTGTGCAGTCATCAGTGAACATCCCCATTTCTGACCTTATGTTGGAGGGAAGGTCATTGATGAAGCAGCTGAAGATGGTTGGGCCTAGGACACTGCCCTGAGGAACTCCTGCAGCGATGTCCTGGGGCTGTGATGATTGACCTTCAACCACCACAACCATCTTCCTTTGTGCTAGGTATGACTCCAGCCAGTGGAGCGTTTTCCCCCTGATTCCCATTGACTTCAGTTTTACTAGGGCTCCTTGATGCCAGACTCGGTCAAATGCTGCCTTGAATGAAATCAGTATTTGTAGGGAAATGGTGTTAGGGAAATTGACGGGATTGAAGGCCGATAAATCCCCAGGGCCTGATAATCTACATCTTAGGGTACTTAAGGAAGTGGCCCTAGAAATAGTAGATGCATTGCTGGTCATCTTCCAAAATTGTATAGACTCTGGAACAGTTCCCATGGATTGGAGGTTGCTAATGTAACCCCACTATTTAAAAAAGGTGGGAGAGAGAAAACGGGGAATTATAGACCGGTAAGCTTGACATCGGTAGTGGGGAAAATGCTAGAGTCCATTATAAAAGATATAATAGCAGAGCACTTGGAAAACAGTGACAGGATCGGACAAAGTCAACATGGATTTACAAAAGGTAAATCATGCTTGACTAATCTACTGGAATTTTTTGAGGATGTAACTGGTAGAATAGATAAGGGAGAACCAGTGGATGTGGTGTATTTGGACTTTCAGAAGGCTTTCGATAAGGTCCCGCATAAGAGATTAGCGTGTAAAGTTAAAGCACATGGGATTGGGGGTAAGGTACTGACTTGGATAGAGAACTGATTGGCAGACAGGAAGCAAAGAGTTGGAATAAACGGGTCTTTTTCCGAGTGGCAGGCAGTGACGAGTGGGGTACCGCAGGGATCGGTGCTAGGATCCCAGTTATTCACAATATATATTAATGATCTAGACGAGGGAACTAGATGTAATATCTCCCAAGTTTGCAGACGACACAAAGCTGGGTGGGCGTGTGTGTTGCGAGGAGGATGCAGAGAAACTCCAGTATGATTTGGACAAGTTGGGTGATTGGGCAGATGCATGGCAGATGCAGTATAATGTGGATAAATGCGAGGTTATCCACTTTGGTGGCAAAAACAGGAAGGCAGATTATTATCTGAACGGCAATAGATTGGGAAAAGGGGAAGTGCAACGAGTCCTGGGAGTCCTTGTGCACCAGTCGTTGAAGGTAAGCATGCAGGTGCAGCAGGCGGTTAAGAAGGGAAATGGGATGTTGGCCTTCATAGCGAGAGGATTCGAGTATAGGAGCAAGGATGTCTTGCTGCAGTTGTACAGGGCCTTGGTGAGACCACACCTTGAGTATTGTGTGCAGTTTTGGTCGCCTTATCTGAGGAAGGATGTTCTTGCCATGGAGGGAGTGCAGCGAAGATTCACCAGACTGATACCTGGGATGGCAGGAATGACGTATGAAGAGAGATTGGGACGATTGGGCTTGTATTCGCTAGAGTTTAGAAGAATGAGAGGGGATCTCATTGAAACTTATAAAATTCTAACAGGACTAGACAGACTAGATGCAGGAAGGATGTTCCCGATGGCGGGGGAGTCCAGAACCAGGGGTCACAGTCTAAGGATAAGGGGTAAGCCATTTAGGACTGAGATGAGGAGGAATTTCTTCACCCAGAGAGTGGTGAACCTGTGGAATTCTCTACCACAGAAGGCAGTTGAGGCCAATTCATTAAATATATTCAAGAAGGAGTTAGATATATTTCTTAAGGCTAAAGGGATCAAGGGATATGGGGAGAAAGCAGGGACAGGGTACTGAATTTGGGTGATCAGCCATGATCTGATTAAATGGCGGAGCAGGCTCGAGGGGCCGAATGGTCTACTCCTGCTCCTATCTTCTATGTTTCAATGTTGATGTCAAGGGCAGTCACTCTCGCCTCACCTCTGGAATTCAGCTCCTTTGTCCATGTTTGGACCAAGGCTGTAATGAGGTCGGGAGCCGAGTGGTCTTGACGGAACCCAAACTGGGCATCAGTGAGCAGGTTATTAGTGAGTAAGTGCCGCTTGATAGCACTGTCGATGACACCTTCCATCACTTTGCTGATGATTGAGAGCAGACTGATGGGGCGGGAATTGGCCGAATTGGATTTGTCCTGCTTTTTGTGGACAGGACATACCTGGGCAGTTTTCCACATTGTTGGATAGATGCCAGTGTTGTAGCTGTACTGGAACAGCTTGGCTAGAGGCGCGGCTAGTTCTGGAGCACAAGTCTTCAGCACGATAGCCGGGATGTTGTCGGGGCCCATAGCCTTTGCTGCATCCAGTGCGCTCAGCCGTTTCTTGATATCACGTGGAGTGAATCGAATTGGCTGAAGAATGGCTTCTGTGATGGTGGGGACCTCAGGAGTAGGCTGATATGGATCATCCACTCAGCACTTCTAGCTGAAGTTGGTTGCAAATGCTTCAGCCTTGTCTTTTGCACTCATGTGCTGGGCTCCACCAGCATTGAGGATGGGGATATTCTTGGAGCCTCCTCCTCCCGTTAGTTGTTTAATGGTCCACCACCATTCACGACTGGATGTGGCAGGACTACAGAGCTTTGATCTGATCCGTTGATTGTGAGATCGCTTAGCCCTGTCTATAGCATGCTGCTTCCACTTTTTAGCATGCATGGGTCCTGTGTTGCAGCTTCCCCAGTTTGGCACCTCATTTTTAGGTACACCTGGTGCTACTCCTGGCATGCTCTTCTACACTCGTTGAACCAGGGTTAGTCCCCTGGCTTGGTGGTAATGCTAGAGTGAGGGATATGCCTGGGCCTGGCCATGAGGTTACAGATTGTGATGGAATACAATTCTGCTGCTGCTGATGGCTCACAGCGCCTCATGGATGCCCAGTTTTGAGCTGCTAGATCTGTTCTGAATCTATCCCATTTAGCACGGTGGTAGTGCCACACAACACGATGGAGGGTGTCCTCAGTGTGAAGACGGGACTTCGTCTCCACAATGACTGTGCAGTGGTCACTGCTGCCAATGCCGTCATGGACAGATGCATCTGCGACAGGTAGATTGGTGAGGACGAGGTCAAGTAGGTTTTTCCCTCTTGTTGGTTCACTCACCGCCTTTCGCAGGCCCAGACTCGCAGTTATGTCCTTCAGGACTCGGCCAGCTCGGTCAGTAGTGGTGCTACCGAACCACTCTTGGTGATGGACATTGAAGTCCCCCACCCAGAGTACATTCTGTGCCCTTGCTACTCTCAGTGCTTCTTCCAAGCGGTGTTCAACAGCTGGAGGAAAGAGTGTTGCAAATCATTGGGCGCAGGTGGTGGGTGCCGTGGCCACTGGCGACGTTGACCCCCTTGGGGAAAGCAACGATATGTTCAGCCCTACTCCTCCTCGTCACATCCCACTTCCCCCTCACCCCACAAGTGTTTCGCACTTTCCAGCTAATCATGCTGTATGCATGCATTTCTCCCTTCCTGCCCCCTTCCCCTCACCTTAACCCGACTCTTCTGCCTTTATGCTTTCAGATAATGAGCAAGGACCTGCGCAGAGGGCACCGTTGAGAGCGAGGCGGGAGAAGAGAAGGAAAAACACACTGCGTCACTGCATGTCTCACCCGCAGGCACCAGCTCAGATACTGGCACTCCGCGTTCTTTAGAGGCTAGTATAGTAGCGGGATCTGCACAGGGTGAGGCACCGGGAACGAGTGGGCTGCAGCAAGGCCAGGGGGAAAGGGTAGCTTGGGGGCCAGCTCCCCGGAGGACGAGTTCTGCTGCACAAGACTCAGAGGAGGACCTCAATGGGGAGGCGTTTAGAAGAAGGGTGATGGGCATGCAGACAGATATGATAGGTGCAATGGCAAGGGTGCCCGAGAGCCTCTCAGCAATAATGAGGAGTGTGGAGGAGTGCGCCTCCAACATTGCACAAGGCTCTGCGCACACCATGGAGCCCATCATTTCCAGTCTGCAAAGGATGGTACACTCCCAGAGAGACCTGGCGACCCAGACCTGATGCTGCATGTGATGGGCGACCTGGCAGCTTCCATTGCAGCACAGGTGGAAGCGACGCAACGTCTTAGTGCTGTAATGCAGTCTATGCTTGGTGGCATCCAATCTCAGACTGCTCTCATGCAGTCTCAGCTTGATGCCACGCAAGCTCTGACTGCTGCCATCGCGGCTGGGGTCTACCACCATCGACTGGGGCTTTCACAGTGTCGCAGCAGGCCAGCAATCTGTACTCCAATAGATTGCTAGGGATGTTGAGGAGCTGCCCCGGGGGAGTGGCAGTGGGTCAGTGGAGCAGGAACCTACTGTCCTCTCTCAGGATGACAGCATTGCCCTCGTCGCTGCCGGTCATCCAGCCAGCCCAGACTGCTGCCGCCCATGCTGAGGTGGTGCAGTCTACAACCGGGCCTTCCAGGTCCAGAGCTGGTCGAGGGCGTCCTGCAAGGCCATCTGAAGTCTCCCGCATGGACACTCAGCAGTCTTCCACCAGCCCTGCTGCAGCCACTGGGCCAACACTTCATAGGAGCACTAGAGTAGGCAAAGGCACAGTAATGAGAGGCACTCGGGATTGCACAAGGGTGAATAGTTAATATTGTTGTTTTAAATATGTGTTCACTGATTGATAAATTTATTTATTCAGATTGGATTCTTTTGTGGTATCTCTCATTTCAGCTTTGCGCTGTGATATGGCGTGCGACAGGGATGGAATGATGGGGATGTGGTGAGCAACGGGGATCTGGGGTTTAATTATTGGAACCGCAGTCTGATGAGGCGATCCGGAAGGCTGATTGAGTGGCTGTCTCCACCCTCGCTCCTGTTCCTCCTCCTCCTCCTCCTCCTCTCCTGAGGTGGTCCCACAATCCCTGGTGGCAAGGGCTGGGCCCTCATGCTGGCCAAGTTGTGGAGCGTACAGCAGACCACCACGAAGTGGGACACCCGCTCAGCTGAGTACTGGAGAGCTCCTCCCGAGCGGTCAAGGCAGCGGAATTGTTGCTCAAGCACCCCGATGGTCTGCTCGTTGATGTTCCTGGTCGCAGCATGGCTCTCATTATATGAGTGCTGGGCAGGAGTGTTGGGGTTGAGAGGGGAGTCATGAGCCAGGTGGAGAGTGGATAGCCCTCATCTCCAAGCAGCCAGCAGTGAGCTTGACGTGGTGGCTGGAAGAATGCTGGCACACCGGTCTGGTGCAGGATGAAGGCATCGTGGCTGCTGCCAGGATAGCGGGCATTCACATTAAGGATTCGATGTGTGTGGTCGCACACCAACTGCACATTAAGTGAGTGGTAGCCTTTGCGGTTACAGAAGATGTCAGGATTGTTATGCAGTGCCCGCAAAGCCACGTGGGTGCAGTCAATGGCACCCTGCACCATGGGGATTCCTGCTATCCTGGCAAAGCCACAGGCCGCTCGTCCTGCTTCTCTCTGGTGCTAGGGAAGGAAACGTAGTCCCTTCTCCTACTGTAGAGAGTCTCTGTGCCTGCATGATTCAGCGATGGACAGCGAACTGCGAGATGTTAGCTACGTCTCCTGTTGCAGACTGGAAGGATCCGCTGGCCAAGAAATTGAGGGCGACGGTGACTGCCACTGAGCCGTGGTCGCCCTGATCTGAGGCTCGAGGTCTGGTTGCAGGAGGTGGCAGAGTTCTGTGACCACCTCCTTGTTGAAGCGGAGACTTCTAATACACTGCTCCTCGTTTAATTGGAGGTAGGAGAAGTGCTCTCAGAATACCCTCGGAGGGTAAGGCCTCCTGTTGAGAGCCCTGATGGCACTCCTCCTCCCCCTGGCCACATGTTCCAGTTTTTCTTGCTGCCTCCGCTCCCTCTGCCGTAGATCCTGGAGGGCGAGGTCGACTGCCCGTACAGCCCCCATTAATGTAAGCCAAGTGTAGCACTTTGATATTTTTTAAGAATAAATGTAACTACTTTTTAGTTACAACACTCCTGATACAGAAGAACCTTTAAATTCATGAATTGAACTGTTGCACAATGTCAAACTGACAAGAAAGCTCTGAAACTCCACTAACCTGACAGCTGGGACTCATTACTCATGATCCTTTAAATAACGTCCCTGGAGCCGGCTTCCGCCAGCTTGACGCCTCCTCTCCCCGTCGCTGTCTGGTCGAAGCGCTAAGGTACATGGTGAAAGTCAATGTCGCAGATCGGACGCTCACTGACGTCACGATCTGCCTGGCGTTGAAGTCCCCAGCGGTACCTTGTACCGGCGGCGCAACGGGGGGACTGGATTTGCCATGCGGCACTGGATTCACCTTGCCCAGCTGCTGGCGCTAACGGGAGGCGCTAATCAACTGAATTTTTCCACCTAACACTTTGTGGAATCTGCTTTCTAGCTCTGGTACTTTGCCAGATAGGAGTCCTGTGCCAATAGATTGGCCTAGCTGCTGTGCATTCTCCTCTAGGGGGAATGTGAGCTTGGCTGCGAAGCATTTCGTTTCCTGTGCGTCAGAGATACAGAGGGAGGAAAATTCCTTGTTGATTTTGGTGGGGTGGTTGATGGCTTGGCTGTATGAATGAAGCATCAATTTAGTGGTTCTATGCTGTGTTTGCTTGTGCAAGGTATATGCGTTCCTGGCTTGTTTCCCTGCTCGCAGTATAACGATAACATCCTCTCAATGCCTGCAGAGAACAGGTTTATTAGCTCTCCCCGAGTCTGGATCAGCCCACTTTCAGCATGTCGTCTCGTATGTTGGAATTCTAGCTCACCTGTTTGCGCTCCTAGTTTGGATTTGGAGCATCTTGTGGATTTTGGTTGAAGAGGTCGGTCCTTTGTAGCCTCTGAGGACTGCTGTTGATATTTACCCATTGCAATGTTAGGTGTCAGTTCTTGGCTGTGAATTTGTGGTCATTAGGAGGGATGGGCTGGGTCACCGGCGTTGGGGAGGGGTGGGGGGTTGGAGATCCCTTGTGTTAATTGAAGATTAACAGATATGTCATCAGAGTTGACAACAGGGCAATGGTGCATCTATGAACCAATGGCAGGTGGGTGTTTTAGGGTTTTAGTCTAGTCCGGATTACAACTTGTGTGGGTTGGACTAAAAGGTGAACTCCTTCCCTGTTCAGTGGAGGGCAGACCATGTACTATGTCACTGTATCTTACTACGACTACCATAAATGCCTGTCTGGGTCACTGGGAAGCCTCTCAAGATATAGGGTAGGTCTCCACCCACAATCACTGTGTTCTCCAAAGGAAGGTTAAGCATTAGGAATACCACTTTGTAAACTGTGGCACGTAAAGTGACACTTTATATGGCATTAGTGAGATCACACATGGAGTAACACTATAGTTTGGTCACTGGATTCAAGAGTTGAGAGAGCAGAAAGCATTCATCGAGGACTTAGGATTGTACCTGGGATCTTCTAGTCTATATGGTTTAGTAGAAGAGTTACATTTATATAGCGCCTTATCATGTCTCTCAGAAATGTCTCAGTGTCTCACATCCAATGAGTTACTTTGTAGCCTTTTTGTGCAAAGTAAGATCCCACAAACAGTAAATCTGTTTTTTGGTTGAGGGAGGAATGTTGGCCAGGACTACTTCCTACTCTTCTTTCAATAGTGTCTTGGCATCTTTAAAATCTATCTGAGCCACTGAAATAGGCACAGACTCTCACCTGAAGCGCACCTTGGGGCTGAGTGGTCTTCCCTTACCTGTCAGCAGCCGCAGCCTGCACTGGTCGACCAGCTTCTGGCAGTACTGCAGCTCCACCCGCAGGTCTCGCAATGCGTCAAAATCATGCCGGTAGTGCTGTTTCAGATTCTTCAGCTGCATGATTAGATTGAACTCATCTTCATCGATTATGGGGTCACCTTGTTCGTTCATGTACTCACCTGTCAGGTATGGAAAGAACCACAATCAAACAAGTTTGGGCATTTTCAGGCTGTGGTCCTTAGTACAGAACTCTGTTATAAGCACAATGAGCTATATTGAGGATAATAGATGGTAGTGAGTCAAGTACAACTATTGACCACCACACACCAGTCTTATCCTGTCCTTGTCTGAAGGCATACACTTTCCAGCAGGGATCATCGGCTAGCAATCAGAAACAGGAACCCTGGTCATTTCCCCCACCCCTCCCCGCAGGCACGTGATACTGAGTCCAATTGCAGCGCATCAACTGCTGCTTTGGCTGAGCACAACTAACTCAGCACAGACCAGAGAACTGAAATCGGATCGTCCTTGTCTGTCTACCCACTGAGCCATCGGGGGAGCTGGGAACATAATTTGAACGAGAACCCACTGCCCCGTTCCAGCAGTGAAATCATAAAAGTTGTACGCTGGGGCATTTATGAATGGGGCCTGAGGGCTGTGGGCAAAAAGTCCATTTCTGGAAAAGTTAAAATATCATAACATCCTATTTCTCCATGCCGTAGCTCAGACTTATACCTTTGATGCCAAGATCGATGAAATGACCTGCTCCCTCACCTTTACTAATGTCCCCTTGCGTTGGCTGCTAGGAGGCACAAGGTACAGTAGTACAAACATGTTCAATTTTCCTTGTGACACACCACACTGGGCAGGGGAGTGGAGCGGGGAGGAGAACTTGAAGACTGAATCATCCAAATTGTAGCTGTCCACAAGTGCTCAATGCGGAGGCGACATTATTACAGTTACGAATATTCCCTCCCTCCAATTTTATCCCCTTTTTGTTTCCAGGCTGGAGTCAGTCTATTTAAACTGGGCATACGCTAAAGACATCGGCTGCCTTGATACCTTGGCCAAGGGTGCGAGCCTGGACAGCGAGTGTCTGTGAGCTATTCTACTGCAGAGGGCTATCACAGCCTGAGTTGGATCCTGTACTGACCTGACGTTTACACACACATTTATTGGACTTAGTGGTTAGATTACTGGACTAGTAATCCAGAGAATGTGAGCTCAAATCCCACAATGGCAGTTTGATCATTTGAATTCAGCTTTAAAAAAAGGGACAATGAAGCAATCGGATCGTCATAAGAATCCAACTGGTTCACTAATGTCCTTTAGAGAAGGAACCTGCCATCCTTATCCGGTATGGCTTATGAGTGACTCCAGTCCCACACCAACATAGTTGACTCTTAACTGCCCTCTGAAGTGGCCAAGCAAGCCACTCGGTTGTATCACCACCTTCCCAGGGCAACTAGGGATGGGCAATCAATGCTAGCCTCGCTAGTGACGCCCACATCCCGAGAATGGGGGAAAAAAAGGCAATTTTCAGCAGGGATAACAGGACAGTGATGAGGAGCAGGAACCGTGGGATGATTGCAGTGCCATTACTGCTGCCCTAGTTCAGCTAACCCAGCAGACTGGGGAATCAAGCCTGGTATCTTCTAGGCAAGTGTGTCTCAGAACTTGTACACTGCCCTTGTGGCATTACCTTGGTCCTGCCGCTCCCGTTTCTTGACGTTGAGCACCTGGTTAGTGATGTCGATCTCCTCCTTGGTGTTGTTGATCCTCTCAGTCAGCTCCTTCAGACTCTTCCTCTTGTCACTGAGAATACTTTTATTCTCAATCAGGATGCGGTTAATCTCGCGCCCTTTCTCCGTTTTGAACACTTCAAACATCACCGCCTTCAGTGGAGGAGTGCTGAGTCACAAAGGTGGAAAGCAGAAATCAGGAATAAAACTAGAAGGAGGAATGAACCCTAATTGGACCAAACTGTTTTTGTTAGATATTATTTTTTCCTTAGATTTGCTCCCTTTTGATTCCCTTCTCTCCAAAAGGTGCCGCCCCTTGCTGTGATACAGTTCCATAGGCTATTTGACAGTGGGAAGCATCACAATTGAACCTGATCCTGTCGTCACCACTTTCCAGCAGGGAATACTGGATAGCAATCGAAGCAGGCACACTGGCTGATTATCCCCACCCCCAAAATCCAGGGGTGCAGCAGCCAACATCAGCACCCCAGCCATTTCCTCAGCTGAGACCAACTAACTCAGCACAGATTGGGACTTGAAGTAGGACCCTTTTGATGGGCTAGTCCTAAATCACACGGTGCCTTTATCCACTGGGTCACTGGGGGAAGACCAAATGGTGAGTTATCTTCAAACCCTGCTCACCGCCCCCTCATGCACATTGAGAAGTGTCTGAAAGGTGCTGAAATTCTTTGAGTATTTGATGGAACTGGTACATGGTGGTCTTATAGAGGATGTTACAGATCTAGAAAGGGCAAAAGTTACTATTCGACTGTAAGCGGCATCACAGTCGAACTCAATCCTGTCCTCATCCAATATTCACACGTGTATAACATATTTAGAAAAGATAGAGAGAGGGAAAAGGGAGGTGAAGTAGCTGTACGTATTAGGGATAACATAATGGCAGTAGAAAAAAGTGACGCAGCTATCAGCAAGACAAAAATAGAATTCATATGGATAGAGATAAAAGATAATAAAGGATCAATCACACTAATAGGTGTAGTCCACAGAGCACCTAATAGTGGAAGGGAGGTGGAGGAAGAAATATGCAGACAAATTAGGGAAATGAGTAAAAAACATAGAATAATCATCATGGGGGATTTCAACTACCCCGATATTAATGCACATAAGAAGTAGGTAAAGGGGATAAGGGAATGGAGTTCCTACAATGTGTACAGGACTCCTTTCTAACCCAATATGTAAAAAGCTCAACAAGGGAGGATTCGCTATTGGATCTAGTAATGGGGAATGAACCAGAGCAGATAAAGAAGTAAAAGTAGGGGAACATTTAGGCAATAGTGACCATAATATAATGTGCTTTAAGTTGATAATTGAGAAGGACATAAGTATGATGAAATCCAGGGTAATAGATTGAAGAAAAGCTGATTTTGAGGGGCTGAGAATAGAACTTGGGAAAATAAAATAGGCAACAATATTGGCAAACAACAATGTAGAACAGCAATGGGAAACATTTAAAACGGTGTTCAACAGAGTGCAGGAACAATATATTCCGCTAAAAGGAAAGAACAAACTAAACACTAATGAGATTCCATGGATGAATAAAGCCATAAGGGAACAATTGAGGGTAAGGACAGAGGCATACATTAAGTACATAGACAGCAGGGGAGTGCACGATAAGGGAGAATACAAAGAGATTAGGAGAGAATTTAAAAAAAAACAATTAGGAAGGCAAAGAGGAACTATGAAATTAAATTATCAAGGAACATAAAACAAAATAGTAAAATATTTTACAGGCACATCAATAAAAAAAGGAAGCTTGGAATAGGAATAGAGCCATTAAGGGATAGACAGGATAATACCACAGGTAACGATAGAGAGATGGCAGAAATATTAAATAATTATTTTGCTTCAGTATTTACCAGGGAGATAGAACAGGTGGACATGACATTGGATGATGAGATTAGTAATGAGATAAGTGCATTTAAAATAAAAAGAGGGGATATATTAAATAAACTAATCAAACTCAAAGAGGATAAAACCCCTAGTTCAGATGGATTGCATCCACGCCTTTTAAAAGAATCTAGGAGAGAGATAGCAGAGGCATTACTACACATATTTAATAATTCATTAGAAAAAGGTGTAGTACCAGAGGACTGGCGGATAGCTAATGGAAAACCTATATTTAAGAAGGGAGATAGAACATGTCCAGGGAACTATAGACCAGTCAGCTTAACATTGGTGGTCGGAAAAATAATGGAATCCTACTAAAGGAGAAAATAGAAGAACATCTAGAAACCAAAAAAATAATAAGGAACAGTCAGCATGGATTTCAAAAGGGAAAGTCTTGCTTGACCAACCTCATGAATTTTTTGAAGAGGTAACAGAGAGAGTAGACAATGGTAATGTAGTAGATGTAATTTATCTAGATTTTCAAAAGACCTTTGATAGGGTACCCCATAATAGACTGATGAACAAGGTCAGAGAATGTGGAGTCAGGGGACAAGCAGCAGAATGGATAGCTAGCTGGCTTCAAGACAGAAAGCAGAGAGTAGGGGTAAAAGATAGCTATATACAGTGGCAGAAGGTGGGTAGTGGTGTTCCACAAGGATCAGTGCTGGGACCACTGTTGTTCATTAACAATTTAGACTTTGGAATCAAAAACACAATTTCTAAATTTGCGGATGACACCAAATTGGGGGGGATAGTCAATACTGAGGAGGACTGCAACACATTACAGGAGGACATTAATAAACTTGTAGAATGGGCATATAATTGGTAAATGAAGTTCAACACAGATAAATGTGAGTTATTACATTTTGGTAGGAAGAATAGGGAGGTCACTTATTACTTGGAGGGTGCGAGTCTAGGTGGGGTAGAGGAATAAAGGGGTCTCGGAGTACAAATATACAAATCACTAAAAGTTGCGGCACAGGTTAGCAAGGCCATAAATAAAGCAAACCAAGCACTAGGGTTTATTTCTAGAGGTATAAAATTAAAAAGTAGGGAAGTTATGCTAATCCTGTATCGAACCTTGGTTAGACCACACTTAGAGTACTGCGTACAGTTCTGGTTGCCATATTATAAAAAGGATATATAGAGGCACTGGAGAGGATGCAGAGAAGATTTACAAGGATGATACCAGAAATGCGAGGGTATACATATCAGGAAAGGATGAATAAGCTGGGTGTCTTTTCTCCTGAAAAAAGGCTGAGGGGTGACCTAATAGAGGTCTTTAAAATTATGAAAGGTTTTGATAGAGTGGATAGAGAGAGAATGTTTCCACTTGTGGGGAATAGCATAACTAGAGGCCATCAATATAAGACAGTTACCAAGAAATCCAATAGAGAATTCAGAAGAAACTTATTTAACCAAAGAGTGGTGAGAACGTGGAACTTGCTACTACAGGGAGTGGTTGAAGCGAAAAGTATAGATGCCTTTAAGGGGAGGCTGGACAAGCATATGAGGGAGAAGGGAATAGAGGGTTATGCTGATAGATTTAGATGAGGAAAGATGGGAGGAGGCTTGAGTGGAGCATAAACGCTGGCATGGACTGGTTGGGCTGAATGGCCTGTTTCTGTGCTGCATATCCTATGTAACCTATGCATTTTCCATCAGGGATTCCTGGACAGTGACCAGGAGCAGGAACCCTGGCTGATTTTTCCCTTCCAAGCTCAGGAATACTGAGGCCAATTATAGCACCCCAACTACTGTCCAGGTCGAGATTCGCAAACTCAGCACTGACAGCAGATGGAACCCAATTTTTATGCCTCAGTGTGACACCAAGTGATGCATTTATCTACTGAGACATCAGGAGGGGAAGAGAGCTGCTGTTAGCATTGGTGAAGTGACACGTGGGATATTGCTGAGGCGTGGTCACTGGATTTGAAAATAAAGACAATGGATAGGATTCATAGAATCACTACAAAGGATGAAATGGTGTAGCTGCCATGTATGGCATCATAAATACATTTATGGAGAATTTTGGTTGATACTTCCAGTGAAATAGTCAACATGCTACATGGAAACATAGGAACAGGAGCATGCCATTCAAGTCTGTTCCGCTATTCAATTAGATCATGGCTGATCTGTATCTCAACTCCACTTACCCGCCTTAGCTTCATATCTCTTGATACCCTTATTCAACAAGAATCCGTCAAATCTCAGTCTTGAAAATTTCAATTTACCGAGCACCACAGCCTTTTGGGGAGAGTTCCAGATTTCCACTATTCTTTGTGTAAAAAAAGTGCCTCCTGATTCCCTCCCAAATGGCTTAATTTTAAAATTGTGCCCTCTTGGATTCTGGTTTCCCCCACCAGAGGAAATAGTTTCTCTGTATCTACCCTATCGAATCCCATTATCATTTTAAACATCTCAATTAGATCACCCCTCAACCAGCTAAACGCAACAGAATACAAGCCAAGTTTATGCAACCTGTCCTCATAATGTAACCCTTTAAGCCCTGGTAGCATTCTGGTGAATCTGTGCTGCACCCCTTTCAAGGCCAATATATCCTTCCTGAGGATTGGCGCCCAAAACTGAATGCGTTCTGTTTGAATGTGTTGACCAAGGGAAACTTTTATGAAATCATTCAAAGTATCAATACACATAGGGACCAGAGCAATTTGCCCTTCCAGGTTTTAAAGAAAAAATGAACTTGCATTCATATAGTGTCTTTCACATCCTCAAGACATACCAAAGTGCTTCACAGCTAATGAAGTACATTTGAAGTGTAGGCAATGTTGAAATGTAGGGGAAAACGTCAGCCAATTTGCCCAGAGCAAGGTCCCAGAAACAGCAGTAAGATAAATGACCAGGTAATTTGTTTTAGTGATGATGATTGGGAGATAAATATTGGCCAGGACACTGAGGAGAACTCCCATGCACTTCTTTGAACAGTGCCAAGGGATCTTTTACCTGAGAGGGCCAGACGGTGCCTCACTTTAACGTTTCATCTCAAAAAAAAATTAAACTATAACTAATGAAAGTAAATTCAATGTCAGAGAAAGGACATGAAGTTTGAAGTGGAGGTAGGATGTGATCAGGTATCTAAATGTAAAAAGATTAATGTGGAGAGGTATTTTCTGCAAAATCTTGAGGGCCCAAACTGTTTCAAACTGAGAAAGCACAAGATAAACTGAGCATATTAAAAAATTCTTTACACTTAATCATTGATCAACTGCCTACATTCTTTTTGGGGAGGCAGGAGAAGTACTCCTGCTCCTCTGGTTCCACAAAAATAAGACAAAAAGTTTTGTGGCCGCCTTTTTTGAACGAACTCCGGCGGTCAGGTTGTTCCAGACCTGGTACAAACTAGACGGAACTTGCATGGCACAAGTTCTGCCTATTTGTACCTAAATTTTGCACCAGAGTCCTATAACCGGAATAGGGCTCCGATTTGCACAGTGAAGCAGCCTCACACATGTTTCAAATAGGGTTGCTCACCCATTTAGAAGCTCGCCTGAATATGGCATCAATAAGGCGACTGAGGTGTGAAGGAATAAGCTATATAACCTATTCAGAAAAATACACTATCTTATGAAAGAATTCTGGCCTTATTAAAACATGACAAACTGGGTTTGGAAATTTAGAAACCTAACTATGAAATAGCTATGAAAGAATTCTGGCTATTGAGATAAGACAGTTGTTGACCCTGAATAAATAACCTTATTGAAACAGAAGGTGCATGGCTCCGGCAGGCAGACTTTTGGGAACAAAAACAATGGTTCACCCTGGATAAGGTGTTTTAATTTAAACTTTGTAAAGATGGCACATAAAATAAGGAACATCTGCCCTCGTAAAGATGACACAAAATAAGGAACACCTGCCCTTCACACCATTTTATATGGTTAACCCAGAACACCTGGAGAAATACAAGATTCTGGAATATTACAAGCTGATGTAGCAGTAAAGAATTGCAGAGGTCGGAAGAAAGATGAATAGGGATAATTAACTTGCATCAGCAGAAAACTTTAAAGGAAACACCACTCAAAAAGGGTATAAATATTGAACTCTCAAATGGGATATCAGAGTCGCTTTAATCGGGCAAAGCGATTCTCGGCTACAGAGGCGGCTCTGTGGTCTACCACTCTTTGTACCTCGGGGATCAAAGGTATTTGATATTGATGCATATCCTGTATAGAAAACTTTAAGAACTGTAATACTGTAGCGAAGTTAAGATTTAAAAGTAAGATTCTCTGTTAAAAAGATCGTATTTTTTCTCTTTTTAGAACTGTTAACGTTGTGATTGACTGATTCACCAACTGTAAATTGCATGTCGGTTCTTTAATAAATCTCTATATATTTTTAGAATTGTCTCACATAAGTCTTCTGTATCAATAACTCGCAAACTCAATCTCTGTACACTCTTTGGTGAAGAGTTACATAATTCTGAAGGAGTTCTCCGGACCCTCATAATATCCGGGACGTTACCGTCTAGCTAAACTTATTAAAAGCGCTATCTGGAGGGTGGTAACATTCTCGGGTTGTTCCTTTCCTTTAGGGAGAGATAGCCCGGACTTTAGACCCAGTTAAGCGTCTTTAGGATTCGGCTACCTCAAACTTTAGTTGAAAGTGAACGTCTGAGAAATACGCCTGATCCGGGATAGCCCCAAAGGGGCTAGGACTAATAAATAACCCTTCAGCGGTGCCCTCATCCCGAACGATTTTTGACTCCTGGCCGTCTGTTTTTTAGTCACAAAACGCACAGCTGTGTGTTAAATGTCTGCCCTCACCGTTTTCCTCAGGCCATTACCATTATTGCTGATACAATGGTCTTCCCTTCTGGAATCACTTCCTATCCCAAAAGGCACCACAACAATCCTTCAAAGGACAGAACAAAACTTAAGAATAGAAAAGGCCATTGGGCCTAATAAGCTTTCTACCTTTTCTTAATAGATCTCTTGCCTTTTCACCATATCCCTCAATTACCTTTTCTTTCCAAAGATACATTTCGAACGCATTTATACTGTCCTCACCAGACCACCACTGTTCCCCTTCCCAAACCAATCCAATCAGTGACAAACATCACTACAAGAGGAGAGTTATACTGTAAGTTCTACTGATCTCTGAGCCCTTGACTTCTGCTTCCCACACGCAAGTCTTCCCTGAAACGCCTCTGCTTACCTGGACCTAGCCTCTTCCAATTTGACAGCCGATTCTGACCGCACAGATTCAGCACTCAGTACCTCTTGCTCTCTCTGTGCTGGATCTTTTGGAGGAACAACACGAACAGGTTCTTTCACCTGGAAAACCAATTCTGCATCTTTTCCAGAGATGGAAGCGCGTTCCTTCTTGGTAATGCTAGTGTAAACAGAAAATAAACATCAACTTAACAGGAAACAGGCACTCTCACTAAACATTCAGATTTAATCTAGACAGTTCAGATTTAAAGACAGTTATCCAGAATCCCGCCTACTAGCAGATCGGAAATGTAAAAATAACTCTACAGCAAAGTAATATCACTGACAGGTACTGACTCATAGGGTTCTGCCTGCCCAATTACTGACAGGTACTGACCCATAGGGTTCCATCAGTCCCATGAGAAACAGGTATTGACCCATAAGGTTTTGCCTGTCTCATCACTGACCCATAGGGTTCTGTCTGTCCCATAGAGAAAAACGGCATTTTGCTGTCTGCCTCACCACTGACATGCATTAAATGTCGTGAAGTTGCTGTATTTATGCGGTAGATACTAAATGAACTCGCCACAGAAAGTTAAGTCTTGTCATTACAAGCGTAAGTACCCTTTTAATGACGTGATCATTGTTAATTACTGCGAATCAACCTCTCTGGCACTGAAAATTAACTATAACAAGTGTGGAGGCAGTAGAGAAATTAATAGGATGAAAATAGATAAAGAGGAGATACTTGAAAGTTTGGCAGTGTTCAAAGTAGAAAAGTCACCCAGTCTGAATGGGATGCTTTTAAGGTTGGGGAGGGAAGTAAGGGTGGCAATAACGGAGGCTCTGGCCACAATCTTCGAATCCTCCAAGGCCAGTTTGGGTTCCGCCAGGACCACTTGGCTCCAGACCTCTTTACAGCCTTGGTCCAAACATGGACAAAGGAGCTGAATTTCAGAGGTGAGGTGAGAGTGACTACCCTTGACATCAAGACAGCATTTGACTGAGTGTGGCATCAAGGAGCCCTAGTAAAACTGAAGTCAGTGGGAATCAGGGGGAAAACTCTCCACTGGCTGAAGTCATACCGAGCACAAAGGAAGATGGTTGTGGTGGTTGAAGGTCAATCATCACAGCCCCAGGACATCACTGCAGGAGTTCCTCAGGACAGTGTCCTAGGCCCAACCATCTTCAGCTGCTTCATCAATGGCCTTCCCTCCAACATAAGGTCAGAAATGGGGATGTTTGCTGATGACTGCACAGTGTTCAGTGCCATTCACAACTCCTCAGATAACGAAGCAGTCTATGCCCGCATGCAACAAGACCTGGACGACATTCAGGCTTGGGCTGATAAGTGGCAGGTAACATTCGCGCCACACAAGTGCCAGGCAATGACTATCTCCAACAAGCGAGAGTCTAATCACCGCCTCTTGACATTCAACGGCATTACCATCGCCGAATCCCCCACTATTAACATTCTGGGGGTCACCATTGACTAGAAACTTAACTGGACCAGCCACATAAATATTGTGGCATCAAGAGCAGGTCAGAGGCTGGGTATTCTGCGGCGAGTGTCTCACCTCCTGACTCCCCAAAGCCTTTCCATCATCTACAAGGCACAAGTAAGGAGTGTGATGGAATATTCTCCACTTGCCTGGATGAATGCAGCTCCAACAACACACTAGAAGCTCGACACCATCCAGGAAAAAGCAGCCCGCTTGATTGACACCCCATCCACCACCTTAAACATTCACTCCCTCCACCACCGGCGTACCGTGGCTGCAGTGTGTACCATCTACAAGATGCACTGCAGCAACTCGCCAAGGCTTCTTCGGCAGCACCTCCCAAACCCGCGACCTCTACCACCTAGAAGGACAAGGGCAGCAGGCGCATGGAAAAACCACCACCTCCAAGTTCCTCTCCAAGTCACACACCATCCTGACTTGGAAGTATATCGCCGTTCCTTCATCATCGCTGGGTCAATATCCTGGAACTCCCTCCCTAACAGCACTGTGGGGGTACCTTCACCACACGGACTGCAGCGGCTCAAGAAGGCGGCTCACCACCAGCTTCTCAAGGGCAACTAGGCACGGGCAATAAATGCTCGGTATTAGGAACACTGTTGTTTTTGATAAATATTAATGACCTGGACTTGGGTATACAGGAAATAATTTCAAAGTTTGCAGATGACACAAAATTCAGAAACGTAATAAACAGTGGGTAGTAACAGACATAGACTGGTGAAATGGGCAGACACATGGCAGATGACATTTAATGCAGAAAAGTGTGAAGTGATACATTTTGGTAGGACGAATGAGGAAAGGCAATATAAACTAAATGCTACAATTTTAAAAAGGGTGCAGGAACAGAGAGGCCTGGGGGTGTACGTACACAAATCTTTGAAGGTGGCAGGACACGTTGAGAAGGCTGTTAAAAAAGCATACGGTATCCTTGGCTTTATAAACAGAGGTATAGAGTACGAAAGCAAGGAAGTTCTGCTGAACCTTTATAAATCACTGGTTAGGCCTCAGTTGGAGTAGTGTGGCCACTTCTGGGCATCACACTTTAGGAAGGATGCCAAGGCCTTAGAGAGCATGCAGAGGAGATTCACTGGAATGGTACCAGGGCTGGGGGACTTCAATTATGTGAAAGAAAGACTTGCATTTATATAGCGTCATTCACGACCACCGGACGTCCCAAAGTGCTTTACAGCCAATGAAGTACTTTTGAAGTGTAATCACTGTTGTAACGTAGGAAACGCGGCAGCCAATTTGTGCACAGCAAGCTTCCACAAACAGCAATGTGATAATGACCAGATAATCTGTTTTAGTGATGTTGATTGAGGGATAAATATTGGCCAGGATACCGGGGATAACTCCCCTGCTCTTCTTCGAAATAGTGCCATGGGATCTTTTACGTCCATCTGAAAGAGCAGACGGGGCCTTGGTGTGGGAGGCAGGGGTTTTGCTTCATGGGGCACTGGCACCAGTACTGTGGAAAGAAGGAGCTGTTCCGTTGGGACGGGCTCCACTTAAACTGGGCTGGAACCAGTGTCCTGGCGAATTGAATAACTAGGGCAGTGGACAGGGCTTTAAACTAATGACGGGGGGTGGGGGGGAGGGGGCGGTGGGAGGATTCAGGAAAGAGTAAATTTAAAAGCAGCAAGAGAAATGTCAAGTCTCCAAAGCAGAGCAGAGTTTTGGGTAAAAATAAGCAGAGTGGGTCAGAAAAGGACAGAGAGAGTAACAAAGGTAATAGGGCATTAGTGACTAAGGTGATATCAGGGAAAAATAGAAAAAAAGTCAAAGCTAAAGGCACTATATCTGAATGCGCGAAGCATTCGCAACAAAAGAGATGAATTAATAGCTCAGATAGAAATTAATAGGTTTGATCTAAGAGCCATTACGGAGACATGGTTGCAAAGTGACCAAGGTTG
Source organism: Squalus acanthias (assembly GCA_030390025.1). NCBI lineage: Eukaryota > Metazoa > Chordata > Chondrichthyes > Squaliformes > Squalidae > Squalus > Squalus acanthias. The sequence goes on along the minus strand of CM059432.1, from coordinate 35,832,605 downwards.
GGAACTAAATATTCCAGGATACTTAACTTTTAGAAGAGATAGGCAAAATGGAAAAGGAGGAGGGGTAGCCCTGATATTAAAGGATGGGCTAAAGACGTAGAGAGAAAGGATCTTAGCTCCGAAAATCAAGAAGTAGAATCAGTTTGGATGGAGCTAAGAAACAGAAAAGGGCAGAAAATATTGGTGAGAGTGGCCCCCAAACAGTAGTTGTAATGTAGGGCAGAGTATAAATCAGGAAATTAGAGGCTCATGTAACAAGGGTAATAAAGTAATCATGGGGGAACTTTAATCTACATATAGACTGGGCAAACCAAATTTGCAGTAATAGTGTGGAGGACGAATTCATGGAATGTATACAAGATAATTTTCTAGATCAGTATGCTGAGGAACCAACTAGGGAACAGGCCATTTTAGATCTAGTATTGTGCAATGAGAAAGGGTTAATTAACAATCTTGCAGTAAAGGGGCCTTTAGGGAAGAGTGACCATAATATGATGGAATTTTATATTAAGTTCGAAAGTGATTTAGTTAAATCCAAAACTAGGGTCTTAAATCTAAACAAAGCAAACTATGTAGGTATGAGGGGCGAGTTGGCTAAGGTAGATTGGGAAACAACATTAAAAGATATGATGGTAGACAAGCAATGGCTAGCATTTAAAGAATTAATAAATAATTTATTCCAAATATACATTCCTTTTAGGCACTAAACCCCCCACAGGAAATGTGGTCCAACCGTGGCTAACAAGAGAAGTTAAAGATAGTATTAGATCAAAGGAAGATGCTTATAATGTTGCCAAAAAGAGTAGTAAGCCTGAGGATTGGGAGGATTCTAGAATTTCGCAAAGGAGGACCAAGAAATTGATAAAGAAAGGGAAAATAGAATACGAGAGTAAACTAGCGACAGACATAAAAAGACTGTAAAAGCTTCTATAGGTATGTAAAAAGGAAAAGATTAGCAAAAGTAAATGTGGGTCCCTTACAGGCTGAGACAGGAGAAATTATACTGGGGAATAAGGAAATGGCAGGGAAATTAAATAAATACTTTGGGCTGGATTTTGATACTGGGGCGGGTTGGGGTCGTGTTATCCACTTTTCGTGTTATCCACCCGACTGCAATTGGATGTGGGAGATTGATGCGATTTTCACCTAATTGGGCAATTGAGTTCCAGCAAGTGGGAACCCATGACCCAATTAGTGTTTTCAGTCTGAAAGTCGCCTCTGATGATGTCATCATTGCTGCTGCATTGAAGGTCTGCAAAGACTGCCTGGCCTTTGCTGTGAGAGGACCTGGATGAGCAGCAGCAGCCCTAGGTCTGCTCCCAGATATTTTTCCTACTACAGGAAACTCTTTGGTATCCGGCACCGACGGGACCGGCATGGTGCCGGTTGATCGAAAGTTCCGGATAATGGAGAGTTATATCTACCGAGGCTATTTTTAACAAAGAAAAATAAAAAAATCAAGAAATGTGCAGTATACAGTATTTGGGTATTCACCTACAGAATGTTGTGTTAAATGGATGGTGGAAGATGCTTGATTAAGTACAGTACTACCCCCACTGACTAACTCGGCGTTCGCGGGCTCGGGCTCGGACTCAGAAACATTGCCGGTTATTTGAGAGGAGTTTTCGGAGTACTCGCCGTTCGCGGGAGACTCGGACTGCGACTCGGCAACATTGCCGGTTATTTGAGAGGAGTTTTCGGAGGATGATTTTTGCCGGTTAAGAGAGAATTCCGGATATTTAGGTGCCGGTTAAACAAGAGTTTCCTGCACTACTTCTCCATTGTAATAGTGGACCTGCAGCTGATAGTCAGCTTTCAAAATGTGCTCCCGCCAGGTTTCACAATCGTGTTTCAGAACAGGTGTACTTCACGTAGAACAAGGGTTAAAATCACAAAGACCTTTCAAAATGGCATTATAGAGCCAATTTAGTGCTTGTTAATGGCCTTAACAGCCTATCCCGCTTCGTAAAGGTGGGACGGAGTCGGGACCAGCAGACACGATTTAATGAAAATTGCATGGAGGCGGACTTGTGCCCGCCCGCCCGCCAGTTTTCGCAATTTTAACCCCCCACACGCCTCCAAACCCGCCTCCACGGGTCAATGAAAATCCAGCCCTTTGTGTCTGTCTTCACGGAAGAAGACACAATAAACCTCCCGGAAATAGTGGAGAACCAAGGGTCTAGTGAGAATGAGGAACTGAAAGAAATTATTATTAAAAAAATAGTACTGGAGAAATTAATGGGATGAAAGCTGATAAATCCCCGGGACCTGATGGCCTATGTCCTAGGGTTTTGAAAGAGGTGGCTATAGAGATAGTGGATGCATTGGTTGTCATCTTCTAAAATGCCATAGATTCTAGAACGGTTCCCGCGGATTGGAAGGTAGCAAATGTAACCCCACTATTTAAGAAAGGAGGGAGAGAGAAAACGGGGAACTACAGACCAGTTAGCCTGACATCAGTAGTAGGGAAAATGCTAGAATCTATTATTAAGGACGTGGTAACAGGGCACTTAGAAAATAATAATAGGATTGGGCAGAGTCAACACTGATTTATAAAAAAGAAATTATGTTTGATGAATCTGTTACAAGTTTTTTTAAGGTTGTAACTAGCAGAATAGATAAGGGGGAACCAGTAGATGTGGTGTATTTGGATTTTCAGAAGGCATTCGATAAGGTGACACACAAGAGGTTATTAAACACAATTAGGGCTCACGGGATTGGGGGTAATATACTAGCATGGATTGAGGATTGGTTGACGGGCAGAAAACAGAGAGTGGGAATAAGCGGGTCATTTTCGGGTTGGCAGGCTGTAACTAGTGGTGTCTTTGGGCCTCAGCTATTCACAATCTATATCAATGATGTGGATGAGGGGACCAAATGTAATATATCCAATTTTGCTGATGAAACAAAGCTAGGTGGGAATGTAAGTTGTGAGGAGGATGCAAAGAGGCTTCAAGGGGATATAGGCAGGCTAAGTGAGTGGGCAAGAACATGGCAAATGGAATATAATGTGGAGAAATGTGAAGTTATCTACTTTGGTAGGAAAAATAGAAAAGCAGAGTATTTTTTAAATGGTGAGAGTTTAGGAAATGTTGGTGTTCAGAGGGACCTGGGTATCCTTGTACACGAATCACTGAAAGTTAACATGCAGGGACAACAAGCACTTAAGAAAGCAAATGGTATGTTGGCCTTTATTACAAGAGGATTTGAGTACAAGAGTAAAGATGTTACTGCAATTATATGGGGCCCTGGCGACACCACACCTGGAGTATTGTGTACAGTTTTGGTCTCCTTACTTGCCAGAGAGGGAGTGCAACAAAAGTTCACCAGACTGATTCCTGGGATGGGGGGATTGTCCTATGAGGAGAGATTGAGTAGGCTAGGCCTATATTCTCTAGAGTTTAGAAGAATGAGAGGTGCTCTCATTGAAACATACAAAATTCTTACAGGGCCTGAAAAGGTAGATGCAGGGAGGATGTTTCACCTGGCTGGGGAGTCTAGAACCAGGGGTCACAGTCTCAGAATAAGGGGTCGGCCATTTAGGGCTGAGATGAGGAGAAATTTCTTCACTCAGAGGGTGGTGAATCTTTGGAATTCTCTACCCCAGAGGGCTGTGGAGGCTCAGTCCTTGAGTATATTCAAGACAAAGATCGATTTTTTGGATATTAAGGGAATCAAGGGGTATGGGGATCGGGCAGGAAGGTGGAGTTGAGGTAGAAGATCAGCCATGATCTTATTGAATGGTGGAGCAGACTCGAGGGGCCGAATGGCCTACTCCTGCTCCTATGTCTTATGTTCTTATGTTCTTATCTCATCTGAAAGACGGCACCTCCGACAGCACAGCACTCCCTCAATACTACACTGGAGTGTCAGTCTAGATTTTTGTGCTTATGTCTCGAGCAGGACTTGAACCTACAACCTTCTGACACAAGAGGTGAGGGTGCCACCAACTGAGCCACAGCTGACACTGAGACTAGAGAAGCTGAGGTTATTCCCCTTAGAGCAGAGAAGGTTAAGGGGAGATTTAATAGAGGTGTTCAAAATCATGAAGGGTTTTGATGAGTAAATAAGGAGAAACTGTTTCCAGTGGCAGAAGGGTCAGTAACGAGAGGACACAGATTTAAGGTGATTGGCAAAAAAAACAGAGGCGACATGAGGGGAAAAAAATGTACGCATTGAGTTGTTGTGATCTGGAATGCACTGCCTGGAAGGGTGGTGGAAGAAGATTCAATCGTAATTTTCAAAAGGGAATTGGATATATACTTGAAGGAAAAAAGATTAAAGGGCTAAGAAAGAAAGAAAGACAGACTTGCATTTATATAGCGCCTTTCACAACCACCGGACATCTCAAAACGCCAATGAAATACTTTTGGAGTGTAGTCACTGTTGTAATGTGGGAAACGCGGCAGCCAATTTGCACACAGATAATCAGATGACCAGATAATTTGATTTTGTTATGTTGGTTGAGTGATAAATATTGGCCAGGACACCGGGGATAACTCCCACCTGATAGAGCAGACGGGCCCTCGGTTTAACGTTGCAGACGGGGCCTCGGTTTAACGTCGCATCCGAAAGACGGCACCTCCGACAGTGCAGCATTCCCTCAGCACTGCACTGCAGTGTCAGCTTAGCTTTATGTGCTCAAGTCCCTGGAGTGAGACTTGAACCCACAACCTTCTGACTCAGAGGCGAGTGTGCTACCAACTAAGCCACAGCTGACCCTATGGGAAAGAGCAGGAGAATAGGACTAATTGGATAGCTCTATCAAAGAGTTGTCACAGGCATGATGGACCGAATGGCCTCCTTCTGTGCTTCATTATTCTATGATTCTACCTGATTTGACAGTGAATTCCCCATCTCTAATTTACACTTTCTTTTCAGTCCTGCCGCTATTTATTTCTTAATCTTTCAATCTGATTGGTTAAGGAGATACACAGTTGGTTGCCCTGTTCATTCAGGTCCGAGATGCCCTGTTTCCCTCATTGCACTGTTATCAGCTCGCACTTTCAGCAACTTAGTGGGAAAAATCTTTGAGCTGAAGGGTGCAGGGGCAAGTCTAACTAATGACAGATGCGGTTAGATGCCGTGCTGCAGCAAAATCTGGCCCAATAAAATTTGCAAGGCTATGGGGAAAGAGTGGGGTAGTGGGGCTAATTTGGTAGCTCTTTTGAAGAGCCGGCACAGCCACAATGGGCCGAACGGCCTCATTCTGTGCTGTATCATTCTATGATGACTGATTGACACAATAAGAAGGCTGTGCCATCACAATAACATTGTCCAGAAATTTTGATCAAGCAGGCTGCACAGAGGCCAGAGCTGATGGAGGAGACAGAGATAAATCCAACAAAAAACTTAAAGCCACTAACCCAGCTGCGTCTTTGCTCTTTTTAGTTTTTAACTTCTTGGCTTTAGCTGATGTGGGAGCCACTCCAATTCCAAATCCTTCTCTGCTAACTTCTCCAACCTGCGTTTCTTCAACTGGCTCAATCCCAATCTGTAAGCACCAAAAGATGACAAGGTACTGAAAAAACTATTAACACAAGTAATAAAAATGACAGAAAACCTTAGCAGATGTTGAGCCCACTGTAATCTTTTCTTATAACTGATGTCTGGGAATGACTGAAGGGTATTTGGAATTCTTTTATATATAAAAAATAATGGTTATCTAGATTTGCAGCTTCTCAAAGGTGAGTTCCAACTCCTTGCCTTTGAAAAGGTCTTCACTAGCCTGAATTTTCAAGTATGCTTACGATAACATGTCCAGGATAACAAGCATAAAATCTTTTCTGTTAATTACCTTACCTAATGGCAATTATCTTGTGCTTCCACAAGACTCTTCTCTTGCCTTCGAAAGCAGTACAGTACCACATTGGACCTCATTTTACGTATAAACAGTTAAACGAATATATAAAAAACAATGAATAAAATAATAGCAATATAATACATATATATATTTACTGCGGAAATTTTATCTAATTCCTCAAAAGAAAAATAATAAAAAAGGAAAATGAAGGAAGACTTGCATTTATATAGCGCCTTTCACGACCTTGGGGTGTCCCAAAGCAATTTACAGCCAATTAAGTACTTTTGAAGTGTAGTTACTGTTGTAATGTAGGAAACGCACCACCAATTTGTGCATAGCAAGGTCCCACAAACAGCAATGGGATAATGACCAAATAATCTGTTTTTAGATGTTGGTTGAGGCATAAATATTGGCCAGGACACCCCTGCTTTTCATCGAAATAGTACCATGGGATCTTTTACGTCCACCTGAGAGGTCAGACTGGTCCTCATTTTATCGTCTCATCTGAAAGACGGGACCTTCGACAGTGCAGCACTCCCTCAGTACTGCATTAAAGTGTTAACCTAGATTATGTGCTCATGTACCTGGAGTGGAACTTGAACCCACAACCTTCTGACCCAGAGATGAAAGTGCTACCACTGAGCCAAGGCTAACAATAAAAGTTATACACTAATGTTCGCTGATGATTGCATAGTGCCGAGTTCCATTTGCAACTCCTCAGATAATTAAGCAGTCTGTGCCCACATGCAGCAAGAGCTGGACAACATTCAGGCTTGAGCTGATAAGTGGCAGGTAACTATCGCGCCACACAAGTGCCAGGCAATGACCATCTCCAACAAGAGAAAGTCTAACCACCTCCTCTTAACATTCTACAGCATTATCATAATCGAATCCCCCACCATCAACATCGTGGGGTCATCATCGACCAGAAACTTAACTGGACCAGCCACATAAATACTGTGGCTACAAGAGCAGGTCAGAAGCTGAGTACTCTGCAGCGAGTGACTCACCTCTTGACTCCCCAAAGCCTTTCCATCTTCTACAAGGCACAAGTCAGAAGTTTGATGAAATACTCTCCACTTACCTGGATGAGTGCAGCTCCAACAACACTCAAGAAGCTTGACACCATCCAGGACAAAGCAGCCCACTTGATTGGCACCCCATCCACCAACTTAAACATTCACTCCCTCCACCATTGGAGCACCGTGTCTGCAGTGTGTACCGTCTACTGCCGTGGTTCTCAAACTTTTTTGGTTGAAGGACCACTTTTCAAATGGATTATTAATCACAGACACCTCCCCCCAATCTAAATTATAATACTATATAATACTCAAAACCTCTGTTAGATTCCACCCCCCACCACTTAATCTTCTCTGTTCCAGTAGAAGTGCCCTAATATTTTAAGCCTTTCTTCATAGCCTTGCTGCCTTTGGAAGTGATGTATGATCATTGTTATATTGCACATTTCAATGAATTTATGAGAATTCAGAGATCGTTATTTCTCACCTTTTGCTTTACGGGAGTCAGGGACTTTCGTACTGAGTATAAGTGTTCAGATCAGATTACCAATGACATGAAGTAGTTTGACATCACACATCTGAAGCAACCCGAGCACGGAGTTTGCTTTTGTTCAGTATCTATCAGCAAACCATTCCCAAGTCCCTAATACATTTGCGCAGAGCCACCTTGTTTAAAGTACGATCAGAATTCTCGAATACTTCGATCCTTGGGAAGGCTGGGATTAGTACACGAGCGGAAATGGGTGAAATCTTTGTTTAACGTTGGTTGCAGGAGTCTGTCGACCTACTGCAGGGGATCCAAGCTGCCAATCCTCCGGGCCAGCCCGATTAAAAATTGCCGTTTGGATAAATCCCCTGCTCGGTAAGCACTTTCACATTATTTTGCGGACCCCCTAGAAAGTCTCTACGCACCCCCAGGAGTCCGTAGACCCCAGTTTGAGAACCACTGATCTACAAGATGCACGGCAGCAACTCGTCAAGGCTTCTTCAACAGCACCTCCCAAACTCACGATCTCTACCAGCTAGAAGGACAACCTTCCCTCCAACATAAGGTCAGGAGTGGGGATGTTCGCTGATGACTGCACAGTGTTCAGTGCCATTCACAACTCCTCAGATAACGAAGCAGTCCATGCCCGCATGCAACAAGACCTGGACAACGTTCAGGCTTGGGCTGATAAGTAACATTCGCGCCACAGAAGTGCCAGGCAATGACTATCTCCAACAAGCGAGAGTCTAACCACTGCCCCTTGACATTCAACAGCATTACCATTGCCGAATCCCCCACCATCAACATTCTGGGGTCACCATTGACCAAAAACTTAACTGGAACAGCCGCATAAATACTGTGGCAACAAGAGCAGGTCAGAGGCTGGGTATTCTGCGGCGAGTGTCTCAGCTTCTGACTCCCCAAAGCCTTTCCACCATCTACAACGCACAAGTAAGGAGTGTGATGGAATACTCTCCACTTGCCTGGATGAGTACAGCTCCAACAATACTCAAGAAGCTCAACACCATCCAGGACAAAGTAGCCCGCTTGATTGGCACCCCATCCACCACCTCAAACATTCACTCCCTCCACCACTGGCATACCGTGGCTACAGTGTGTACCATCTACAAGATGCACTGCAGCAACTCGCCAAGACTTCTTCAGCAGCATCTCCCAAACCCGCTACCTCTACGACCTAGAAGGACAAGGGCAGCAGGCGCATAGGAACACCACCACCTCCAAGTTCCCCTCCAAGTCACACACCATCCTGACTTGGAAGTATATCGCCGATCCTTCATCGTCGCTGGGTCAAAATCCTGGAATTCCCTCCCTAACAGCACTGTGGGAGTACCATCACCACAAGGACTGCAGTGGTTCAACAATGCAGCTCACCACCACCTTCTCAAGGGCAATTAGGGATGGGCAATAAATGCTGGTCTTGCCAGCGATGCCCACATCCCATAAATGAATAAAAAATTATCCCGAGGAGCTCCTGCAGTGATGTCCTGGGGTGGAGATGATTTGCCTCCAGCAACTATAACCATTTTCTTTTGCGCTAGGTAAAACTCCAGACACTTAAGAGTTTTCTTTTTGGAGATCCCCATTGACTTCAGTTTTACTATCTTATATTAATGGCCCCTAGTTCTGATCTTGCCCTAAGTGGAAATATCTTCTCTATGTCTACCCTTTCATAATCTTAAAGACCTCCATCAGGTCACCCCTCAGTCTTCTCTTTTCTAGGGAAAAGGGCCCCAGCCTGTTCATTTTTTCGTGATAGGTATAACCTCTTAGTTCTGGCATCATTCTCATAAATCTTTTTTGCCCCTTCTCCAGTGCCTCCATATCCTTTTTGTAATATGGAGACCAGAACTGTTCACAGTTTCCAAGTGTGGTCTAACCAAGGTTCTATACAAGTTTAACATAACTTCTCTGGTTTTTAATTCTATCCTACTGGAAATGAACTTCAGTGCTTTGCTTTTTTATGGCCTTATTAACCTGCATTGCTACTTTTCGTGATCTGTACCCCCACATTCCTCTGTTCCTCTACTCCATTTAGACACTTATTTTCCAAGGAGTACATGGCCTCCTTATTCTTCCTTCCAAAATATACCACGTTACACTTATCTATATTGAGGTTAATTTGCCAATTACACGCCCATTCTGCAAGGTTATTAATGTCTTCCTGTATTTTGTCGCACTCTTCCTCTGTATTAACTACACCCCCCAATTTGGTGTCATCCGCAAATTTTGAAATTGTATTTCCAATTCCTGAGTCCAAATCATTTCTGTAAATGGTGAACAACAGTGGTCCCAGTGGAACACCATTTGCCACCTTTTTCCAATCTGAGTAACAGACCCCTCGGAGGAGAAGGCACTGGAGATAAGAGGGACCTCTTGCAACCTGAGCATTGGTGATTGTGAGGTTGACAGATCAGCAGAACAGAGTGACTGATTTAACCATAACACCCTTTCATCTCCCACAACCAACTGCACCTTCAGCCAACTGCAACACATCAACAAGTATGGTCAAGTGCTTCATGTGCACATTAACATCTTCTAAGTACCATCACTAAATCTTCACTCTTTCTTCTTTCCTTCAGAGCCCTCACAGAAAGAACAGAGCCCCTGCCCACAGAGGAAGAAGACTCGTCGGAGGAATTTATCCATCCTGAGAACGCACCGTCATACGCTACATGCGTTGCGGGCACCAGCACAGATACTGGCACATCGAGTGGGCGTGTTAGTCAGATAGAAAGGCTGGCACCTGGTGAGTCTTACAGTACAAGTGAGCAGGAGTAGATAGTGGTGGCAGGGACAGGCGAGGAGAATACGTGCCAAAGGACACCGTGCTTTCCAAACTCTGCTCAGCAGTTAAGAGAAAGAACTCCAGGGGCCGCCATGAAAAGGAGAATACTGGAGGAACAAATGTGAGAGTTATTGGCAGTCTTGCCAGGCACTCTGTCCACTATGGCAGGGAAGTAGGCGGAGTCCAATTCCACTATCTGTGGGGTGCTTTCACAGGGGTTTGCCACTCTGCAATCTACACTGGAATGTGTGGCCACCTCCAGGGATACTGCAGCCGAACAGCAGGAGTCAGTTTTACCAGCCTTTGTAGCCTTCCTAGGGGCTCGTACGACTGCAATGCAGACTCTGGGCTCCAACGTCTGTTCCACCTCAAAGAAGTTGGTGGACAGAGTAGATTGGGGCTTCCAAAGCAGATTGGGGCTTCCAAAGCATCACTCACCTCCTCCAGTCTGCCCTCCTGTGGACCAGCAGGACTAATATTACGTTGCCCCAAGGGAGAAAGTTTGGCGGAGTGGACGCATTATGTTAGCATGTCTCATATCCAATGCCACTCCCCAACCAATACCCATCATGGTGCCTGAACCCCAACTAGCCCAGACAGTCCCGACAAAAGTCCAGGGGCAGCAGTCAGTTGTACGGCCCTCACAGCCTCGAGGACCCAGAGGTCGTCAGTTGCGAGCATCTCAGGAGTCTGAGAAAGATGCACAGCAGCCTACAACCATCTCTACTCAAGCCACTGGGGTAGCACCTCGTAGAAGTAGTAGGATTAGGAAGCAATCGGATAAAAAGAGCATTTATGGTTCACACTTGGGCGTTGCACTAATTGATTTGTTAGTATTTGATTTTTGCTGCACATTAAATCCAATTTCACTCGTCACTCTGCTTTCAAGGCAATTTCTGTATCTGCTTTTTATGTCATAGGTGTAGAAGTCGGTTCAATGTTTTCAAGGTGACAAATTGGAGGCTTGCAAAGTAATGGAGTGAAGTTTGCAGGACTGTTAGTGCACATAAGTGGTCACATAAGCAGTAGAAGTGGCAGATGTCTCGGTGAATCGCTGAGCTATGAGAGCATCCCTTGCATCTCTGATCGCAAGGTGATCCGCACGCCGTGCGTCATGATATCCATCTTTTTTCTCACCATCCTCTTCCTCATTAGATGATGAGTTCTGCAGGCCTTCTTCCTCCTGTACCTCCAGTTGTTTTTGTTCAACAATTATTATGCCACATTATTCTGGATACTCTGGCTGGTGATTTTTGCAGGGAGCCTCCAGACCTGTCAAGGCACCTGAAACTTAACTTAAGTATCACAATGGCCTGCTCTATGGCACACCTTGTGGTGATGTAGCTACTTTTGTACTTGTTCTGCTGTGGAGTGGTGGGGTTCTGAAGAGGTGTCATTAGCCATGGTAGAAGTGGGTATCCCTTGTCCCCAAGCAGCCATCCTATAAGACTGGTTACAGGACGAAACATTGGGTGGTGGTGGCTAATTAGACTGCTGTGAGATGAAGGCATCATGGCAGTTCCCTGGGTATCAGGCACATACCTGTCTGAACCTCTTCTTGTAGTTACACAAGAGTTGTACATTAATGGAATGGAAGCCCTTGCAGTTAACAAAGGCTCGTGGCTGGTCATAAGAACATAAGAATTAGGAGCAGGAGTAGGCCATATGGCCCCTCGAGCCTGCTCCGCCATTCAATAAAATCATGGCTGATCTTCGATCTCGACTCCACTTTCCTGCCCGATCCCCATATCCGTTGATTCCCCTAGAGTCCAAAAATCTATCTATCTCAGCCTTGAATATACTCAATGACTCAGCGTCCACAACCCTTTGGGATAGAGAATTCCAAAGATTCACAACCCTCTGAGTGAAGAAATTCATCCTCATCTCAGTCTTAAATGGCCTACCCCTTATCCTGAGACTATGCTCCCTAGTTCTAGACTCTCCAGCCAGGGGAAACAACCACTTGGTCGGGAGTGTCCTGATTGCTACATGTGTGCAGTCTATGGCACCCTGCACTTGTGAAAAGCCAGCCAGAGCTGCAAACCCCAACGCTCTCTTGGTCTGACTGTTGTCATCAGTTGAGAAGGAGCTATATCGACTGGCCCTGGCAAAATGCATCAGTCACCTGGCTGTTTATTTGTGGGTGGCTGACTGCGACACCCACAATATGTCACCTGTGGTTGCCTGGACGGATCCAGAGGCATGAAAGTTGAAGGCGGTGGTCACTTTCACTGCCACTAGCATGGCATGGCCGCCAGGTCCAGCAGGCAGAAGGTCTTCTTCCAGGAGGCTGCAGAGTTCTGCGACCTTGACAATCTGTGCCTGCTGATGCACTGCTCTTCAGACAGGTCAAGGAAGCTGAGCCTCTGTCTGTAGACCCTGTGAGGTGGGCAAGGCCTTCTACACACATGCTCCCCCCTCTTGCTGCTTTCTCTGTGGCCCAGCATCTCCTTCTTCAGTATGTCCTTGCTGCTGCTGCTCCTCTTCTTCTCCTTCTCTTCACCCTAATAGAGTGCAGCTAGAGAAGTACCCATAATCAGCTTATCATTTTTTTCTCCAGACTCTCAAAAATACAATCCGAAGCAAACAGTGACTACAGAATCACAGCTCACAATGAAGTGAACCTGTGAGCGTTGCAGCTTTATTCAGATCGTGGATCCTTTACTTTCAGCACACTAATCAGTCCCACCAGGGTCTCCCTGGTGACCTTGCCGACCTGTGCTGCACTTGCTAAAATCACATCGGGGTCCTAATTACATCATAGGACCCAGATTTACATATATTCATGAGCATCGCGCCTCTCTACAGAGGGAGACTCGTCAAACACGATACTCGTCGCCGTTAATATAGCAATGGCTGGTAACTCAGCGGGTTTGGGGAGAGATCATAATTTCCAGGATTTTAACTCCTTGCCTGACACCTTACTGCCTGTCGGGGTGGGGGGAGGGAGGGCTGAGGGGAAGTGTTTGAAATCGAGGCCAATGATTCTGCACTCACCACACATGCTGGTCACTTGTTTCAAGTGCCAACAACGCTCCACGTTAAGCAAAACCTCCTAAACATTTAACCTAGTTCTATGCTTGCGTAGCTTATATGCATGACCCTTCATTTTTCCTAACCTAGTTTATCCACACAGTCACAGTCTAGTCCCATCAACATTTTAAACACTTCAATTAAATCTTCCTGAAGTCTACACTTTTCTAGAGTAAAAAGACCTAGTGCTCTAAGCCTATCGTGATGAGGGCTTTTAAACCCAGGGCTCAATCTAATGGCCTTCCTTTGAACCATTCTCACTCACTATGTGAGAGTGATCAAAACTGGACACAGTTTTCCAGATGAGGCTCATCTAAAATCTTGTACAAGGACATCAGTTATTTTAATTTTATACTGAATTGTCCTTCCTGTACACCCATGTATTCTATTTGCATTTGCAATAGCCTCGCAGCACTGGTAGTGCACCTTGAGACTCATGTACTGTTAACGCCTGGGTCCCTTTCCTTCTTAACAGACTTCAATTCTATACCAATTATTGTACATACATGGTTGGCATTAACCCTACCCACATGCATGACAGTACATTTAGCTGCATTAAATGATATTTGCCGGATGTGAGCCCATTCCCCGCTTGGATCTGGATCAGATTGTAGGCTTTTTCTCTCATCTAGGGTTCGAACACTAGCACAGATCTTTGTGTTGTTTGAGAACTTGCAGACAGTACCCACGACACCTTTGTCTAGATTGTTAACGTAGATCGTAAAGAGCAGTGGTCCCACACCGATCCCTGCAGGACTCCACTAGTAACTGGTCTCCACACAGGACCACTTCCATTACTAACAACCCTCTATCCAATCCAGGATCTGCCCTCCTATCCCTAAAGACTCTTATCTTACAACGTAACCTATTGCGCGACACCTTGTTGAAAGCTTTCTGAAAGTCCAAATAATGTCAACAGGGCTATCCTCATCTACCAACCGAGTTATCATCTCAATAAATTCAGCCAGGTTTGTGAGAAGCTTTGTTGAGAGTCTCTAATAACCTCTTCTGTGTCCAGGTGGTCATATAGGGTCTCTCAAATGATCCCTTCTAACACCTTTACAATAACTGACATTAGGCGAATAGGCCTGTAATTTCCAGCTTCTGACTTGCTGCCTTTTTAAATATTGATACTCCCTCCAATCCATGGGAACAATCCCTGTCCCTAGTGACCAAATAAATATATAAGCCTGGAGCTCAGTTAACATGTCCCGATTGCTTTGAGCTCCCCAGGATAAATGCCGTCAAGCCCAGTAGCCCTAAGATTTGAGACACGTTATTCTTTCCTGGATTATATGTGCATTCACTTTGATATTGTCCACTTTAGTATTAACTGTACTTTGTAGTAATGGTAACTGAACATTGTCTACTGGAGTGAAGACTGATGGAATGTAGCCATTTAAAACCTTTGCTATGTCCAGGGAGTTGACTAGAGTTTACCCTGCAGTGTCTTTTATTGCCTTCTGAATCCTAAAATTGCAACCACAGTTATCCCCAATCTTTTTTTCAACTAACCTTTTGGCTACCCTAATGGCACCTTTTGCTGCCTATAGCTGAGCCTGGTATCAATCCCTGTTCTCCTGGGGAGTTATTTTGATTCATTTGTAAAAGTATTTTTGTTTGAGTCTAATTTTCGTTACCTCTGAATCAGAAGGCTGTAGGTTCAAGCCCCTCTTCAGGGAGTATTCCATTAATGAGGAGCAGCAACCAACAAAACAAGTAGAATACTGAACTAGATAGTCAAAACAGTAATGTACAAGTCAGAGGAGTCATGCTCAAGTTCTGGTCATTCCACACTTGTGTACTTATAGAATCATACAGCACAGAGGAGGCCATTCAACCCATTGGCTGGAATTTTGCCAGCGCTCAGGGGGCGGGTTTGGAGGCGCGACATCCGGCAAAATCGCAAAGATTGATAGCGGGTTGGAAACCCGCCGTCAACCCCCCTCCAATCAATCTTCCCAGGTGTCGGGTCCCCAATTTGCGCATGGACCCGATACCTAGCGGTGGGAAGAGGATTATAGGCACTTAACTGCTTGTTAACAGGCAGTTAAGAGGCTTTTTGCAATTTTGACAGGTCTACTGCGGGCTTCCCGATGTCCGGACACCATGCCAGGTAAGTGTGGCGTGTTGGGAGTCTGCTGTAATGTTTCTGCATTGATGACAGCTGCAGAAGTGGTGTGAAAGATCCAATGGTACACTGGTGAGTTTCAGAGGTAAGAAAATGTTGGGAAAACCATTTTTAATGTATTTACACTTTTCTGTGGGTGACAAGTTTTGAATTGTTTGTGTAGTCCCACCTCATTGGGAGAACCTCGCTCACCAGTGACAGATCGCTTCTGTAACCTCACCTGCAGCTGCCATCTGTTCTAGCCTAAGGAGGGAGTCACTGGAGAGCCTGGGCTCAAGAGCTCACCTTTGTACAGTGATTGTCAGTGTTTGCAGCACCTCAATGCTGTCAAACACTGAAAAATCAGCTGTCAAAAAAAATTGTGTGGCCCCTTTAAGAAAACCGGCAGATGACGGCAGGGCGGGCTTAACAAGGCCAATTGACGCAAAATCGTGTCTGTGCGTCTGATGTCGTGGGGGCGGGACTGGAACCCGGAAGGCAGCTGTCCCGCCCCCAAGCTGCATCGATAGGAAAAATCGCAGCCATTGTGTCTGTGCCGGCTCTTTGAAAGAGCTGTCCAATTAGTCCCACTCCCCCTGCTCTTTCCCCATAGCCCAGCAAATTTTTCCTTTCCAAGTCCCTTCTGAAAGTTACTATTGAGTCTGCTTCCACCACCCTTTCAGGCAGTGCATTCCAGATCATCATAACTCGTTGAGTTCTGGTGAATGGGACACAGGCAGACATCCCAGTTAGTGTTGTGAAGACAAAATAAAATAAACCCTCATTTAAAAAACAATTGGATGCTATGACTGGTAGACTGTAGGTACTTCTGGGTGGATGGTCTCCCTCACCTTGTGTCCATCTTGTGAGTGCTCTGTTGTCAGAGGGATTGCCCTTTTGGTGAGAAGTTAAACTGAGGCCCCATCTACCTGTTCTGGTTGAAATTAAAATCCCACAGTAATATTTGAAGAGGGACAGGGAGAGGGTCTTTTGGCCAACATTCTGTATTCAACCAATACCACCAGATTAATTGACCATTCACCTACATAACAAACTATACTTCAAAGCAATTGATAGCATGATTAATGTTTTGAGACGTGTGATAAGGCACTATAAAAAAATGTAAATTTTTCTTTTTTAAATTGCGTCCAAACACCAGCCCTGCCCACCCAGGCTTTCTCTCACTCACCGGCTCGGGAGTATAGCTGGTTGCTTTATTCATTTTATCAATTAGGATGTACTTCTTCCGTAATGCAGTCTCTATTTCCTGCTCTTGTTGCCTTAGGGTGAAAGAGAAAAAATAAATCAGAGGTTGGGATTTTGACCATGAACTGAATTTTGCCAAGAACTGTAAAAATGTTCATAGCCCAGGGGTGTATGCACCCAATGTCGATATATTCCTGCAGTTCCTTGTGTGGCGCGTTCCTTATCTCACTGAGGGAAGGTGCTGACTAAAAGTTGAGTGTTTCTCCACAGGGAAGGAGGCAGGCCAACAGATAGATTCAAAGCCACTTTTCACTTCAGTTGGTTAAAAAGAAAGGCAAAGGCAGCAGCAGGCACAGAAACAGCAACAGAGGCAGAAACAGCAACAGAGGCAGAAACAGCAGTAGTGACACAGGCGGCAGTAACAGTAGTAGAGACAGAGGCAGCAGTAGGGATGGAGGCGGAGGCGGAGATAGAGGCAGAGACAGCAGTAGAGGCAGAGACAGCAGTAGAGGCAGAGACAGAGACAGCAGTAGAGGCACAGGCTGCGGCAGAGACAGAGACAAAGGGAGTACCTGAGCTGAAAGCATTTGGTGGGACAGTGTAGAGGGAGCTTTACTCTGTATCTAATCGGTGCTGTTCCTGCACTGAGAGTATTTGAAGGGACAGTGTACAGGGAGCCTTAGTCTGTTTCTAGCCCATGCTATACCTGACCTAAGAGTGTTTGGGTTGATTAGGACAAAGAAAGAAAGAGTAAACTTGGATCTCTATTGCGATTTTCTTGATCTCAGGAGGCCCTAAAGCGTTTTACAACCAATGAAGTACTTTTAAAATGTAGTCACTGATGTAATGTAGACAAAGGGAGTACCGGAGCTGAAAGTGCTTGTTTGGACAGTATAGCGGGAGCTTTACTCTGTACCTAACTTGTACTGTTCCTGACATGGGAGTGTTTGGTTGGACAGTGTGGAGGAAACTTTACAATATATCTAACCATGTTCCACCTGATTTAGGAGTGCTTGATGGGGCAGTGTAGATGGAGCTTACCCGTGCTGTACCTGCCCTGCAAGTGTTTGATGGGACAGTGTACAGGAAGCATTACTCTGTATCTGACCCATGCTGTACATGACCAGGGAGTGTGTGATGGGACAATGTAGAGGAAGCTTTCCTCTGTTTCTACCCTGTGCTGTATCTGCCCTGGGAGTGTTCGATACCCGAGGAATCATCGCAGCGCAATGAATATATAATTATTAGGACATGAGCTTGAGCACAGAGGTTGGAAACAGAGCTGAGTGAATCGCAATCTGAGTGGATCGCAAACAAAGTGAAAGCTGAGAATTTGGTGATAGTAGGAATTCGGTGGAGAGGAGGAAGGCGGTTTCTCACGTCCAACTCAAAAGAAGGAGTGGAGCCACAAAACCAGAGGATTCCAAGTTAAGTATCTAATATTTAGGCTCTTTGTATTTAGTATCTCAGTGGATCTTGTTAAGCTTGAGTAAATAATTTAGTCTTTGGGTAGTTTGCTTTGAGGCGCAAATAGAAAAATTGCAGTGTTGTTTAGACCTAGTTAACACCAATTATATAAATCACCTTGTACCTAAGTAGTTTATTTTAAGTTTCTATTTTGAATGGCGGGACAGCTACGACCTGTAGCCTGCAATTGCTGCGCCATTCAGGATGCTTCATATATCCTGGAGGCCCATGTTTGCAGGAAGTGCCTCCAGCTGCTCGAACTCACACCGAGGGTTTCTGAGCTTGAGGGGCAGCTGGATTCACTGCAGGGCATATAGGTGGCTGAGTGTGTCCTGGATTGTATGTTCCAGGTCACCCCACAGCCAGATAAAGTTCAAAATAACAAGTGGGTGGCCACCCGGAAGGGTAGGAAGAGGCAGCCAGTGCAGGAATTCTACGGGAGTGTGGTACTCTCAAACAGATATTCAGCACTGCATACCGTTGAGGGTGACAACACCTCAAAGGAGTGCAGTCGTGAGCCTGGCACCATGAGGCAAACGACTGCACAGGGGACTACAGCAAAGTGTAGGAATGCAGTAATAATTGGAGATTTGATAGTCAGGTGGACACACAGGCAGTTCTGCTACTGTCGATGTGAGACCCGAGTATGTTGCCTCACTGGTGCCAGGGTAAGGGACATCACGGAGAGGGTTCAGAACATTCTGTGGGGGAAGGGTAAGAGCCAGATGTCGTGGTCTATGTCGGAACCAACGACATAGGGAGGAAGAGGGTTGAGGTCCTGCACTCAGAGCTTAAGGAGCTAGGGAGGAAGTTAAAAAGCAGGACCTCAAAAGGTAGTAATCTCTAGATTACTCCCAGTGCCACGTGCTAGTGAGAGTAGAAATAGGAAGATATAGCAGGTTAATGCGTGGCTAGAGACATGGTGCAGGAGGGAGGGCTTCAGATTCCTGGGACCAGTTCTGTGGCAGGAGGCAGCCAGTTCTGATGAAGGGTCACAGATCTGAAACGTTAACTCTGTTTCTCTCTCCACGGATGCTGCCTGACCTGCTGAGTGTTTCCAGCATTTTCTGTTGTTATTTCTGTGGCAGGAGGGACCTGTTCAAGATGGACGTGTTGCATCTGAACAGAGCTGGGACCAATATCCTTGTGGGCAGGTTAGCTATGTGCTGTGGGGGTGGGTTTAAGCTAAATTCGCAAGGGGGTTAGGCACCAGGATGTAGTATTAAAAAGTAGAAACAAGGTGCACAGAGGACTAGGAAAGACAGTTAGAGGTAGAAATAATACAGAATTAGGTGGGATCATAGAAAATACAAAGAGGTCTAAGTTAGGTTTGGAGTGTGCGTAAATGCACAAAGTGTGGTTAATAAGGTTGGTGAGCTGCAGGCGCAAATAGCCACGTGAGAATATGACGTAGTGGCGATAACTGAAACCTGGCTCAAAAAAGGCAAGGATTGGATTCTTAATATTCCTACATACAAGGTATTCAGGAAAGATAGGGACAGGAAAAAAAGGAGGAGGGGTAGCAGTTTTGATTAAGGAAAATATTACAGTGCTAGAAAGAGAGAATGTCCTTGAGGGATCAAAGACAGAATCTATTTGGTTGGAGTTGAGAAACAATAAAGCAGCTACTACATTACTTGGTGTATTTTATAGGCCACCAAATAGTGGGAAGGAGATAGAGGAGCAGATTTGCAGAGAAATTACTGAGAAGTGCAAGAACTATAGAGCAGTGATAATGGGAGACTTTAATTACTCCAATATTGATTGTGTTAAGGGCAGAGAAGGGGAGGAAATTCTGAAGTGTGTTCAGGAGAATTTTCTTGATCAGTATGTTTCCTGCCCAACGAGGAAGGAGGCATTGCTAGATTTAGGAATGAAGTGGGTCAAGTGGAGAATATCACAGTTGGAGAGCATCTTGGGAATAGTGATCATAGTATCGTAAGGTTTAGATTAGTTATGGAGAAGGACAAGGAGCAATCTAGAATAAAAATACATAACTGGAGGAGGGCTAATTTCAGCAAATTGAGGAGGGATCTGGCCTAGATAAATTGGAGTCAAAGACTGGCATGCAAAAATTTAATGGAGCAATGGGCGGCCTTTAAAGAGAGATGGTTCGGGTACAGTCTACGTACATTCCTACAAGGGGGAAATAGGAGGGCAACCAAAACCAGAGCTCCCTGGATGACGAAGGAGTTGGAGAGTAGGTGAAGCAGAAAAAGGGGGCATATGACAGATGTCAGTTCGATAATACAAGAGAGAATCAGGCTGAATATAAAAAGTACAGAGGAGAAGTGAAAAAGGAAATAAGAGGGGCAAAGAGACAGTGCGAGAACAGATTGGCAGCTAACAAAATGGAATCCAAAGGTCTTCTATAGGCATATTAACAGTAAAAGGGTTGTCAGAGGAGCAGTGAGGCCGATTAGGGACCAAAATGGAGATCTATTGGTTTAGGCAAAAGGCATGGCTGAGGTACTAAATGAGTATTTTGCATTGGTGTTTACCAAGGAAGAGGACTTTGCCAAAGCTATGGTAAACGAGGAGGTTGCTGGGATACTGGATGAGATAAAAATAGATAAAGAGGAGGTACTGGACAGGCTGGCGGTAATTAAAGTGGATAAGTCACCCGGTCCGGATGGGATGCATCCTAGGTTACTGAAGGAAGTAAGGGTAGAAATTGCGGAGGTGCTGGCCACAATCTTCCAATCCTCCTTAGATATGATGTGGAGATGCCGGTGTTGGACTGGGGTGGACAAATGTGAGAAGTCGCACAACACCAGGTTATAGTCCAACAGCTTTATTTGAAATTACAAGCTTTCGGAGCGCTGCTCCTTCATCAGGTGAAGTGAAGAGATGCATATAGGCACAGCATATATAGTCAGAGAACACTGCCAGATGATTACAGTTAATCTTTCCAACTGCCCTTTATCACACCTCGGCAGAGAGATAATCACGGCAATCAAAGGTGTGGATGGTGTCCAAACAGGTCAGTCAGCAAAACATTACATCAAAGACAATGTGGCAGATGCTGGGGTCTGTATGGAAAACAAAAAACTTTTTTTGCTGGAAATCACAGCAGGTCCGGCCGCATCTGTGTAGAGAGAACAAGCCAACGACGACTCGAGTCTGGATGACTCTACGTCAGGTGGGGTTACATGTAGCGTGAATCGGCGAGACCATGCAGACACTGCGACAACGTATGAACGGACACCGCGCAACAATCGCCAGGCAGGAGTGTTCCCTCCCAGTCGGGGAACACTTCAGCAGTCAAGGACATTCAGCCTCCGATCTTCGGGTAAGCGTCCTCCAAGGCGGCCTTCGAGACACACGACAACGCAAAATCGTTAAGCAGAAACTGATAGCCAAGTTCCGCACCCATGAGGATGGCCTCAACCGGGATCTTGGGTTCATGTCACGCTACATGTAACCCCACCTGACGTAGAGTCATCCAGACTCGAGTCGTCGTTGGCTTGTTCTCTCTACACAGATGCGGCCGGACCTGCTGTGGTTTCCAGCAAAAAAAGTTTTTTGTTTTCCATACAGACCCCAGCATCTGCCACATTGTCTTTGATGTAATGTTTTGCTGACTGACCTGTTTGGACACCATCCACACCTTTGATTGCCGTGATTATCTCTCTGTCGAGGTGTGATAAAGGGCAGTTGGAAAGATTAACTGTAATCATCTGGCAGTGTTCTCTGTCTATATATGCTGTGCCTATATGCATCTCTTCACTTCACCTGACGAAGGAGCAGCGCTCCAAAAGCTTGTGATTTCAAATAAAGCTGTTGGACTATAACCTGGTGTTGTGTGACTTCTCACATTTCTCCTTAGATATGGGGGTGGTGCTAAAGGACTGGAGGATTGCAAATGTTATACCCTTGTTCAAAAAAGGAGAGAAGGATAAACCTGGCAATTAAAGGCCAGTCAGTTTAATGTCAGTGGTGGGGAAGCTTTTAGAAACAATAATCTGAGAGAAAATTAACAGCCACTTGGACAAGCATGGACTAATAAAGGAGAGCCAGCATGGATTTGTTAAGGGCAAATTGTGTTTGACTAACTTGATTGAGTTTTTTGATGAGGTAACAGAGAGGGTGGATGAGGGCAGTGCAGTTGATGTTGCGTATATGGACTTCAAAAGGCGTTTGATAACGTACCACATACTAGTACAATAGCAAAATACTGCAGATGCTGGAAATCCAAAATAACAACAGAAAATGCTGGAATAACTCAGCAGGCCAGGCAGCATCCATGGAGAGAGAAACAGAGTTAACGTTTCAGGTCGAAGACCTTTCGTCAGAACTGGAAAAAAGCAGGAAATGGAATAGATTTTAAAGCAAGTTTAGGGGCTGGAAAAAGGGGGAGGGGATGAAAGAACAAAAGGGAAGGTCAGTAATAGGATAAATTCCGTCGAAGAGAAGAGCAGAACTTCTTCAAGGTGGGCATTCCTAGAAGAGAGGTGGCAGTGAACCAAACACTAATACAATAGCAAAATACTGCGGATGCTGGAAACCCGAAATAACAACAGAAAACGCTGGAAAAACTCAGCAGGCCAGGCAGCATCCGTGAAGATACTAGGCTTGTTAGCAAAATTGAAGCCCATGGGATAAAAGGGGCAGTAGCAGCATGGATACAAAATTGGCTAAGGGATAGAAAACAGAGTTGTGGTGAATGGCTGTTTTTCAGACTGGAGGGAGTATACAGTGGCGTTCCCCAAGGTTCAGTACTAGGAGCACTGATATAATGACTTGGACTTGGGGGTACAGGGCACAATTTCAAAATGTGCAGATGACAGAAAACTTGGAAGTGTAGTAAACAGTGAGGAAGATAGTAATAGACTTCAAAAAAGACAGACAGGCTGGTGGAATGGGTGGACACATGGCATATGAAATTCAACAGAGAGAAGTGTGAGTTGATACATTTTGGTAGGAAGAATGAGGAGAGAGCACACACACTAAATGGTACAATATTAAAGGGTGTGCAAGAACAGAGACACCTTGGGGTGCTTGTGCACAAATCTTTGAAGGTGGCTGGACAGGTTAACAAAGCAGCTAATAAAGCATATGGGGGGAAAAATTGGGTCGCGCCCCCTTTGGGGTGCTAACTTCGCTGGGGCGCTACTTTTAGTGTCCTGAAAAAGTTAGCGCCCCCGCGCCCGAAATTGAATGGTAGCGCCCCAAGCAGGAACGGGGCGCTTCTGGAAGCGCTCCCCCTCTCTCTTGGGGCGCTCCCATTGAATATCGCGGCGCCACGTAACGCTGTGGTATTACAGGCCCCCCTCCCCTGATTAAAGGGGAGGTGCCTAGCGCAGCACGCACCGGGCCCCTGCTGGACCACCGGGGAGCGGGGTGCCAGCAAAAGAGCCCGGCACTGAAGAGGAGTGCCGGGCTGACCGATCGCGGCCGGCACCCCGCAGGAGGCGGCGAGAGGGGGCAGGTGCTGGCAGGCGGCCCCAAAAAGAATTGGCCGCCCAGCACCTGCCCTTTAATCTGCGCTGCCCCGGCTGCAAACACGGCACCCTGACCCTGTCAAACATAGCGTCCAGCGGTATGTCAGGGGGCATGAGCCAAGTTAGCAGCCGGGGCACTGCGCACGGTGATGATGTCCTAGCTGGAGGCGCAGCGCCACGGGGCACTACCGGCTACCGCCGCTGCTAACCTCCCGCTGAATTTCGCGGGAGGCGTTAGTGGCACCGCGCCCGGGTGCTAGGCGCCCCTTGGGGCGTTAACGGGAGGCGCAAAGCAACTGAATTTTTCCCCCATGGGATCCTGGGCTTTATAAATAGAGGCATAGAATACAAGAGCCAGGAAGTTGTGCTAAACCTATATACAACACTAGTTTGGCCCCAGCTGGAGTATTGTATCCAATTCTAGGCACCACACTTTAGGAAAGACGTGAAGGCTTTGGAGAGGGTACAGAAGAGATTTACTAGAATGGTTCCAGGGATGAGGGAATACCGTTACGTGGATAGACTAGAGAAGCTGGGGTTGTTCTCCTTCGAGTTGAGAAGACTAAGAGGAGATTTGATAGAGGTGTTTAAAATCATGAAGGATTTAGATACAGTAAATAAGGAGAAACTGTTTCCAACGACTGAAGGGTCAATAACGAGAAGCCACAGATTTAAGGTGATTGGCAAAAGAACCAGACATGGGTAAAAACTTTTTACGCAATGTGTGGTTAGGATTTGAAATGCACTGCCTGATAGGGTGGTGGATACAGTTTCAATAGTAGCCTTCAAAAGGGAATTGGATAATTACTTGAAGGAGAAAAAATTACAGGGATATAGGGAAAGAGCAGGGGAGTCAATTAACTGGACTGCTCTTCGAAAGAGCTAGTGCAGACTCGATGGGCCAAATGGCCTCCTTCTGTGCTGTACTATTCTATGATTCTAAAAAGAGCATACATCAGTACTTACTGCAAAATGATCTTGAACTGTGCAAAGGACTCGTGGAGTTGCCTGAGGTTTGTGATCTTTAAAAACAAATTGGACAAATGGTTAGTTTGAAGATAATCAGCGTACACAAACACTGCAGTAAATTATTAATGTTACAACTTAATTTCCTGCCCTAAAGGTTTTTTACATTTAAAAAAAAAACTAAATTCAAATTCTCAAATTGCCATGGTGGTCTGGATTATTAGTCCAGTAACATAACCACAACACTACCATATTCATGCAAGTCAGTGACCCATATTGGAAATTTCATGGGTCTGGATTGGATAATTTCTCAGGTTCAGTACCAGTGGTCGCTCCTGCGAGCAGGTCTTCTGACCCTATGATCCAGTGCGCAGACCACTTATTGCATGGACTGTACTGGGTACCATGATCTTGCACTTGCCACCATACATGTTCTCTTTTTACTGAAGGTGGATAGGAAAAACAACCTAGTGAGACAGAATACCATATTCAAGTGAGACACATCTAATTCCCTGCAGGTGGCCAGCAGAGAGGGGAGCACCAGCAGCAGCATCCTGCTGTGGAGAGACCAGCAAAGAGGGGAGCAGCAGAGGGGTCGAGCTCGCAAGAAGCACTACCCATGTAACAGGCTATGCAGGCAGAGGCTCGGCTTCCTTGACCACTCGGAAGAGCAGTGCTTCTGGAGGCTGAGGTTGTTACGTCGGGTGGTGCCAGACATCTGTAGCCTCCTAGAAGAAGACCTGTTCCCTGCTGGATCTGGTGACTGTGCAAGTCACCACTGCCCTCAACTTTTTTGCTTCCGGATCTTCCTTTCCACAGGTGCAGGGCGTCATCAACTGTAAACATGTGGAAATCCGCACATCCCCAGACCAACCAGGAGTATTCGTAAACCACAAGGGGATCCATTCCATCAATGTTCAGCTGGTGTGCAACCACAAAAAACGGTTTATGCATATGTGCGCCAGATTCCCTGGGAGCTGCCATGATGCTTTCATCCTGTGACAGTCCAAGCTTCCCAACCTCTTTGGATCTGCAAGCAGACTTAAGGGGTGGCTGTAGGAGACTAAGGATACCCCCTTCAAACTTGGCTAATGACACCCATGAGAAACCCAACCAATGAAGCCCAAGAGCGGTACAGTGAAAGCCATATGACAACCAGATGTGTTATTGAGCAAGCGACTGGCATGCTCAAGATGCGCTTTGGGTGCCTGGACAGATTTGGAGGCACCCTTTAGTACTCGCCAGCCAGGGTCTCCAAAATGATAGTAGTGTGCTGTGCTCTCCACAACATTGCGCAGCAGCGAGGATTAGAGCTGAAGAAGGAACAAGGCACTGAACACACATCGTCTGTGGATGTATCCAAGGAAGAGGAAGAGGAAGACGGCAATCTCAACGCAGCACCAGCCGCTCACATTGCTGCCCGGGATTCCCTTATCGCTAGACCAATGCAAAAATCACATCCAGCAGCCACTCTCCTCCCACCCGCCCCCAATCCCACTGACACAAAGCAGTCCTATAACCAACCAACGACCCATTGCGCATCCCCCCATTGGTCTCCGTCAATTCATGTCTTCCCGTTCATCAACAAGCTTCTGAAAAGGCGAGTTGCCACCCAGCAACCAAGAATGAGCAACACCGGAAAGTGGTGCAAAGGAATAAATTTTATGTGATTCTACTAAACAACGGAAATTTAACATTTTCTCATACACCCATGTTCATACACTTGTGCAACTACAAAGTTTTACTCTTCCTTTTCCTACCGCTCCTATGTGGTGCAAACCCTGTGGCTTGAGCAGAGGTAGAGGCAGGCTACTCGGATTCCTGCTCTGACTGTTGAGATGCTCTTGGCTGACAACCTCTGGGTGTTGAAGCCCGTGAGGGCTCTGCCAAAGATTGTTCCACTTGCACCTGTGCAGGGGCAGACTCAGCCATCAGGAGAGAAGGCAGCAAGTTGGATACTGACTGAGGGGGATGGGGGTGTGCAACGGGTGAGAAGTGAGAGTGCTTTGAGTGGTGTTCCCACTTCCATGTCCTCTTTCGCCATCATCCCTCTCATGGGCCAGCTGCACTTCCCTTCTACCACTCTGCTGGAGAGCAGCTTGGTGCACATCAGTGACACGGTGTAAGGCCAAAGCTGAGGGGGGCCTAAATTCAATAGCCCCTAAACACCGGCGCGGGGATTGCGATGCGCGATTAACCCGCGCCTGTTTAATGTAATGCAGGCAGCACGCCAACTTCGTGCTGCCTGCTGATTAATCTGATTGCACTGTGCAGAAAGCGCTAACCACGCTGTTGATTGACTGCATGCATCAACAGTGGGCCAAAAATCATCAGAGGCTAGCACTACTTAAAGCTAGCCTGCACCTCTTAAAGCGGAGGTGCATTGTGGCTGAAGCAGGTGCTGGAAGTTGTTTTACAACTGATTCTAACCTGGGAAACACAATAATGGCACAACATGGGAGAGAGCGTGCTCCAAGGTTTTCCGACGCTGCACTGGAGGCCTTGGTGGAGGAGTTGGAAAGGAGGCGAGATGTGCTGTATCCGTAGGGTGCCAGGTGGCCCGCTAGCCACATGCTCAGAAGGCAGTGGGAGCAGATATCCGTGGCATTCAATGCCAGGAGTCAAGTCCCGAGGACCTGGGTGCAGTGCTGCAAGAAGTTCAATACTAGTTACTACTTTTGTAGGACGTGAAAAGCTTATAATGGGATGTCTAGTTTGGCTATCCAATCGATCGCCTCCCGAGATGCCAAGTGGAGAAATGAGGTGCATCCCGCAACAGATCTTAGTGGGCAGGTTGATGTGATGTGTACCATGGACTCATGGCCGCAGTCGCACTTCGGGT
The DNA here is from genome assembly GCA_030390025.1 of Squalus acanthias. Lineage (NCBI taxonomy): Eukaryota > Metazoa > Chordata > Chondrichthyes > Squaliformes > Squalidae > Squalus > Squalus acanthias. Next base: position 35,805,422 of record CM059432.1, on the reverse strand, counting down.
CGTCTCTCATCTTCCACTTGTGGAGCAGGTGGCTGCATCGTCCATGCCCTGTGTAGATTTGGTTGAGCGCTGTTCACCATTTTTGAGGGCGGCCGAAACCAGGGATTTCTGCTGTTGGGTCAGTAATGAAGTGCTGGTTCTTTATGTTGCAAGTGTCCCACGATTCTGTCCATTTGGATAGTGGGTTGACATCAGCTGCATGAATATTGGCTGCTGTTTCCCAGAATGGCCGGTGTGTTTTTAAGTGCTTTCATGGTGGGTTTTTAGAGCTTTCGTTAATGGGAAGGTCATGATTTTTTCCAACTCATGGAGCACGGTAGTGTTGTGGCAAATGACAAGCGGAGCAATGTGGGGCAGCACCGGAGAGCCACTCAGTTGGAGTGGACGTAAGCGTCCCTGACACCGTTCTCATGGCGGCGTTTAGCTGCACGTTCACGATCTTTGGCTGCAGGACCATGAGGCAGAGCAGTATTCGGCACCAGAGTAGACTAGAGCCACTGTTGCGGTGTGAAGTGTTCTGGCTGTGCTCCCCCATGATGATCCAGGGAGTTTCCGGACCAGGTTCCCCCAGCTTTTTACTTTTTAGCCGGTGTTTGTGAGATGAAGCCGAGAGGTGAGAGTCCTGCCCAGGGTGATGCCCAGGTATTGTGGCTGGGGTTCATGGGTAAGTTGCCTTCCGCAGAAGGATATGTTCAGTTCTTTCCTGGCAGCATTGTTGTTCAGATGGAATGCCGACACAAATAAAGGGGCCGTGCTGGACCAAAAAAAATTCCAGGGAACATAGGACAGGATGGTGTGTGACTTGGAGGGGAACTTGCAGAAGGTGGTGTTCCCATGTGTCTGCTGCCCTTGTCCTTCTAGGTGGTAGAGGTCGCGGATTTGGGAGGTGCTGCCGAAGAAGCCTTGGCGAATTGCTGCAGCACATCTTTTAGATGGTAAACACTGCAGCCACGGTGTGCCGGTGGTGGAGGGAGTGAATGTTGAAGGTGGTGGATTTAAAAAAAATGTTTTTATTCATTCCTGGGATGTGGGTGTTGCTGGCAAGGCCAGCATTTAATGCCCATCCCTAATTGCCCTTGAGAAGGTGGTGGTGAGCCGCCTTCTTAAACCGCTGCAGTCCTTGTGGTGAAGGTACTCCCACAGTGCTGTTAGGGAGGTAGTTCCAGGACTTTGACCCAGTGACGATGAAGGAACGGCGATATATTTCCAAGTCAGGATGGTGTGTGACTTGGAGGGGAACTTGGAGGTGTCCCATGTGCCTGCTGCCCTTATCCTTCCATTTGCTAGAGGTTGTGGGTTTGCGAGGTGCTGCCGAAGAGGCTTTGGCGAGTTGCTGCAATGCATCTTGTAGATGGTACACACTGCAGCCACGGTGTGCCGAAGCAGCAGGGAGTGAATGTTTAAGGTGGTGGATGGGGTGCCAATCAAGCGGGCTGCTTTGTCCTGGATGGTGTCGAGCTTCTTAAGTGTTGTTGGAGCTGTACTCATCCAGGCAAGTGCAGAGTATTTCATCACACTCCTGACTTCTGCCTTGTAGATGGTGGAAAGGCTTTGTGGAGTCAGGAGGGGAGACACTCGCTGCAAAATACACACCCTCTGACCTACTCTTGTAGACACGGTGTTGATGTGGCTGGTCCAGCTAAGTTTCTGATCAATGGTGACCCCCCAGGATTTTGATGGTGGGGGATTCGGCGATGGTAATGCCATTGAATGTCAAGGCGAGGTGGTTGGACTCTCTCTTGTTGGAGATAGTCATTACCTGGCACTTGTATGCGCGAGTGTTAGTTGCCACTTAACAGCCCAAGCCTGGATGTCGTCCAGTTATTGCTGCATGCGGGCACGGACTGCTTCATTATCTGAGCAGTTGCGAATCACTGTGCAATCATCAGCGAACATCCCCACTTCTGACCTTATGATGGAGGGAAGGCCATTGATGAAGCAGCTGAAGATGGTTGGGCCTAGGACACTGCCCTGAGGAACTCCTGCAGCGATGTCCTGGGACTGAGATGATTGGCCTCCAACCACCACAACCATCTTCCTTTGTGCTAGGTATGACTCCAGCCAGTGGAGAGTTTTCCCCGATTCCCATTTACTTCATAGAGTCATAGGGGGAAAAATTCGGTAGATTTGCGCCTCCTGTTAGCGCTCTAAGAGGGCGTTAACGGGGCGCAAAGCAACTAGCGCCCGGGCACGGTGCCACCAACGCCTCCCACGAAATTCAGCGGGAGGTGAGCGACGGCGCTAACCGTTAGCGTCCTGTGGCGCTGCGCCGCCGGCGATGTCGTCATCACCGTGTGCAGTGCGCCGGCCGCGATCTTCGGTAGCCCCCCTGACTTACCGCCGGACGCTATGTCCGACAGGGTCAGGGGGGCCTACCTGCAGCCGGGGCGGCGCTATTTAAAGGCAAGGTGCAAGGCGGCCATTTTTGTTGCTGGCCACCTGTCAGCACCTGCCTCCGCTCCCGTCCCTGGCCTCCTGACCGCCCCCCCCCGCGGAGTGCCGGCTGCGCTCCATGAGCCCGGCACCTCTCCTTTCCCTTTACCCTAGCATTATCCCAATCGATATTTGGGTAATTAAAGTCCCCCAATATCACCACTTTATAGCTCTTGCATATCTCTGCGATTTCCCTGCAGATTTGCTCCTCTACCTCCCTCTCACTATTTGGAGGCCTATAGAATACCCCCAATAGCGTGATCATACCCTTTTTGCTCCTCAACTCTAACTAAATGGATTATGTCCTTGTCCCCCCAAGAACATCCTCCTTTTCCAACACTACAATGTCTCCCTTAATCAACACTGCCACCCCACCTCCCTTTTTTCCTTCCCTATCTTTTCTGAACACCTTGTACCCTTGAATATTAAGTGCCCAGTCCTCAACGGTTTTAAGCCACATTTCCGTTATTGCCACAGCATCATATTGCCACACAGCTTATTGTGCTTGTAGCTCACCAACCTTATTCACCACACTTTGTGCGTTTATGTACATGCATTCTAAACCCATTTTTGAATTTTTTGTAGTCTTTCTTAGTCTGCTCTTATCTAATATGGTACTACTACCGCCTCTTGTACTATCTTCTCTAGTACTATCCAACACAATCACCCTTTTATGCACCTTATTCCTTTTCTACTCCTATATGCTGGTGCCCACCCCCCTGCCAAGCTAGTTTAAACCCTCCCCAACAGCACTAACAAACCTCCCCGCAAGGATATTGGTCCCGGCTCTGTTGAGATGTAACCCATCCGGCTTGTACAGGTCCCACCTTAAGAAATAGGAGCAGGAATAGGCCATTCGGCCCCTCAAGCCTGCTCCACCATTCAATAAGATCATGGCTGACCTGATCTTGGCCTCAACTCCACTTTCCTGCCCGCTCCCCATAACCCTTGATTCCCCTGTTTTTCAAAAATCTGGCTATATCCGCCTTGAATATATTCAACGACTCAGCCTCCACAGCTCTCTGGGGTAGAGAATTCCAAAGATTCACGACCCTCAGAGAAGAAATTCCTCCTCATCTCCGTTTTAAATGGGCGGCCCCTTATTCTGAAACTATGCTCACTAGTTCTAGATTCCCCCACGAGGGGAAACATCCTCCCTGTATCTACCCTGTCAAGCCCCCTCAGAATTTTATATGTTTCAATAAGATCACCTCTCATTCTTCTAAACTCCAATGAGTATAGGCCCAACCTGCTCAACCTTTCCTCATAAGACAACCCCTTCAACTCAGAAATCAACCTAGTGAACCTTCTCTGAACTGCCTCCAATGCAAGTATATCCTTCCTTAAATAAGGAGACCAAAACTGTACACAGTACTCCAGGTGTGGTCTCACCAACGCTCTGTACAGTTGTAGCAAGACTTCCCTACTTTTATACTCCATCCCCCTTGCAATAAAGGCCAATATTCCATTTGCCTTCCTAATTACTTGCTGTACCTGCATGCTAACTTTTTGTGTTTCATGTACGAGGACATTCAGATCCCTCTACAGCATTCTGTAGTTTCTCTCCATTTAAATAATATTTTGCTTTTTTATCCTTCCTACCAAAGTGGATAACCTCACATTTTCCCACATTATCCCAATCGATATTTGGTTGAATTCTTTGAGGAGGTAACTAAGTGTGTAGATGAAGGTAGAGCAGTTCATGTCGTATACATGGATTTTAGTAAGGCGTTTGATAAGGTTCCCCATGGTCGTCTCATGAAGAAAGTAAGGAGTTGTGGGATAGAGGGAAATTTGGCCGATTGGATAAGTAACTGGCTATCTCATAGAAGGCAGAGGGTGGTGGTGGATGGAACATTTTCGGACTGGAGACCAGTTACCAGCGGTGTGCCACAGGGGTCGGTGCTGGGTCCTCTGCTGTTTGTGATTTTTATCAATGACTTGGAGGAGGGGACTGAAGGGTGGATCAGTAAATTTGCTGATGACACCAAGATTGGTGGAGTAGTGGATGAGGTGGAGGGCAGTTGTAGGCTGCAAAGAGACATTGATAGGATGCAGAGCTGGGCCGAAAAATGGCAGATGGAATTTAACCCTGATAAGTGCGAGGTGATTCATTTTGGTAGGGCAAATGTGAATAAGGATTACAGGGTCAACGGCAGGGTTCTGAGGAACGTGGAGGAGCAGAGGGATCTGGGGGTTCATATCCACAGATCTCTGAAGGTTGCCACTCAAGTGGATAGAGCAGTAAAGAAGGCCTATGGTGTGTTGGCGTTTATTAACAGAGGGTTTGAGTTTAAGAACCGTGAGGTTATGCTGCAACTGTACAGGACCTTGGTGAGACCACATTTGGAATATTGTGTGCAGTTCTGGTCACCTCACTATAGGAAGGACGTGGAAGCATTGGAAAGAGTGCAAAGGAGATTTACCAGGATGCTGCCTGGTTTGGGGGGGGAGGTCTTATGAGGAAAGATTGAGGGAGTTGGGGCTTTTCTCTTTAGAGCGGAGGAGGATGAGAGGCGACTTAATAGAGGTTTATAAGATGATGAGGGGGATAGATAGAGTGGATGTTCAGAGACTATTTCCTCGGGTAGAGGCAGCTGTTACAAGGGGGCATAACTATAAGGTGCATGGGGGGAGATATAGAAGGGATGTCCGAGGTAGATTCTTTACTCAGAGAGTGGTTGGGGTGTGGAATGGACTGCCTGCTGTGATAGTGGAGTCGGACACTTTAGGAACTTTCAAGCGGTTATTGGATAAGCACATGGAGCACACCAGAGTGATAGGGAGTGTGATAGCTTGATCTTGGTCTCGGACAATGCTCGGCACAACATCGAGGGCCGAAGGGCCTGTACTGTGCTGTACTGTTCTATGTTCTATGTTCTATGTATACTCCATCTGCCAAATTTTTGCCCACTCACTTAACCTATCTATATCCTTTGCAGACTCTTTGTGTACTCCTCACAACTTGCTTTCCCACCTATCTTTGTATCGTCAGCAAATTTGGCAACAGTACACTCGGTCCCTTCATCCAAGTCATTAATATAGATTGTAAATAGTTGAGGCCCCAGCACTGATCCCTATGGCAACCCACTAGTTACAGTTTGCCAACCTGAAAATGACCCATTTATTCCGACTCTCTTCCCCAGAAACGGTCCCAATGCCTCAGGAATCTAAAGCCCTCCCTCCTGCACCAACTCTCCAGCCACGCATTCATCTATTCTATCCTCCTATTCCTGTACTCACTAGCACGTGGCACCGGGAGTAATCCGGAGATTACTACCTTTGAGATCCTGCTTTTTAATCTCTCTCCTAGCTTCCTAAACTCTGCCTGCAGGACCTCATCCCTCTTTCTGCCTATGTCGTTGGTACCGATATGGACAACGACCTCTGGCTGTTCACCCTCCCCCCTCAGAGTGTCCTGCAGCCGCTCAGTGACACCAGGGAGGCAACATACCATCCTGGAGTCAAGTCTGCAGCCGCAGAAACACCCGTCTGCTCCCCAAACTACCGACTCCCCAGCACTATTGCTCTTCCACTCTTTTTTCTCCCCCCCCCTGTGCAGCTGAGCCACCCGTGGTGCCGTGGACTTGACTCTGGCTGCACTCCCCAGAGGAACCTTCGCCCTCACCAGTACTCAGAACAGAATTCTGGTTGGAGAGCGCGATGCACTCCAGGGACTCCTGCACTAGCTGCCTGGTTCTCCTCTTCTGTCTGGCGGTCACCCATTCCCTCTCTGCCTGCACACTCTTAAGCTGCGGGGTGACCACCTCTAGAAACGTAACTCTCAGCCTCGTGGATGCACCGCAGTGACTCCAGCCGATGCTCAAGCTCCGAAACCCGGAGCTCAAATTGCTGTAGCTGGCGACACTTCCCGCAGATGTGGTCATCCAGGACTTCTCACATGGCACAGGATGTGCACTCCACGGGACTGAGCTGCCCTGCCATGCCTCTATTTAACAGACTACGAACTAACTTAGCAGAAATAAACTTAAAACTTAACAAAAAACACTCACCAGCTACTCACCAATCAACTCCTTCCCTTGTGCCGACGTCACTTTTTCTACTCTGACATCACTCTCGAATTCTGCCTCTGTTGAATTGCTGCCTCTCTCGCTCTGCTCCCACTCTGGTCTCACCCAGCTCCGCTGGCTCCTCCCAAATAAGTCTAGACTTATTTTATTTATTTAATTAGTTAAAGTCTTTAATCAATGATTATTTGTAGTTATATTAATTAGTTTAACTAGTTAAGCTATAAATTTAATACAGTATTCTGTAGTTTCCCGCTCCTAGTTTAAACCACTGTCCTAGGTTAGAGAGAAAAAAAGGTTAATACTCACCAACCAATCACCTACCTCCTGTCCTGTGACGTCACACCTTGTTTTTTTGGACTTCTGGATTTTTTTCCTCTCTGCTCCGGTTCCCGGCTAGGTCCACTCCCCCTCGGCCCTTCGCAGTGAGTTCAGGCCCCTCTCCGACTGTGCTCTTTATTTACTGGCCTCTGCTCCGGTTCCTGGCTAGGTCCACTCCTCCTCGGCTGCTCACAGCGTGTTCAGGCCCCTCTCCGACCACGCTCTTTATTTACTGGCCTCTGCTCTGGTTCCCGGCTAGGTCCGCTCCCCCTCGACTGCTCGCAGTGGGGAGGAGCAATTTTACTAGGGCTCCTTGATGACACACTCAGTCAAATGCTGCCTTGATGTCAAGGGCAGTCACTCTCACCTCTCCTCTGAAATTCAGCTCTTTTGTCCATGTTTGGACCAAGGCTGTAATGAGGTCTGGAGCTAAGTGGTCCTGCCGGAACCCAACTGAGCATCGGTAAGCAGGTTATTGGTGAGTAAGTGCCACCCAATAGCACGGTCAACGACCCCTGGAATACAAAGGGGAGGAAGTTAAGCTGCAGTTTTATAGAACCTTGGTCAGACCCCATCTGAAATACTGCCTTCAGCAGTTTTGCACCGTTCCTCAGTGAGGATGTATTGGCCTTTGAGAGGTTGCAGCGCAGATTCATCAGAATTATATCGTGGCTTAAGCGGTTAGATTATGAGGACAGGTTGTATAAACTTAGTTTGTATTCCCTCGAGTATAGAAAATTGAGGGGTGATCTGATTGAGGGTAGATGCAGAGAAACGACTTCCTCTGGAAGGGGAAAGATGAATGAGGGGGGTCATAATCTTAAAATTAGAGCTGACCACACAAAGGGAAGTAGAAATCTGAAATTTTCTCCCCCAAAAGGCTGTGGCTGCTAGGATAATTAGCACTTTCAAGAATGAAATCGAGAGATTTTTGTTCGGCAAGGGTATCAAGGGATATTGTGCAAAGGTGGCGAAATGGAGTTGAAGTGCAGATCAGCTATGATCTAACTGAATGGCTCAAGGGGCTGAAGTGGCCTACGCCTGTTCCTAATGTTCCTATGACAGCGTAAGTCTATCAGGGTACACAATTGGATGAATGTTACAAGCCATCTATACCCATCCTTGTGAGATGCAACCAGAATAATTCTGAAAGATAGTGCAGTCATTGTCACTGTTGTAGGGAAACGCGGCAGCCAGCACAGCAATGTGATAACGACCAGATAAACTGTTTTTAGTGATGGTTGAGGGATAAATATTGGCCAAGACACCAGGGAAAATTGCTCTGCTTTTCTTCGAAATAGTACCATGGGATCTTTTACATCTACCCGAGAGGCGAAGCCTCGGTTTAACGTCTCATCTGAAAGACGGCACCTCCGACAGTGCAGCACTCCCTCAGTACTGCACTGGAGTGTCAGCCTAGATTTTGTGCTCAAGTCCCTGAAGTAGGACTTGAACCCACAACCATCTGACTCAGAGGCAAGAGTGCTACCACTGTGACAGTACGAGTCCAATATACATCACATAATAGGGTAAACTCACTGAACTCAGCAGGAGCTGCATTCGAAGGGAGCTTGGGTTGGAGAATCGGCACTCGTGTAGTAGCCCTATCTTCAACCTGTTCTGCAGTGAAGCATGGCTCCCCAATAGGAATGTGGGATTGGTCTATTTCTCCAAATATACATTATTTGAATCATTCAGTCACTCACACTAATTTCATCCAACGTCCCGTCCAGGTATCTGCAAACTTGAGCCTTAATCTCTCGGATTTGATTTGCAGTCAAGGTTTCGTAGCTGACCTGTCGGCGGTTAGCCTACATAGAAAACAGGAATATATCACTCGATATCCAGCGAGAATTACAGGAATATATCACTCGATATCCAGCGAGAATTACAGGAATATATCACTCGATATCCAGCGAGAATTACAGGAATATATCACTCGATATCCAGCGAGAATTACAGGAATATATCACTCGATATCCAGCGAGAATTACAGGAATATATCACTTGATATCCAGAGAGAATGACTGGAATACATCATTCGATAGCCAGAGAGAATTACTGGAATACATCATTCGATAGCCAGAGAGAATTACTGGAATTTATGTAACAGCCTTCCAGACTCAACATCCTCGAGGAACAGCAACTCATCTATCGATTGGGCACTTTACAGCCTTCCAGATTCAACATTGAGTTCAACAATTTCAGATCATAACCTCGGCCCCCGTTTTTTCGGACAAGAGGTGCTGATTCAGCGATTCCCATTTACACCTCTTCCAGACCCATCTTTTGTTTCTTTACTTGTCCCATTACCACCTCCTTTTGCATTGCACCATCATCCCTTTCGTCATTCAATCTCTCTGGCCTTCCCTTTTGTTCTTTCTTCCCATCTTCCCTTTCCCTGCCTCTGTACTTGCTTAAAACCGGTTACATCTGTAACATTTTCCAGTTCTGATGAAATGTCATCGACCTGAAACGTTAACTCTGTTTCTCTCTCCACAGATGCTGCCTGACCTGCAGAGTATTTCCGGCATTTTCTATTTTTACTTCAGATTTCTAGCCTCCGCAGTATTTTGCTTTTGTGCTAGAATCTATCACTGGATATCCAGAGAGAATTACTGGAATATATCACTGGATATCCTGAGAGAATTACTGGAATATATCACTGGATATCCAGAGAGAATTACTGGAATATATCACTGGATATCCAGAGAGAATTACTGGAATATATCACTGGATATCCTGAGAGAATTACTGGAATATATCACTGGATATCCAGAGAGAATTACTGGAATATATCACTGGATATCCTGAGAGAATTACTGGAATATATCACTGGATATCCTGAGATTTAAAGGAATATCTCCCTGGTGATCATGAGAAATTTACTGAAACAGAATAACCGAATATTCTGGAGGATTACTAGGATATAATCACTGAATATCCTGAGATTTACTGGAATTGTTAGATACAATTACTAGAATATAATCATTGGATAACTTGACAGATTTACTGGAATATATTCACCTGATATTCTGAGGGAATTAATTCAATAAAATCACTAGATGTGCTGAAGGATTTACTGGAATGTATAATTGAATATCCTAACAGCATTACTGGATTATATATCTTGGGATATCCAGAGAAAATTACTGGACTATAATCACTGGATATCCTGAGGGATTAACTGGAATATATCACTGGCTATCCTGAGGGATTAACTGGAATATATCACTGAATATCCTGAGGAATGAACTGGAATATAATCAGTGGATAACCTGACAGATGTACTAGATAAATTGCCAGGCCTGGATGAAATGCATCCCAGGCTGTTAAGAGAAGCAAGGGAGGAAATAACAGAGGCTCTGATCATCATTTTCCAATCCTCTCTGGCTACAGGTATGGAGCCGGAGGATTGAAGGACTGCGAACGTGTACCATTGTTTAAAAAGGAGAAAGGGATAGACCGAATAATTACAAGCCAGTCAGCTTAACCTTGGTGGTAGGAAAATTATTGGAAAAAATTTTGAGGGACAGTATTAATCATCATTTAGAAAGGGAAGGACTAATCAAGGACGTTTCAGCATGGATTTGTTAAAAGAAGGTCATGTCTGACTAACGTGATTGAATTTTTTGAGGAAGTAACAAAGAGGGTCGATGAGAGTAACGCATTCAATGTAGTCTACATGGATTTTAGCAAGGCTTTTGACAAGGTCCCACATGGCAGACTGATCAGAAAAGTAAAAGCCCATGGGATCCAAGGGAAAGTGGCAAGTTGGATCCAAAATTGGCTGTGGCAGGAAGCAAAGGGTAATGGTTTACGGGTGTTTTTGTGACTCGAAGGCAGTTTCCAGTGGGATTCCACAGGGCTCAGTACTAGGTCCCTTGCTTTTTGATTTAGACTTAAAAAAAGGGGACATGATTAAAAAGTGTGCAGATGATACTAAAATTGGCTGCATGGTTGATAGTGAGGAAGAAAGCTGCAGACTGCAGGAGGATAACATTGGACTGGTCAGGTGGGCAGAAAAGTGGCAAATGGAATTCAATCCGCAGAATTGTGAGGTAATGCATTTGGAGAGGGCTAACATGGCAAGGGAATACACAATAAATGGTAGGATACTGAGAAGTGTAGAGGAACAGAGGGACCTTGGAGTGCATGTCCACAGATCTCTGAAAGTAGCAGGAGATGTACATACGTTAGTTAAGAAGGCATACGGGATACTTTCCTTTTTTAGCTGTGGCTTAGAATGTATAGACAGGCTGGGTGAGTGGGCGGAGATTTGGCAGATGCAATACAATATTGGAAAATGTGAGGTTATGCACTTTGGCAGGAAAAATCAGAGAGCAAGTTATTATCTTAATGGCGAGAAACTGGAAAGTACTGCAGTACAAAAGGGATCTGGGGGTCCTAGTGCAAGAAAATCAAAAAGTTAGTATGCAGGTGCAGCAGGTGATCAAGAAGGCCAACGGAATGTTGGCTTTTATTGCTAGGGGGATAGATTATAAAAACAGGGAGGTATTGCTGCAGTTATATAAGGTATTGGTGAGACCGCACCTGGAATACTGCATACAGTTTTGGTGTCCATACTTAAGAAAAGACATACTTGCTCTCGAGCCAGTACAAAGAAGGTTCACTCGGTTAATCCCGGGGATGAGGGGGTGGACATATGAGGAGAGGTTGAGTAGATTGGGACTCTACTCATTGGAGTTCAGAAGAATGAGAGGCGATCTTATTGAAACATATAAGATTGTGAAGGGGCTTGATCGGGTGGATGCGGTAAGGATGTTCCCAAGGATGGGTGAAACTAGAACTAGGGGGCATAATCTTAGAATAAGGGGCTGCTCTTTCAAAACTGAGATGAGGAGAAACTTCTTCACTCAGAGGGTAGTAGGTCTGTGGAATTTGCTGCCCCAGGAAGCTGTGGAAGCTACATCATTAAATAAATTTAAAACAGAAATAGATAGTTTCCTAGAGGTAAAAGGGAATTAGGGGTTACGGTGAGCGGGCAGGAAATTGGACATGAGGCTGAGTTCGGATCGGTCAGGGCCCTGTGGGTGGCGGAGCGGGCCCAGGGGCTGAGTGGCCGGGTCCTGCTCCTACTTCTTGTGTTCTTTAGATTTGAGCTTAGGATCAGATCAGCCATGATCTTATTGAATGGCGGAGCAGGCTCGAGGGGCCAATTGGCCTACTCCTGCTCCTATTTCTTATGTTCTTATAAGAGCAGGGAGGTTATGCTTGAACTGTATAAAACACCAGTTAGGCCACAGCTGGAGTACTGTGTACAGTTCTGGTCACCACATTACAGGAAAGTTGTGATTGCACTAGAGAGGCTACAGAAGAGGTTTATGAGAATGTTGCCAGGACTGGAGAATTTTAGCTATGGAGGAAAGATTGGATAGGCTGAGGTTGTTTTCTTTGGAACAGAGGAGGCTGAGGGGAGATTTAATTCAGGTGTATAAAATTGAGAGGGGCATAGATAGAGTGGATAGGAAGGGACCTATTTCCCTTGGCAGAGAGGTCAATAACCAGGGGGCATAGATTTAAAGTAATTGGTAGAAGGATTAGAGGGGAGTTGAGGAGAAATCTTCACGCAGAGGGTGGTGGGAGTCTGGAACTCACTGCCTGAAAGGGTGGTAGAGGCAGAAACCCTCATCATATTTAAAAAGTGCTTGGATGTGCACTTGAAGTGCCGTGGCCTGCAAGGCTACGGATCAAGAGCTGGAAAGTAGGATTAGGCTGGATAGCTCTTTTTCAGCCAGCACAGACACGATGGGCCGAATGGCCTCCTTCTGTGCCGTGAACTTCTATGATTCTATGGAATATAATTACTGGATATCCTGACAGAATTACTGGAATATAATCACTTGATATTCTGAGAGATTACATATCACTGGATATCCTGGCATAACATTGAAACGTTTGAAAAAAAATTGATGAGAAAGGGTCATCACACTGCTAAAAATGTTTGTGTTGCAGTGAGTTGCGACCAGCAGAATAAAATAAACTGACCATAAACACTCTACTGCCAGACACTGTCATTATTTAACTGCAAAAATCATAGCAAATCTCTCAATCACACTCTAACCTTCTTTACTATCACTTGTGCCATCAGAAGATATGGCAAATATTTGAAGGATAAAATGTGATATATCTCACCAGTATGTTGTGCATAGCCAGTTCATCCTGCAGTAGCTGGATCTCTTTCTGAAGCTTCTGAATCATTTTCTAGAAAAAGAAACATAACAAAGAGAGTTATGGATAGGATGTTGATATTCTTGCCACTGAAGTTCATCCCCATAACACATTACCTCTCTTATCACCAAGCAATTTGCCTCAATTAGCAGCACTTTCACTTCCCACACCAGGGCCACAATATTTATGGGGAGGTGGGGAGGGAGCAGGGGAGGGTGGTTGCCGGCGGGAAATCCGGAATTCCCGGGAACGTGGAGGTCCTGGTGAATTTAATGGCAGGACCTCATTATCATTTCTTTATTCCGCATCCTGCCCAGCAGCTGGTCAGATTGACAGGTTGGCCGGCTGCCAGGCATGCAAGCCAGCGGTAGAAAGACCGTTGGGGATGGTCTCCGGCAATTGGGAAAGATTGCGGTGCGGGGAGTTGTGGTGGGGTGGGGGGGGTGGTGGGGAGGTGGAGTCAGAAGATCGTGGGGCAGAAGTGGGGGTGAAATCAGAAGTTTGTGGGGTGGGGTGGTGTCGGCAGATCGCAGGACAAAGGAGGAGAGGGAGTCAGCCAATCACGGCAGCGAGGAGAAGTCGCGGTTGGCAGAAGGTTTGCTTGAGGGGCATGGGGAAGCACTCCTGCTCCTCCTAGCTCACAAGTAATGTCTCCATTTTGCTGCCGGGTTTCCCGAGTCCTGGAAAACCTGGCCGACAACCATTAAATTTCAATCAGGCTCCTAATTGCACTGTGGGAGTCTGATTTAAATATTGTAATGAAGTATCCCGCCTCTCAAGAGCAGGATAGGCATGTCATGCAACCCGCGCCGTATAAATGGCAGCATACATGTTCGCGGCAGGTTGGGGTTGCGTTTCGCGATTTAAAATCCACCCCCATTCTCCCCTGACCCTCTCCCGCCCGGGGGCTTAATATCAACGCCAAGAATCTGAGCCCCACACCAGGAGTCTCAATTCATAGTTTAAGATGCCAGTCCAGCCCACTGAGGAAGTGCTGCTGTAAAGGAATGAGCCATACCTATTCAGAAAAATACACCATCCTATGAACAGAATTTTGACTTTATTAAAATATGACAAACTGGGTTTAAAAATCTAAAAGCCTCAACGACACAAAGCTGTAAATACAGGCTTCTGAGATAAGATGAGTCACAAAGCTGTAAACACCATACAAGCTTTTGAAATGGGAATTGGTTGTTGACACTGAGACAATGGCCCTATTGAAGCAAAGGGTTGGAGTTTCCAAGGAGTCTGCAGTTTGGAAAGAACACAATAGCTATACCCAGTTTAAAGTGTTATAAACTAACACTTCGAACAGAAACACAGAACATTAAAGAAACATATGCCTTCATAAATATGAAATCAAATGAAAGACAGGAGACATAAGTCTGTAATACAACCAATTGAAGTAGCTAGGAAAACAATCATGTACTCGGTTGAAGTGGGTTTAAATTTACATGTTGTAAAAGATACAAACAAAAGACTTTGTAAATATGACATCAATAGATGCACCAAGCAATCACATGGTTTTTGTATTGAACTTGGAACAGTTAGGAGACGCGAAGTCTGGCTTACAACCAGCTGAGGTGATTTAAGAATTCAATAGAAGACCTTTGTAAAAATGGCATCAAGTAGATACATCTGTTATAACCATTTTTTATGATAAGTTATGAACACCTACACAGCAGACACAAGTCTGCAAGTTAACAGCTGAATTGACAGTAAGAATAGAAAGAAGTCAACAGAAATATGACTCGAGATAATTAGCTTACATCAGCAGAAAACTTCAAAAAAATATACCACTGAGAAAGGGTATAAAATATAGAGCTTTCAGATAGGAAGTCAGAAGTCACTGAAAGGGGCAAAGCGATTCTCATTCTTCAGAGGCAGGCTCTGTAAGTTTTTAACTCTTTGAGTCTCGGGGATCAAAAAGGTACTTTTATTTGATTTTGGTGGATATCCTGGATTAGAAATAAGTAGAAATCTAAAAATGTAACGAAGTTAAGATTTGAGAATAAGGATCTGTGAGAAGAATTGTAAGCTATTTGTATTTTGAACTGTTAAAGTTGCGATTGACTCACCAGCTGTTAACTGCATGTCGGTTCTTTAATAAATCTATATATTTTTAGAACTGTCTCAAATAGTATTTCTGTATCAAACTCGCAAACTCAATCTCTGTACACTCTTTGGTGAGGAGTTGCAGAATTCTGGGGGAGTTTTCCGGACCCTCATAATATCCGGAAGGTTACAGTCTAGTTAAACTTATTAAAAGTGCTATCTGGAGGACGGTAACATCTTCAAGTTGTTCCTTTCCTTTAGGGAGAGATAGTCTGGACCTTTAGACCCAATTAAGCGTCTTATAGGATTCGGCTATCTCTAACTTTAGTTGAAGGTGAACGTCTGGGGAATACGCCTGATCCGGAGTAGCCCAAAAAGGGCTAGGACTCGTAATTATCCCTTCACTGCATTGCCAGAGGTACTGTCCTTCATAGGAAATAGTAAATCAAGGTCCCACACCTACCCCCTGCTCTGGATCAGCGGAGGCTAAAGATCCAATGGCAGTATTCGAAGAACAGCAGGGAGTGCTCCCAATGTCCTGACCTATACTCCTCCCTCAACCAGTACCACCAATAAACATTAGCTGGTCATTCATCTAACTGCTATTCATGGTGTGTGAAAAATGGTTTGCCTATTTAACAATAGTTATTGCACTTTAAGAATGAGCTATGTGATGTGCTTGGAAACCTTCAGAGAGATGCAAGAATGTGTTAAAGAAGTCCAAGCCACTTTATTCTGTCAATCAAATCAGGATGGAGGTCATAGAATGCTACATCGATAACCTGCTTTTGAGGTGAAAGGGTGGAGCGTGGGTGCTTATTTGACTTGGAAAAAGCTTCAAAACAAAATCAATGCGCTCTACACTCACGGTGGGGTCACTGTACACATTAGGGGCTGGCTCAGCTGGTATACACTTCATCCTTGATGCAAACCGGAGAGTGGACAGCTGAAACAAGAGAAAGAATGACATGATCAGGTAAAGGAGTTCACTTCCTTTTATTTCCTTCCCCTCTTCCCCTGAAGGGGCTGACTCGGTTTCACAGCCCTCCTCTGATAGCTTGCTCAAGTCATCGTTATTAACGTGCGAGCTCGATGAGTAAGTGTCGGTGGGCTATTGGACCACGAGGGCTGCACAACTAAGCCCAATCCTGTACTCACCAGATGTCCTCATTTACGCACATTCTAGAACTGGAACAGTGATCAGGAGTAGATCCCTTACTGATTTTCTTTCTCTGTCTCGCCAATTAAAGCATGCCTTCTTCTACTGCCCCGACTCAACACAGACCAGAGATCAAACATGACACCTTCTTAATCTGTATGTCTCAGTTCCACACTAGGCAGTGCATTTACCAAAAAAACTAAGTGAGGAGCGCCATGGTGTTAAAACCATTTTTTTCTCTGGATTACTTGTGCGCAATGGGAGGCATATCAATAGTGCATGATTAATTTTTTTTTCCCATTCTTGGGATGTGGGTGTCTCTGGCAAGGGTGTCATTTATTCCCCATCCCTAGTTGCCCAGAGAAGGTGGTAATGGGCTTTCTTCTTGAACCGCTGGTAATGGTTTGATACAACGGAGTGGTTTGCTCGGCCACTTCACAGGGCAGTGAAGAATCAACCACGCTGGTGTGGGACTGGAGTCATACATAGGCCAGACCAGGTGAGGACGGCAAGTTTCCTTCCCCACAGGACATTAGTGAACCAGTTGGTATGTTACGAAATCTGACAGCTTCATGGCCACTTTTACTGGTACCAGCTTTTTATTTCCAGATTTTAAAAAAACCTGAATTAACATTCTCAAACTGCCATGGTGGGATCATCAATTTGGCATCACAAATGATTACTTCTCTAATTTTATCCCCTCCCTCCTATCCCAAAGGTATTGAGCCCCTTGCTGAGCTGCAATTCCACAGGCACTAGTTGCCCATTAGTACCTTGCCCAAGTGGCTACTCCTAATGTGTGGCCCCAGACAGCGAGTGTAGGCAGGCTGTTTGAGGTCACCACTGTCAGACCTGATCCTGTTCTCGCCTGACATCCAGAAATATTTTTTTTTGAGTATACGACAATGAGAATCGTCACCAGTACAGAGATGGTCCCTAAATCTACAGGCGGTTTAAAAATGTTAAAAAGACACAAGGCCACAAACATACCAACATGGACAGAAACACAGACAAGATCAAATGCATGCAAACACATGAAAAGAAATACACATGTACAGACTCGTAGACACACAAACAATATCAAACAGATCACCAGTCACTAACGAAGTTGCTAAGGACCTCTCCCAGTACTACAATTGGATAAAAGCACCAAGTTGCATGAGCCATACCAACCAGGAAGGACCAAGGTTTGATCCCCATCTGTGTTGGGCAGCAATAAGGGCATTATAATTGGCCTCAGCACCCCAGGGCTAGGGAAGCAGCAAACCCCGCCAAGGTTCCTTGAATGCTATCCGATGACCCTGCTGGAAAGAGCTTATTTATGGGGACAGGGTCAGGCTCAGCCATGATGCCCCGCATAGCTGAATCGCTCATCAATGCTCATGCATGAGGAATGCTGGCACCCACTGGACTGTGCACCAACAAGAGTCAGTGCCTTCAGTACAGGTGGGGCGAATGCGAAGAAAGATAAGAGGAGTAATGATGCACAGCAGCAGTGTCAGATCTGATGATCAGATGGACTATGGGAATCCTCAATCCCCTGTTGCCAGGACAATATGGACAAATCCAAGTGTTTTGACCAGCAGTATCTGGTGTGTCCCCCTAGCCACTGCTATATGTCATTTTCAGTGGCACCCATCACACACCTATACAAAAGGGACGGTCTACACCTGTGCAAAGATGGAACTGATGTTCTCGGGGTAATTTTTGATAAAGCAGTTCGGGAGCATTTAAACTAGTATGGCAGGGGGCTAGAAACCTATGTAGTGAAATAGAGGAAAGTGAAAGGCAGACAGAAATAAATGGTAAAAGGGTGAGGAACAAAAAACAAAGGGCCAAACTAATTCATAAAAAATGTGAGCATAAAAAAAGCCTGAGGGTTTTATACCTTAACGCGAGAAGCATCAGGAACAAGGTAGATGAATTAGCTGTGGAAATAGAGGTTAATAATTATGATCTAATTGGGATTACGGAAACATGGTTGCAGGGTGAGCAGGGCTGGGAGCTTAACATACAGGGGTATTCAGTATTTAGGAAGGATCGACAAAAAAGAAAGGGAGGAGGGGTAGCATTGCTGGTAAAAGAAGGGATAAATGCAATTGAAAGGAAGGATATTAACTCAGTTAATACAGAATCTATATGGGTGGAGCTAAGAAATAGCAAGGGGCGAAAAACATTAATAGGAGTGGTATATAGGCCTCCAAATAGTAAAATAGAGGTTGGGGAGGGCATCACGAGGGAAATTAGAGAAGCGTGCAATAAGAGCACAGCTGTCATCATAGGTGACTTTAACTTACATATAGATTGGAATAGCCTAATCAGTAAAAATAATGAGGAGGAGGAATTCCTTGAGTGTTTAAGGGATGGTTATCTGGATCAATATGTCGAGGAACCAACTCGGGAACAGGCTATATTGGACTGGGTACTGTGCAATGAGAAGGGACTAATTAGTAATCTTGTTGTACGGGGACCCTTGGGTCAGAGCGATCATAACATGATCGATTTCTCACTCGAAATGGAGAGCGAAGAAATTGACTCAGATACTAAGGTCCTGAATTTAAACAAGGGGAATTATGATGCCATTAGACGGGAACTGAGTAGGTCTGATTGGACAACGTTCCTGGGAGGACTGGAGGTAGATAAACAATGGCAAGCATTTAAAGATAGAATGACAAAATTGCAAAAATTGTTTATACCAATCTGGCATAAAAGGAAATCTAAAAAGGTGACTCAACCGTGGATAACAGGGGAAATTAGAGACAGCATAAAATCCAAAGATAGGGCGTATAAAATAGCCAAAAAAAGCGCCAGAGCGGAAGATTGGGAACAGTTTAAGATAGAGCAAAGGAGGACAAAGGGCTTAATCAAGAGGGGCAAAATAGCTTACGAAAGCAAGCTGGCGGAAAATATAAAAACTAACTCCAAAAGCTTTTATAAGTATATCAAGAGGAAAAGACTGGTGAAAACCAAAGTTGGCCCATTGCAGTCAGATACGGGGGAATATATAACGGGAAATAAGGAAATGGCAGACCAACTAAATGCATACTTTGGGTCAGTCTTTACGAAGGAAGACACAAAAAACCTCCCTGGGATATCGGGAAAAATAGGGACATTTGCAAAGGAGGAACTGACGCAAGTCAATATCTCTAAGGATATGGTGTTAAGGAAGCTAAAGGGATTGAAGGCGGACAAATCCCCAGGGCCTGATAACATGCATCCTAGGGTGCTGAAGGAGGTGGCCCTAGAGATAGCGGATGCACTAAGTATGATTTTTCAGAATTCATTAGACTCGGGAACAGTGCCCATGGATTGGAGGGTAGCTAACGTTACCCCACTATTCAAAAAGGGGGGTAGGGAAAAAGCAGGTAATTACAGACCTGTAAGCCTTACATCAGTTGTGGGCAAAATGCTGGAGTCCATCATTAAGGATGAAATAGCGGAGCACTTAGCAAATGGGGACAGGATAGGACAGAGTCAACATGGATTTACAAAGGGTAAATCGTGCTTGACTAATCTATTGGAATTTTTTGAGGAAGTAACTGGTAAAATAGATGGGGGAGAGCCAGTAGATGTGGTGTACCTGGACTTCCAAAAGGCCTTCGATAAGGTCCCACATAAAAGATTAGCAGGGAAAATTGAAGCTCATGGGATAAAGGGGAAAGTATTGACGTGGATAGAGAACTGGCTGTCAGATAGAAAACAGAGAGTTGGAATAAACGGCTCATTTTCTGAATGGCAGGCAGTAACAAGTGGGGTACCACAGGGATCTGTCCTGGGTCCCCAGCTGTTCACAATTTACATTAATGACCTGGATCAGGGAGTCGGATGCAGCATTTCCAAATTTGCAGACGACACTAAACTAGGAGGGGGGTGGGCTCAGAGGAGGAGACCAGGAAGCTCCAGAGCGATTTGGACAGACTGGGTGATTGGGCGGATAAATGGCAGATGAACTATAATGTGGACAAGTGCGAAGTTATCCACCTTGGGTGCAGGAACGGGAGGGCAAATTATTATTTAAATGGCAATAAATTGGGAGAGGGGGAAGTACAGAGAGACCTGGGTGTTCTTGTACACCAGTCACTGAAGGCGAGCATGCAGGTGCAACAGGCGATCAAGAAGGCAAACGGTATGCTGGCCTTCATAGCAAAAGGGTTGGAATACAGGAACAGGGATACCTTGCTGCAGCTGTACAGGGCACTGGTGAGACCACACCTCGAGTACTGTGTACAGTTTTGGTCGCCTCATCTGAGGAAAGATGTTCTTGCCATGGAGGGGGTGCAGCGGCGATTCACCAGGCTGATACCAGGAATGGCGGGATTGACCTATGAGGAGAGACTATGTAGTTTAGGGATGTACACACTGGAGTTTAGAAGATTGAGAGGGGACCTCATAGAAGTGTATAAAATTCTGACAGGTCTAGACAGACTAGATGCAGAAGGAATGTTTCCCTTGGCGGGTGAGAACAGAACTAGAGGACATAATTTAAGGATAAGGGCTAAACCATTTAGGACAGAAATGAGGGGGAATTTCTTCACTCAGAGGGTGGTGAACCTGTGGAACTCATTGCCACAGAGGGCAGTGTACGCCAGCTCATTAAATATATTTAAGAGGGAATTAGATATATTTCTACAGGCAAAAGGGGTTAAGGGTTACGGAGAGAAGGCGGGGACGGGATACTGAATTGGAGGATCAGCCATGATCTCATTAAATGGCGGAGCAGGCTCGAAGGGCCGGATGGCCTACTCCTGCTCCTATCTTCTATGTATCTATGTATGTAAGCATGCTGTCCAGACACACACACACACACACCCCTTCTCTCCCCACCCACCACCCCATATCTCAGACAAAGCAGTCTGCTTGATCGGCACTTCACCCACCAGCTTAAGCATCCACTCACTCCACCACCAGCATACCGTGGCTGCTGTGTGTACTATTTACAGGATGCACTGCAGCAACTCGCCAAGGCTTGTTCGGCAGCACCTCCAACACCTCCACCGCCTAGAAGGATAAGATGTGGAGATGCCGGTGTTGGACTGGGGTGGACAAATGTGAGAAGTCGCACAACACCAGGTTATAGTCCAACAGCTTTATTTGAAATCACAAGCTTTTGGAGCGCTGCTCCTTCACCTGATGAAGGAGCAGCGCTCCGAAAGCTTGTGATTTCAAATAAAGCTGTTGGACTATAGAAGGACAAGGGCAGCAGGTACATGGACTGCAGCGGTTCCAGATAAAGGCTCACCACCATCTTCTCAAGGGCAACTAGAGATGGTCAATAAATGCTGACCGTGCCAATAACATCCATATTCAGAGAATGAATGAAAAAAACCACATACACAAGCCCCTCAGGGACAAACACACATCAACGTCTCTCTAAGGTCCTTACCGTTTCCTCGATTTGAGCAGCCTCTCCGTAGATATTTGCCACTAAGATGGTGTTGCAGGTTCCACCTAAAGAAAGTTGACAGCAGATTGGCTGCTTTAATCACAGCACTTTAAAACTGAAAATGGAATTCCTGAAGTTGATCAGCGAATTATGTCCAAGAGTTCACACACTAAGGGCTGAATTTTGCCGGCGCTCAGAGTGCGGGTTTGGAGGCGGGTCGCTGTCAAAATAACAAAGATTGACAGCGGGTAGGAAACTCGCTGTCAACCTGCCTCCACGCAAGTCTCCCATGTGTCAGGTCTGTCTGCACAGAACTGACCCAACATCAAGCGGCGGGGGAGACAATTTAGATCATTAAATAGCTTGTTAACAGCCAATTTAATGTTATTTTGAGCCTACCGTGTAATTTTACGTGCTCCCCCACGGGTTACCCGCTGCTCGGGGAACATGCCAGCTCACCCTGTCGTGAGTTGAGTCTGCTTTGACTTACCCGATAACCTGACAGTTGCAGAAGTTGTGTAAAGGATACCATGTTGCAACTGTTCAGTTTCAGAGCTCAGAAACTGTTGGTTACTGCATTTGTAGGACATATAGGCTTAAAAATTCGGTTGCTTTGCGCTAACGGGGCGCAAAGCAACTAGCGCCTGGGCGCAGTGCCGCCAACGCCTCCTGCAAAATTCAGCTGGAGGTTAGCGGCGGCGGTAACCGTTAGCGCCCCACGACGCAGCGCCCCAGCCGCGATCTTCGGTAGCGCCCCCTGACTTACCGCCGGACGCTATGTCCGACAGGGTCAGGGGGGCCTACCTGCGGCCGGGGCGACGCAAATTAAAGGGGAGGTGCCGGGCGGCCATTTTTGTTGCTGGCCGCCTGCCAGCACCTGCCCCCTCTGCCATCCCCGGCCTCTTCTGCAGCCCCCCCCGCGGGGTGCCAGCTGCGCTCTGTGAGCCCAGCACTTCTTGAGTGCCGGGCTCTTTTGCTGGCCCTCCGATCCCTGGTGGCCCAGCTGGGCCCCGAGTCATGCTGCACTAGGCCCTTCCCCTTTAATAAGGGGAGGAAGGCTGGCAGTACCGCGGCACGATGTGCCGCAGAGCGTGGCGCTGCGGCACATAGCGCCGCGATATTCACTTGCAGCACCCCAAGAGGGAGGCGGGGCGCTTCCAGTAGCGCCACCGGTGAATTTCGGCTGCGGGGATGCCAATTTTTTCGGAGCGCTAAAAGTAGCAACCTCATTGGAACAACCTCTCTCACCAGTGACAGTTCGCTTCTGTCATCTCAACTGCAACTGCCATCTATTCCAGCAACATCGGCGCCCTTGAAAAAATCTCACCTTGGTCCTCTGAATCCTTCCACGATCAGCCCCAACACCAACATCACCAACCTTCTCCGCCATCACCTGATGCTGCACAGGACACAGGGCATCAGCCCCTGACAACATTGCTGCCCAGGAGGCCAGCGATGGCATCACCATGGCCAGATTTACTTCACTTCATGCTGTACACCCTGGCTGCCACATGATGCGGCAGGTTGACACCATCCCACACCAGCACCATAAAGCATCCCTATAATGTCCAAGAAATTCCTTTCACACTCATCACAATAGCAGGGGGGAGTTATGTCTCAACATTCACTGGAACTCACTAACACACTTCTCAAGGTCGCACAGATCTGTTCAATAAGGTGAAGTGTTGAAACTAGATTTCAATATTTGGCAACACATTAACAGAAACTTCACATGAACATTGGCTAAACCACTCAAGTGCCTACCCTTGTGTGTTGTTAGTTGGTATGCTTGCAGTAGGATGAGAGCGAGTGTGAGGGCTGGCTAGTGAGATGGGGAAGTGATAATGTAGCTAGAGAGGGATGGGTGGAAGTGCAAGGTAAGTTGGTGTGAGTAAGGATGTGCAGGAGTAGGGTAGGGAAGGCAGAGTGATGGGGATGTGATGAGTGGCACAGCAGGGTGAGTTTGAATGTGGCTTTGCAGTAACGTTTCGTGATCTACTGAGATCATTGAAAGGTTTGCGCCACTGCAGCCAGGGACTCCTGACGACATCCCTGCTTGTGTCCTCCTGTGCAATGTGCAACCAGACTGCGTTGATCTCCTGGGGAGGTCTCTTCTGCCCATGGGAAGGGAAGAGAATCTCCCTGCGTGCTGTGACTCCCTCCATAAGCATAGTGACTGGGGCAATTCTTTCCCCACAATCTGTACTGCATTAATTTGCTTGTGACAGATGTATTTCTGCTATCTGATTCAGTGAATCCTATGTTATGATGCTCACTGGGAGCGAAAGAACGTTGGGTATACAGCAAAGACCTCAGCCTGCTCCTAAATGACAAACAATGTAGTGAGAAGTGGGAAAAAAATGCACCATGTCCCAAAGAAGGGCTAATTTTAGCCTACGAACTCACAATTATATAACAACGTACGATTTATTTTTAGGAACAGGAAAAGTGTTTTCACATCTTCAGGATGTCCCAAAGCGCTTGATAGCTATTGGGGCCAACAAGCTCGTCCCTTTTGGACAGACGTCAACCCCTCCCATTTGCCTTCTCACCTAGGAAACAGATTTCCTCTGTGTGCTACGTGTAATGAAATCTTAGGATGCTCTTTATAAGTTTGTTTCCATGTCACTACACATAGCGTACAGAGAAAATCTTCCTCCCAAATCCTGCTCTCTTAAGAAACACAATTAACTGTCTCTTGAACTTATTTCATACTGTCTGCTTCAGTGACCTTCCCTGGTAACATTTCAGAAAAGAAAGACTTGGATTTATATAGCGCCTTTCACGACCACCGGACGTCCCAAAGCACTTTACAGCCAATGAAGTACTTTTGGAGTGTAGTCACTGTTGTAATGTGGGAAACGCGGCAGCCAATTTGCATACAGCAAGCTCCCACAAGCAGCAATGTGATAATGACCAGATAAACTGTATTTGTTATGTTGATTGAGGGATAAATATTGGCCAGGACCCCAGGGATAACTCCCCTGCTCTTCTTCGAAATAGTGCCGTGGGATCTTTTACGTCCACCTGAGAGAGCAGACGGGGCCTCGGTTTAACGTCTCATCCGAAAGACGGCACCTCCGACAGTGCAGCACTCCCTCAGCACTGCACTGGAGTGTCAGCCTAGCTCTTTGTGCTCAAGTCCCTGGAGTGGGACTTGAACCCACAACCTACTGACTCAGAGGCGAGTGTGCTACCCACTGAGCCACAGCTGACACTTTTCACAATTTCACAACGCTATAACCCTTTGGGTGACAGATAGAGCATGGCCGCCAGATTTGGGTTGGGGCCGGACTGCCCTGAGCCTGACCTGTTTTCCTGGGCGTGCAGGGCGGTCTCCCAAAGGAATCTCCACTCTATAGCAGGAGTCTGTTACTGCCAGCTGGGAAAATTCATCAGTGCTGCGGCTCGGTACTCGCTGCTCACACCCGAAGGGGTTAGGGCCCTCCATGAAGACATACAGGTAAAATGTTTAAAATAGCCCCCGTCTCATTTTCTGGCTTGGGGCAAGAGAGAGGGAGAGGTGGCCACACCCAGGTCTTCCTGCTTCAATGGGAAGAGCAATCTTCCCATCACTGCACGTTCAGTACCTCCACCCTTCTTCTGTTCTTCCCTGGGGTCGGTAGTACTACAGTGTAAGTGCAGCTATAGCAGGAAAATATCAGCTGGTTTTCTTATCCACACTACCCCATTTTTGAGTGGGGGACAGCTGAGGGCCCGGTTGGATGAGGAAGGAAAACAGTTAAGGGGCAGGGAGCCGGCAGTAGGCCTCCCCAACCCATTTTCTCTGATCCACTACAGCAATGGCAGAGGTAAATCCAGGCCGAACTCTTTTTATTCATTTCAGAATGTGAGCCAGCACTTATTACCCAACTCTACTTGCCCCTGGAGAAGGTAGTGGTGGGCCACCTTCTTATTTGTAGTGGTTTGATACAACTGAGTGGCTTGCTAGGTCACTTCAGAGGGCAGTTAAGAGTCAACCACATTCGTGTGGGACTGGAATCACCTATAGGCCAGACGGTGTAAGGATGGCAGATTTTCTTTCTTAAAAGGACATTAGTAAACTAGTTGAGTTCTTAATGACAATCCAACCAGGTTTTTATTTCCAATTTTTTTTAAAACACTGAATTTAAATTTAAAACTGCCATGATGGGATTTGAACTCACGTTCGCTGGATTATTAGTCCAAGCCTCTGGATTACCAGTCCAGTAACATAGCCACTACATTAGTGTAAACCTTTCTGTTAATGCTGGTCTCATCCTCTTATTTCACTCCTTTATTCTCTAACGCTTCTTCCACGCACTCTCCTCCTCTTCTTCTACTTACTTACCTATGGAGTCCTTCAGTGCATGTGTGAGTTTGCTCTGCCTGAATGGAATATGCTCTCTCTTGGGATCGGCAAGAGCGATGATGGTCTGTTCAAGGAAGGAGAGTGACTTGTTGATGTACATAGCCTCTCGCATCACCTGTCCTTCGGACTGAAAGAACACAAAGGACATTAGGACGGATTAAAAAGATACTATGCAATGGCACACTCTTATTTATAATAAAGTTTTGTGAATGGGATATCAGTGCGAGAAAAATTAAACACTTTACATTTTTTGTATACAAGTGTCTGCCTTGGCTCAGTGGTAGTTTTCCCGCCTCTGAGTCAGAAGGCTGCGAGTTCAACCATCAATCCAGAGACTTGAGGCCCCGTCTACCCCCTTAGTGAATGCCAAAGATTCCATGGCACTATCTGAAGAGGAGGGAAGTGCTCCTAATGTCATAGCTAATATTCATTTATCCCTCAAGCAACACCATCAAAAACAGATTAACTGGTCATTTATCTCATTGCTGTTTGTGGGACCTTCCTGCACGCAATTTGGTTTCTGTGTTTGCCTATAAAACGACAGCAACTACACTTGAAAAATAATTCATTGGCTATAAAGTTGAAGAAGGAATGTTGGCCCTGACACTGGACAAACTGTGTGCTCTTCTTCAAATCGTGGCATGAGATCTTTAACATTCACTTGAATTACTTGACAAGATGGTGCTGTAGAATCATAGAAGTTTACAGCACAGAAGGCGGCTATTCAGCCCATTGTGTCAGTGCCAGCCGAAAAAAAGCTATCCAGCCTAATCCCACTTTCCAGCTTTTGGTCCATAGCCCTGTAGGCCATGGTACTTCAAGTGCACATCCAAGTACTTTTTTAATGTGATGAGCGTTTCTGCCTCTATCACCCTTTCAGGCAGTGAGTTCCAGACCCCCATCACCCTCTGGGTGAAAAATTTCTCCTCAACTGCCCTCTAATCCTCCGACCAATTACTTTAAATCTGTGCCCCCTGGTTATTAACCTCTCTGCTAAAGGAAATAGGTCCTTCCTATCCACTCTATCTAGGCCCCTCATAATTTTATGCACCTCAATTAAGTCTCCCATCAGCCTCCTCTGTTCCAAAGAAAACAACCCGGCGGCGGGAGTTTCAGCGGCGGCAGTGGGCCTATAAAAGGCTCCAGAGACCAGGTAAGGCCTCAGAGCGTCGGTGGGAGTTTCAGCGGCGGCAGTGGGCCTATAAAAGGCTCCAGAGACCAGGTAAGGCCTCAGAGCGTCGGCGGGAGTTTCAGCGGCGGCAGTGGGCCTATAAAAGGCTCCAGAGACCAGGTAAGGCGTACCAGTCTCCGAACTCGGAGGGAAAAATAATCGAAGTGTGACGTCACCAAAAAACAGGTAAGTGATTGGTTGGTGAGTATTTCTCTCTTTTTAAGCTTAAATTCTGTGGTGTTAAATTTCTAGGGTCTCTGTGGTGTAGTGGGGACAGTTGGTAAATAAAGCGCCCTAGAGTATATCTGTAACTGGGGTATTGAATACATTTTAAATTTAATTAAGGGAGTAGGTCATGACAGGTGAGATCAGCCCCGTGTTATGCTCCTCTTGCTCCATGTGGGAATTCAGGGACGCTGCCAGTGTCCCTGGGGACCACGTGTGCGAGAAATGCATCGAGTTGCAGCTACTTGTAGACCGCATTGCGGCGCTTGAGCTGCGGGTGGATGAGTTTTGGAGCATACGCGATGCTGAGAGGGTCGTGGATAGCACGTTTAACGAGTTGGTCACGCCGCAGGGTAGGGCTGCACAGGCAGAAGGGAAATGGGTGACCATCAGGCGGAGCAGCAGAGGCAGGCAGGGAGTACAGGGAACCCCTGCGGTCATCCCCCTTTCAAACAGGTATACCGATTTGGATACTGTTGAGGGGGATGACTCACCAGGGGAGAGCGGCAGCAGCCAACTTCCTGGCACCAGGGTTGCTTCTGCTGCTCAGAAAGGGAGGAAAAAGAGTGGGAGAGCAATAGTGGTAGGGGATTCTATCGTAAGGGGAACAGATAGGCGTTTCTGTGGCCGTAAAAGTGACTCCAGGATGGTTTGTTGCCTCCCTGGGGCCAGGGTCATGGATGTCACTGAGCGGCTACAGGGCATTCTTAAGGGGGAGGGTGAGCAGGCAGAGGTCGTGGTTCACATTGGGACCAACGACATAGGTAGGAAGGGGGATGAGGTCCTGCATCAAGAATTTAGGGAGCTAGGCAGCAGATTAAAGAGCAGGACCTCAAAGGTTGTAATCTCTGGATTACTCCCAGTGCCACGTGCTAGTGAGTATAGGAATAGGAGGATAGAACAGATGAATGCGTGGCTAAAGAGTTGGTGCAGGAGGGAGGGTTTTAGTTTCCTGGATCACTGGGCCTGCTTCTGGGGAAGGTGGGACTTGTACAAGTCGGACGGTTTGCACCTGAACCAGAGCGAGACAAATATCCTTGCGGGGAGGTTTGCTAGCACTGTTGGGAGGGGGTTTAAACTAACTTGGCAGGGGGATGGGATTCAGAGTGGAGCTACAATAGGGGGTGATGTACAGTCAAATATAGAGAAAAAAACAAGTCCGCTTGGAAGACAGGGCAAACATGTAAGAGCAAGGCTGGAAGGCATCTATTTTAATGCAAGGAGTCTAGCGAATAAGGTGGATGAACTGAAGGTGTTGATAAACACATGGGAGTATGATATTGTTGCTATCACGGAGACATGGTTGAGGGAGGGGCAAGACTGGCAGCTCAATATTCCGGGGTACAGAATCTTGAGGCGAGACAGAGGGGGAGGTATAAGAGGAGGGGGTGTCGCAATATTAATTAACGAATCAATTACTGCCATAAGGAGGGATGATATATTAGCAGGTTCCTCCAATGAGGCTATATGGGTGGAGGTTAAAAACAAAAAGGGGGCAAGCACTTTGCTGGGAGCGTACTATAGGCCCCCAAACAGTCAGGGGGAGATAGAGGAACAGATATGTAGGCAAATCTCAGAGAAATGTGCAAATAATAGGGTAATAATAATGGGGGATTTCAACTTCCCCAATATTAACTGGGATAGTCAGAGTGTGAAAGGCTTAGAGGGTGCGGAATTCTTAAAGTGCATCCAGGAGAGCTTTTTGAGCCAGCATGTAGAAAGTCCTACAAGAGAGGGGGTGGTACTGGACCTAATTCTAGGGAATGTGGCCGGCCAAGTGGAAGAAGTGCTAGTAGGTGAGCACTTTGGTGACAGTGACCATAATACGGTGAGATTTAAGGTGGTCATGGAAAAGGACAGGGATGGGCCGGAAATAAAGGTTCTAAATTGGGGGAAGGCCGATTTTAATAGGATAAGGCAGGATCTGGCCAAAATGGACTGGGATCAGCTGCTTGTAGGAAAATCCGCATCGGAGCAATGGGATTCTTTCAGAAGGGAGATTGTGATCATACAATGGCAGCATGTTCCCGTAAAGGTCAAGGGTGGTTCCAAAAACCGCAGGGAACCTTGGATGTCAGGGGATATATGAGAATGGATCAGGAAAAAAAGGAGGGCTTTTGGCAGATACAAAATGCTAAAGAAGGAGGAAGCACTAGAGGAGTACAAAAAGTGCAGGGGGATACTTAAAAAAGAAATTAGGAGATCAAAGAGGGGCGAGCAAAATAAAGGAAAATCCTAAGATGTTTTATAAGTATATTAAGGGTAAGAGGATAACTAGGGAAAAAATAGGGCCCATTAGGGACAAAAGTGGCAATCTGTGTGTGGAGCCGGAAGATGTAGGTGGGGTTCTAAATGAATTTTTTGCATCTATTTTCACTATGGAGAAGGACGATGCAGACATAAAATTAGGGCAGGGGGACTGTGATATACTCGAACATTTTAACATCGAGAGGGAGGAGGTATTGGCGGTTTTAGCAGGTCTGAAAATGGATAAATCCCCAGGTCCGGACGAAATGTATCCCAGGCTGCTGTGTGAGGCAAAGGAGGAGATTGCGGGGGCTCTAACACATATATTCAGAACCTCTCTGGCCACAGGGGATGTGCCAGAGGACTGGAGTACCGCTAATGTAGTACCATTATTCAAGAAAGGGAGTAGGGAAAAACCGGGGAACTACAGGCCAGTGAGCCTAACATCAGTGGCAGGAAAATTATTGGAAAAAATTCTGAGGGACAAAATCAGTCTCCACTTGGAGAGGCAAGGATTAATCAGGGTTAGCCAACATGGCTTTGTCAAGGGAAGATCATGTCTGACTAATTTGATTGAATTTTTTGAGGGGGTGACTAGGTGTGTGGATGAGGGTAACGCAGTGGATGTGGTATACATGGATTTCAGTAAGGCCTTCGATAAAGTCCCGCACAGGAGACTGGTCAAGAAGGTAAGAGCCCATGGAATCCAGGGTGCCTTGGCACATTGGATACAAAACTGGCTCAGTGGCAGAAGGCAGAGGGTGATGGTCGAAGGTTGTTTTTGTGACTGGAAGCCTGTGGCCAGTGGGGTACCACAGGGATCAGTGCTGGGTCCCTTGCTGTTTGTGGTCTACATTAACGACTTGGATATGAATGTAAAAGGTATGATCAGTAAGTTCGCGGATGATACAAAAATTGGTAGGGTGGTAAATAGCGAGGAGGGTAACCTCAGTCTGCAGGATGATATAGATGGGTTGGTCAGATGGGCGGAACAGTGGCAAATGGAATTTAATCCGGAAAAGTGCGAGGTGATGCACTTTGTAGGGACTAACAAGGCAAGGGAATATACAATGAATGGTAAGACCCTAGGCAAGACGGAGGGTCAGAGGGATCTTGGTGTGCAAGTACACAGATCCCTGAAGGCGGCGGAACAGGTGGATAAGGTGGTAAAAAAGGCATATGGGATACTTATATTCTATGCCTCGGCTAATGAATGCAAGAGCAAGGAGGTTATGATGGAGCTGTATAAAACACTGGTTAGGCCACATCTGGAATACTGTGTGCAGTTCTGGTCGCCACACTACAGGAAGGATGTGATCGCTTTGGAGAGGGTGCAGAGGAGATTCACCAGAATGTTACCCGGGCTGGAGTGCTTCAGCTATGAAGAGAGACTGGGCAGATTGGGTTTGTTTTCCTTGGAGCAGAGGAGGCTGAGGGGGGACATGATTGAGGTGTACAAAATCATGAGGGGCATAGATAGGATGGATACTAAGGAGCTTTTTCCCTTAGTAGAGGGGTCTATAACAAGGGGGCATAGATTCAAGGTAAAGGGCGGGAGGTTTAGAAGGGATTTGAGAAAGAACTTTTTCACCCAGAGGGTGGTTGGAGTCTGGAACTCACTGCTTGAAAGGGTTGTGGAGGCAGGAACCCTCACAACATTCAAGAAGCATTTGGATGAGCACTTGAAATGCCATAGCATACAAGGCTACGGACCAAATGCTGGAATATGGGATTAGATTAGACAGGGCTTGATGGCCGGCGCGGACACGATGGGCCGAAGGGCCTCTATCCGTGCTGTATGACTCTATGACTCTAACCCCAACCTATCCAATCTTTCCTCATAGCTAAAATTCTCCAGTCCTGGCAACATCCTCGTAAGTTTCCTCTGTACCCTCTCTAGTGCCATCACATCGTTCCTATAATGTGGTGACCAGAACTGTACACAGTACTCTAGCTGCTAACTAGTGTTTTATACAGTTCTAGCATAACCTCCCTGCTCTTATATTCTATGCTTCGGCTAATAAAGGAAAGTATCCCGTATGCCTTCTTAACCATCTACCTGTCCTGCTACCTTCAGGGATCTGTGGACATGCACTCCAAGGTTCCTCTGTTCTTCTACACTTCTCAGTATCCTACCATTTACTGTGTATTCCCTTGCCTTATTAGCCCTCCCCAAACCTTGCCTTATTAGCCCTCTCCAAATGCAATACCTCACACTTCTCCGGGTTGAATTCCATTTGACATTTTTCTGCCCACATGACCAGTCCTGTCTCATCGTGTGGGCCGCAAGTCCACAACTATCTGACCTGGAGAACTACCAACTGAGCCAAACTGACACAATAACCAGCGAAATAACACATTTTGATTGTCACTCACTCCAGTCTTTCCCAGGCGCTCAGAACCGGCGAGATCCACCATGTTGAGCTTTGAGGACAAGTACTTGACTTCTGAAGTCTCCTTCCATCGAGTCTGCAAACAAAGGAGGAGAATTAAAGTATATCCACATAATGAGGCTTTTCTTAAAAACAGAAACTGCTGGAAATGGTCAGTAGGTCAATCAGCAACTGAAAGAGAAAGGTTAACGTTTTGGGTAGGTGAAGGGACGTTAAACTATTCGTCAGTTCCCCCGATGGTTCAGTTGGCAGTGATAATCAGTAGGTGATCCCATGCCCCAGACTCACACTGCCCAATATCTACTTATGTGATAGCATAATCCAGGGGTGTAATAATAGTACCCTTATGACCTGAACTGGATATTCATGTCTTTTGTACGTGTGCCTCTGCAATCTTCTCAAAGGTGGATTGAGAAAACATCTGTTAAGAAGAGGCCAGATACATATCGTTAAACTGCTTTATACCACAACAAGTGAACATACAGAGCAACAGCTATGACTGAACTCACTTAATTCAAGAATAATGAAAATGCTACGCTTCCCCATATCAGTGGGTCATCGTACTTGGCTTAAATAAAATACTTCTGACTACTATACTGCATGTCAAACCTATGAGCCTGGTGAAAGCTTGCCCTCGGTCTTTTATCTTCCTGTGTTCACAACCTGAAAGGAAGGCCTACACCAGACAACTTCTGAGCACCTGGCACCGGGTCATCCCAACACAATGGGTGTAAGGTATTTATCGATTCCTGAGGCAGGCCAACAATTAAAAAAAAATTATTTACCCAGTATGGGAATCCTAGCTCATTAGCATTTCTACCACTTCAAAACAAAACTTGTGTGAATACACTTTGCTTTAAAACACAAACTGTAACTTCGCACCACACCAGCTTTCACATTTATCCTGTTGGCTCAAGTTCTGGAATGTACAGAATTTAAATAAATCACTAACATTTGGGATTTGTTCTGGTAGCCTGTGAGATTGGTCCATAAGTAACAAGAATCTATTCCTGTATGAAGGAATGGCTCAGAGGACTGCAAGCCAAAGAGATCAAAACTGAGCTTACCTCGACGTACACTGTGAAGATGCAGTGAGACCTGGAAGAGTTCTTATTCATTGTGTGGGATGCAATAATTCGGTTGGTTTCACCCTATAACATGAAACAATCGCAAACTCAGTCAGTGCACTGTCAACAAGATGCAGAGATGGATTACAGGGCAAGGCAAGCCAACTGAGCTGTTATAAATACAGGGGTACAATACCCTGTCTAGATCTCCTGGACTAGTTTCGATCGCCTAGATGGGTCAGAGAGGAATTTCCCAGTTTTTCTCTTTCAAATTGGCCTGGGTTTTTTATTTGTTTTTTTGCCTCTCCCAGGAGATCACATGGCTTCGGGTGGGGTGGAGTGTATATGTTGTGATACACAAGGTATCGCAATTGTGTGGGACAGGCTTGACGGACCAGAGGGTCTTTACCTGTCCGTCATTGTTCGTATGTAGGAATAGAGTGCAATCTATGCACAGGTGATCCTACTTACTAGGTACCTGTTTTTAATGTTTTTAATGATTTCCAGCCTATAATGTACAGATTATATGTTCCAAATTGTGTACAGTGTTTACTCTATGCTAAAGTCAATCAATCACATAACATACTATTGATCTCCCATTGCATTGCCTGTGGAGAGTCAGGATGAAGTGAATTTTCCTCAGAGAGCATGCTGTTCGAATTGCCAGCTCTGGTTGGACCATATTCTGGGAGGTTTCATCATGCGACGTCCCGCTTATAATAACCCTGCCCCCACCATTGGTTTCCCGACACATGAAACCTCGCGGCAATTGGCCCATTGGCTGCTTCAATACCCAGAATCCTCTGCGTGCTGGAAATCGCTCGATCCATCATGTGCTTTTACAGGTTCGAGCGCGCAGGAGGACAGGGGCACATTGCATCCTAGGCGTGTTACATCCCTGTTGTTTGAGAGTCCAGCTGGAGCGAAACAGGAGAAGAAAATGTGCACACTGAGTTTTTTCTCCTGGGCTGCTCTCGGAATATTAATCTTTAATTCTAGGAGACTCAGAGCAATCCCGTGGATTGGCAACTATGGACGCTGAAGCTTTAGGTACTTGCACAGGTATAAAGATCTAGGCATAGAAATTAGTTTGCCCCCGAAAATGGGCACGGGGATCGCTTCCATTGGAGCACAAGCACAAGCCACCCAACGTCCGAGTGCTGCAGTGGAAGCTCAGACTTCTGTCATGCAAGCTAAGAGGACGCTGTGATGGTCAGTAACAGAGGGAAGGTAAGGTGTAGGAGTATTGTTGAATGGGGAATTGGGGCTGCGTTCATTTGTACCGCAGTCGATGAGCCGATCACGGACAGCCCGGGCACAGTGGGGCTGTCTGGGTTGCTTCCTCCCTTCCGCGTCCTCATCTTTCAGCTGGTCGCAGTATGCCTGGTGGAAAGTGCTGTGCCCTCATGATGGCGAGGTTGTGGAGCATGCAGCATTGGGACGCGCTTTGGGAAGTACTGCAAGGCTCCTCCAGAGCGGTCCAGGCAGCATAAGCATTGTTTAAGGATGCCAGATTTTGTGTCGCAGCATGGCTCTCATTGTACGCATGCTGCCCATGTGTGGTTGGGTTGCAGAGCGGAATCATGAGACACGTAGTCAGCGGATAGCCCTTTTTGCCCAGTAGCCACCCTTTGGTTTGTCTTGGTGGTTCAAAGACTGAGGGAACAGCGAACTGGTGCAGAATAAAAGCATCATGACTGCAGGGAAGTGCAGTTGAGGCCGAGATCAGATCAGCCATGATCTTATTGAATGGTGGAGCAGGCTCGAGGGCCGAATGGCCTACTCCTACTCCTATTTCTTATGTTCTTATGTTCTGCCAGGATACCGGGCATTCACCATCATGATGTGCGGAGCATGGTCGCACACCAACTGGACATTCAGCGAGCGATAACCTTTGCGGTTGAGGTACATCTCAGCATTTAGATGTAAAGCCATGTGCATGCAAAGGCGCCCTGCACCATGGGGAAAGCCCACTACCTTGGCAAAACCACATGCACGCTCTGCCTGCTTCTCGCTGGTCATAGAGAAGGCAATGAACTCCCCTCTCCTGGCATAAAGAGCGTCTGTCACCTCTCTTATGCAGCAGCGGTTGGCGAACTGGGAGATGTTACAGATGTTGCCTGCTCCAGCCTGGAAAGATCCCGACGCCAAGAAATTCAGGGCCACGGTCACCTTAACAGCCACTGGCAGCGCTGTCCTTGCCCTGGTGGAAGGCTGCAGGTCTGGTTGCAAGAAGTGACAGAGTTCTGTGAGCACCTCCTTCATAAAACACAGACGCCTCATACACTGCTCCTGGCTCAGGTTGAAGTAAGAGAATTGCTCTTGGAAAACCACAGGGGGGGGGGTAAGGCCTCCTGATGAGAGCCCTTCTCCCCCTCCCTCTGCGAGCAGCTTGTCCTCTTCTTCGCTGCCTTTGCTCAATCTCCTTGTCATGTTGCAGGCTAAGGGGGATGACAGCTAGAGCACCTTGACTAGGAGCAAGTGGTCTGACCAGAACCCTTGAAGTCAGAACCATAGGGCTGGATTTTGTCTTGGGGTCGGGTTGGGGTCGTGTCATCCGCATTTCGTGTTATCCACCCGCCTGCAATTGGATGTGGGAGATTGATGCAATTTTCACTTAATTGGGCAATTGAGTTCCAGCATGTGGGAACCCATGAACCAATTAGTGGTTTCAGTCTGAAAGTCGCCTCTGATGATGTCATCATTGCAGGTCAGAGACTGCCTGGTCTCAGAGATTGCCTGGCCTTTGCTGTGAGAGGACCTGGATGCAAAATGAGCAGCATCTCAGAGAGACAGACACAGACAGAGAGACACAGAGAGACACAGACAGACAGACTTTTTTTTGCAACCAAGTGCTCCCATGCAGTCTCTGAAGACATTCAATGCAGCAGCATCAGAGGCGACTTTCAGACCTAATACTACTACTACCTTCATCACATCTCCGTTCTAATAGTGGACCTGCAGCTGATAGTCAGCTATCCACTTGTGCTCCCGCCAGGTTTCACTGGCGTGTTTCACATCAGGCGTACTTCACGTCGGAAAAGGGTTAAACTAGCTAAAACGTTTCAAAATGGCATTACAGAGCCAATTTAGGGCTTGTTAAGGGCTTTAATGGCCTCTCCCGCCTCTTGGAGGCGGGACGGAGTCGGGAACCCCTGCGACCGATTTTGTCAAAATTGTGTGGAGGCGGAATGGAGTCGGGACCCCCGAATCTGCAACTTTAACCCCCCACACGCCTCCAAACCCGGCTCCACGGGTCATTGAAAATCCAGCCCAAAGCCTTCTCCACTTGCAGCACCACTCCATCACCTCACCAACTTTACACACTTCTAGAAAGCTCCAAACACTTCCACAAACTTACAGAGTCAGTAGAAATTAATCAGCAACTCACCTGAGTGTGGTTGATGATCCCTTTAAATATCGCTGGTAGGGGATCCTTGCAGCTGCTGAATGCATGTTCAGCTGTGCGAGGTTAACATAGGGCTTTAGTTCCTGTGTTGAAGACGAAAATGGCTGCGCATTGATTGACATCACGATCTACCTACTCTACATACTTCTGGTGCACGCTTGCAACGCCGATGCTAACATCCTCACCAAGATGGCAACTGGCACGGCCTACACCATAAGTGTGCACGCGTGGCTCAAATGCCATTTTTGACCCAAAACGGCACCCGTAGCGCCCAAATAACTATGCAATCGAATTTTTAGCCCCTGGAGATTATGAAGCTACACCTAGTAGTAGAAGTGCACAGCTCATAGCATGCCCGTGTGTCACAGAATGGTGAAGCCAAAATAAGGATTGCACAACACACATGATGAATTATACATAAAGCAAGGATTAACTGTTTACAATGTTATATAAATACAGTGAGGCACTACTTTATTTTTTTGGTGAGTTTATTTTGGAGTTCAAAACGAGGGTGTCATTTTCCAATCTGGCTCTGCTAGTGGGCATCCTTGGCTGCCGTCAGAGCGTGCTGGAAAATTGTGGGCAGCGCGCTCCTGATGTTGCGATTTTTGTGCGTTCAGATTGCCCACCGAACAATGCTCCCTCGGAAATTCACCCCAGAATTTCAGCTCTATGTTAAGTGGACCCGACTTGAGGTACTCCATCCTACCACTAGATGGTGGTGGCCTGCTTTGGTACAGACTTGACCTGTGGAAGTTCTTTCAGTGTCTCTCTCACACTTCTGTCCTGCTTCCTTCAATTTATTTTAGATATTTTAATTTTGAATTCACCCACTGTTGGATTACTCTGAAAGTGAGTTTGCAGTGAAGCAGCTGCCAACACTCCCACCTCGTGCCGTCTGCCAGTCTCATTGCCGAATCATAGAATCTTAGAGCACAGAAGGAGGCCATTCGAACCATCATGCCTGTGCCGGTTCTTTGAAGAGCTATCGAATTAATCCCAATCCCCTGCTTTTTCCCCATAGTCCTGAAAATCTTTCCTTTTCAAGTATATATCCGATTCCCTTTTGAAAGTTGCTTTGAATCTGCTTCCACCATACTTTCAGGCAGTGCATTCCAGATCATAACAACTCGTTCCGTAAAAAAAATTCTCTTAATTTTCCCCTTCTCCTCCTCATCTTTTGCCAATTATTTTAAATCTGTGTCCTTTGGTTAACGACCCATCTGCAAGTGAAAACAGTTTCTCCTCATTTACTCCATCGAAATCCCTCATAATTTTGACTACCTCTATTGAATTTCCCCTTAACCTTCTCTGCTCTGAGGAGAACAATTCCAACTTAAGTTAAAACCCTTCCTTCAGCATTTAGAACAGGAGCTGCTGATGATGAATAAAATTACACCAAGCTTCTTTAAAAAAAAAATCAAATGCAAGGGTGCACTGCTTTCATAAATAACTTTCATATATTTAGCACGAGGCCCCCCCCCCCCCACCAAAGCCATTCACAGCGAATAAATTACTTCTGAAGTGTAGTCACCATTCTTTGGAGGTGAATGTGGCAGCCAATTTAACGCACAGCAAGGTCTCACAAACAGCAATGAGATGAACGACCACTTGTGCTTGGTGGTGTTGATTGGGGGAGGCATGTTGGCCAGGACACCAGGAGAACTCTTTAAGCCCCTCGAGCCTGCTCCGCCATTCAATAATGGCTGATCTTCTACCTCATCTCCACTTTCCTGCACTATCTCCATATCCCTTGATTCCCTTAATATCCAAAAATCTATCGATCTCGGTCTTGAAAATACTCAACGACTGAGCCTCCACAGCCCTCTGGGGTAGAGAATTCCAAAGATTCACCACCCTCCGAGTGAAGAAATTTCTCCTCATCTCAGTCCTAAATGGCCAACCC
Source organism: Squalus acanthias (assembly GCA_030390025.1). NCBI lineage: Eukaryota > Metazoa > Chordata > Chondrichthyes > Squaliformes > Squalidae > Squalus > Squalus acanthias. The sequence continues at coordinate 35,767,082 of CM059432.1, read as the reverse complement.
CTTATTCTGTGACCCCTGGTTCTAGACTCCCCAGCCAGGGGAAACATCCTCCGTGCATATACCCTGTCAGGCCCTGTAAATAGCGACATGGGATCTTTTACATCCACCTGAATAGACAGAGCCTAGGTTTAATGTCTCATCTGAAGAATGGCACCTCCGACAATGCAGCACTCCCTTAATACTGCACGAGGCTTCAGCCTCTCTATTTCCATGGTCTCAATGACTGACAAGGCCATCTCCAACCACTTCCTTGTATCCCTCAACATCCACATCCCGCTTCCTCCTTCTAACACCACTAGCTTCTGTGTTCAGCCCAGGAAAAAACTCTTCCCCAAATCACTTACAGCAGCAGTCTTAAACACCCAATTGCCTAGCCTTTGGCTCTCCATTCACCATGACACCCCATCTTTGCTCTCTCAAGTTCAAAGGGTGCAGACATGAACGTATCTGGTGCACAACTATTTTAGCATCCAATTACCCGATCTGGCTGAACCACATCAAGTGCTATTATGCCTCATTCTCCTCTGCCAACTGAAGGAATGCTACATTGTCATAAGTGCGATCCTTTGGATGAGGTGTTAAACCAAGGCCCTATCTGCCATTTCTGGTCAGTATTATTGACCCCCCTTGCACTATTTAAAGAACAGCAGGGAGTTTTCTCGGTGTCCTGGCCAATACTCATCCCTCAAACAATACCTCCAAAAACAGATTAACTGGTCGTTTATCTCATTGCTGTTTGTGGGATCTTGCTGTGTGAAAACCTGCGCTGAATTTGCCTATGTTACAACAGTGACTGCACTTCAAAGAAACAATTCATTGTATGTGAAGCACTTTGGGATGTTTCTGAGAGGTATTAAATGCAAGTTCTTCCTTTCCAATTGTTACAGATTTATGGAATAAGTTATTGGGGAAAGGCATTGACACTTATGGGGTTCGATAGACAATCTGATGTGTTTCTAAAGAGAGAAGGGTTTGAAGGACAGATGAGGGGCAGTTGATCTATGAAAAATGAACAAGTTGGTTGGGAGTGATGCTTTTTTCTGGTTCTTAAAAGTTCTGACTGTCCAATCCATTTCATTCTGGGTATGGTGGTGTGATAGTTATGTTACTGGACTAGTAACATAACTAGTACAAACCAAGAGGTCTGGACTCATAGCCCAGACAGTGAGAGTTCAAATCCCACCATGGCAGTTTGAGGAAATGAATATATTCTTTAAAAATCAGTTAAAACTGACCATGAAGCTATCAAGTTGTTGTAAAACCCCAACTAGTTCCCTAACGTCCTTTAGGGAAGGAAACCTGCTGTCCTTATCTGGTTTGGCCTATATATAACTCCAGTCCCACACCAGCGTGGTTGACTCTTAACTGCTCTCTGAAATGGCCTAGCAAGCCACTCAGTTGTATCAAACCGCTACACTGCAGTGGTTCAAGAAGAAGGCTCACCAACTTCTCTCAAGGGAAACTAGGAATGGGCAATAAATAATAACAGAAAATGCTAGAAAACACTCAGCAGGTCAGGCAGAATCTGTGCAGAGAGAAACAGTTAACATTTCAGGTCAATGACCTTCCATCAAAATCCATCAGATGGGCAATATATGCTGGCCTTGACACATTCAGAGAATGATTTTTTTTTAATTCCCCCCCCCGCCCCCCAATTGTTGATTCCACTGCCAGGCCTCTCCACCTCTCCTGAGCTTTCTCACCTCAAACAGATAGTTGAGGGCATCTTCCTCATTGCTGACCAGGTGGATGGAGAGCCCTCTGATGTGCACGCCGTGGCTGTCCTCCACTATTGTCATGTGCGCATCAGGGGTCGGACTGTCAGGCAGGCTGGACAGGAGGTCAAAGAGTGTCTCATTGTAGATCTCCAGGTAAGAGACGTACACGGTGAGGGAGAGGTCTGCCTGTTCTTCCATCTCTTTAAATATCTGCGGGAAAAAACAGTAGAACATTTTTCCTTCTTGTTCTTTTTCCAATTTTTTCCCATTCCCTCTGTTACAAGTTTAGGGTCCTGCCTTAGATATTCTCTCAGGTACAGCGGTGCTAGACACTCCCATAAGCACTGTAACAAAAGTATCCCCTTGTGATCCAAACTGGATATCCATGTCTTTTGCACGTGTACTTCTTCAATCTCTTCAAAGATGAACTGAGGAAACACTTGGGAAGACAAGGCCAGATATGAGTGATTAAACTGTTGCATTTCATACTACGTAAACATACAGTTATGATCGGATTCATTCAATTCATTGAGAAAGAAAGACTTGCATTTATATAGTGCCTTTCACGAGCACCAGACGTCTCAAAGCACTTTACAGCCACTTTTTGAAGTGGAGTCACTGTTGTAATGTGGGAAACGCGGCAGCCAATTTGCGCACAGCAAGGTCCCACAAACAGCAATGTGATAATGACCAGATAATGTTTTTGTTATGTTGGTTGAGGGATAAATATTGGCCAGGACACCGGGGATAACTTTTTTTTTATTCGCTTATGGGATCTGGGCGTCGCTGGCAAGGCCAGCATTTATTGCCCATCCCTAGTAGCCCTTGAGAAGGTGGTGGTGAGCCGCCTTCTTGAACCGCTACAGTCCGTGTGGTGAAGGTACTCCCACAGTGCTGTTAGGTAGGGAGTTCCAGGATTTTGACCTAGTGATGATGAAGGATTGGCGATATACTTCTAAGTCAGGATGGTGTGTGACTTGGAGGGGAACTTGGAGGTGGTGGTGTTCCCATGCGCCTGCTGCCCTTGTCCTTCTAGGTGTGTGGAAGTGCAGTTTTTTGTCTCGGACAAAATGGCTTCCTTGAATTTAAACTGATACAAAATGCCCGACTCTGACTTGTGTGGAAAGGAAAAAATCCATTGTTATGTTTTTCATGAAAATAAATTTAAAGTTTTAGACTATGCTGTCAGCAAAGTCTGCTAGCACAAAAGAAAACAACAGGCTTAAATTGAGATAACCAAGGGCTAGTGAAGTAAACAACCAGGGCCTTGGCCTTGGTGAGAAAAGGACAGATAGACTCCATTTTATAGGGATTAGTTAGTTTCACCGTAAGGCATTTCTTATGTGTTTTTTTTTAAACTTTTAACTTAGCTTACCTTAAACAACATGTCATGTGATATTATCAGTGTATAAGAATACTCCATTTTCTGTGACTCTGCAGTCTGTCATCATAGCTAATTGGGCTATGGTTGCAGTCTCCTTGCAAGTAAAATATAATAAAAAGCCTTCTTTGACGATATTATTGTTTAAAGAGTCTTACTCGGAAGTCGAAACTTCGACAGGTGGAAGAGGTCGCGGGTTTGGGAGGTGCTGCCGAAGAAGCCTTGGCGAGTTGCTGCAGTGCATCTTGTAGATGGTACACACTGCAGCCACACTCCCCTGCTCTTCTTCGAAATAGTGCCATGGGATCTTTTACGTCCACCTGAGAGAGCAGATGGGGCCTCAGTTTAACGTCTCATCCGAAAGACGGCGAGATAGAAAGAAAATGTGTATTTACATAGCACCTTTCATGACCTCAGAACATCCCAAAAGACTTCACAGCCAATGATGTACTTTTGAAGTGTAGTCACTGTCGTAATATAGGGAAACATGGCAGTAAGGTCCCACAAACAGGAATGAGATACATGACCAGATCATCTGTTTTAGTGATGTTGGTTGAGGGATAAGTGTTGGCCAGGACACCGGGAGAACTCCCCTGCTCTTCTTCAAATAGTGTCATGGGATCTTTAGGAACAGGAACATAGGAACAGGAGTAGGCCATTCAGCCCCTCGAGCTTGTTCCGCCATTCAATGAGATCATGGCTGGTCTGCGACCTAACTCCATATACCCACCTTTGGCTCATATTCCTTAATACCTTTGGTTAACAAAAAGCTATCAATTTCAGATTTAAAATTAACAATTGATCTAGCATCAATTGCCATTTGCAGAAGAGTGTTCCAAACTTCTACCACCCTATGGGCTAGAAATTGGCCTCCTTAGCGCCTCCCGTTATCGCCTCCGGGAGCTAAGCAGTAAGCGTGGCGAGAAGATCGACTCCTGCTATATTCAGTGGGAGGTTTGCAACAGCGGTATGGCGTTGCGCCCCGATCTCCTTCACCTGGAGATCTTGACGTCTTCACCGTGCGTCGTCACCCTAGACCCGAACTTCGGTTCCGCCCCCTGCAGCATCGCTGGGCGAAAATACCGGCAGCTGCAGGAGGCGCTCATTGGGAGGCCGGGCGCGATACTTAAAGGCGAGGTGGCCGAGGTAAGTGAAAAGAATTCTGAAATGCTCTATCTTTTTTTTTCATTTCTCTTCGTCAGCGATTGATCAGCCTGGCACTCTGCTGCAGTGCATCGGGCTGATCGGGTCGGACCGCGGCTGCCGTCGGGGACCAGGTAAGGTTTCCTCTTGCAGAGCCAGTAGTGACGGCCCTTCCCTTTAAGGGAGAGAAGGAGCCTTCCAACGGGGCAGCGCTGCACGGCCCATTGTGCAGGGCTGCACATCTACCGCTCCGCCTGCTGCTGCCTGTTGCGCTCCAGGAACGAAGTGGAGTGCTAAATCAAGCGCTCCACTTCCTTCCAGGAGTGCAAACCCCGAATTTTTTTAAATTTGAAAAGCATTAGCGCCTGGCACTAATTTTTTCAACTTTTAAAAGTTAGCGTCCCAAACGGGGCAATACCGAATTTCTCCCCGTGTGTGAAGTGTTTCCTAATTTCACTCCTGAAAGGTTGGGCTCTAATTTTTAGACTATGGCCCCTAGTCCTAGAATCCCCAACCAGCAGAAATAGTTTCTCTCTAGCTACCCTATCTGTTCCCCTTAATATCCTGAAAACTTTGATCAGATCAGATAAATTCTAGGGAAGACAACCCTAATTTATGTAGTCTCTCCTTGTAACTTAACCCTTGATGTCCAGGTATCATTCTGGTAAACCTACTCTGCACTCCCTCCAAGGCCAATATATCCTTCCTAAGGTGTGGTGCCCAGAACTGCTCACAGTACTCCAGGTGTGGTTTAACCAGGGTTTTGTATAGCTGCAGCATAACTTCTACCCCTTGTATTCTAGTCCTCTAAATATAAAGACCAGCATTCCATTAGCTTTTCTGATTATTTTCTGTACCTGTTCATGACATTTTAATGATCTATGTACCTGAACCCCCATGTCTCTTTGGACCTCCACTGTTTTTAGCTTTTCACCATTTAGAAAGTACCCTGTTCTATCCTTTATAGGTCCAAAGTGGATGACCTCACATTTGCTTACATTGAAATCCATTTGCCACAGTTTTGCCCATTCACTTAATCTGTCGATATCCCTTTGTAATTTTATGCTTTCATCTACACTGCCTACAATGCTGCCTATCTTTGTGTCATCGGCAAATCTGGATATATGTCTTTCTATGCCATCATCTAAGTCGTTAATAAATATTGTGAATAGTTGAGGCCCCAACACAGGTCCCTGCGGGACACCATTAGTCACATCCTGCCAATTTGAGTATCTGCCCATTATCCCTACTCTCCGTCTCCTACTGCTCAGCCAATTTCCAAACCAAGTCAATAATTTGCCCTCAATTCCGTGGGCTTTACCTTAGATAACAGTCTCTTATGTGGGACTTTATCAAATGCCTTCTGGAAGTCCATATAAACAACAGCCATAGTCATTTTCCTGTCTACTACTTTTGTCACCTCTTCAAAAAATTCAATCAGGTTTGTCAGGCATGACCTACCTTTCACAAATCCACGCTGACTCTCTCTGATCAACTGAACATTTTCAAGGTGTTCAGTCACCCTATCCTTAATTACAGGCTCTAGCAATTTCCTGACAACAGCTGTTAGGCTAACTGATCTATAATTCCCTGGTTTTCCTCTCTTGCCATTCTTAAATAGCAGAGTGACATTCGCAATTTTCCAATCTAAAGGAACGGTTCCTGAATCGAGAGAACTTTGGAAGATTATAGTTAGGGCATCTGCAATGTGCTCACCCACTTCCTTTAAAACCCTGAGATGGAACCATCTGGTCCTGGGGATTTGTCACTCATTAGTGCCATTATTTTCTTCATTACTGTTATTTTACTTATGTTAATTTTATTGAGTCCCTGTCCCCGATTCAGTATTAGTTTACTTGGGCTTTCTGGCATGCTATCCTCTTCTTCTACTGTAAATACTGACGCAAAGTAATTATTCAACATGTCCGCCATTTCCTTATTATCATTGACAATATCACCGCTTTCAGTTTTTAAGGGGCCAACATTGCTCCTGACTACACTTTTTTTCTAATGTAATTGTAAAATTTCTTTGTATTGATTTTGACATCCCTTGCAAGTTTCTTATCATACTCCCTTTTTGTAGCTCTTACTATGTTTTGTGACCCTTTGCTGTTCTTTGTATCTTTCGCATTCGTCAGGATCTGTGCTAGTTTTTGCATTTTTGTATGCTTTTCTTTTAGTTTTATGCTGTCCCTTACCTCTTTAGTCGTCCATGACTGTTTTTTTTGGTAAGTAGAGCTCTTACCGCTTAGGGGTCTAAACTGGTTCTGTATCACATTATATTCTTTTTTGAACATCTCCCACTGATCTTCTGTTGTTTTACCCATTAACAGATTTGCCCAGTTTACTGTGGACAGTTTCTGCCTCATCCCGGTGAAGTCAGTCTTACCCAAATCTAGAATCTTAGTATCGGTTTCACGTTTCTCCCTTTCAAACGCTACGTTGAACTCGATCATGTTATAATCACTATTGGATAAATGTTCACGCACAGTTAGTTTGTTTAACATCCACCTGAGAGAGAAGACGAGGCCTCGGTTTAGCGTCTCAACCGAAAGATGGCACCTCCGACAGTGCAGTGCTCCTTCAGTACTGCACTGAAGTGTCGGCCTAGATTATGTGCTAACTCTTTTGGGTGGTGTTTGAACCCATGACATTATGACACAGCGGCGAGAGCGCTACCACTGGATCAATGACACATTGAATTAAACTTAACTTTGTATAATTGATAATAACCCCCCAGCCACTCTGCTGACAGGGAAACTTCCCTATTCCATGCTTATCACTGGAGAAGCACCAAACATTGAGAAACGCCTGCGGCTCCCTCCCCCCAGTTCAAGGAGTTGTAAAACAGGGCATACACACCTCCATGGAGTACAGAAATGGTCTCACTACTGAGACAGAAAAGAGAGTCCTGCTCCCCTAGAGAGAAGAAAAACAGGTCTTCCTCACACATCCCCATTCAACAGAATAATGGGCCTTCTGCTCCCCCCCTCCTCGAACCAGAAACCGGACCCTCCACCCAGCACCCACCCTTCTTGTTGTAAGGAACATGAGTCTGATGAAACATAGTGGCTGACCACCGCCCACCCATACTGAGGGAAATCCATCCCTGCAGAATGGAAGGGGAGCAACCCTCCCACCTCCACCGAGGTAGTTTCTCAGCCTTTGACTGCTGTCATCTTCCCATTCCCCATCCTCCACTCCCTCCTCTTACCTCCGTCCCCGACACCCTTTGCACTCTTGTCTCTAAGTTAGAAGGTTGTGGAAAATAGTTCCATTCCAGGACTTGAGAAAATAAATCTAGGCTGTCACTTCAATGCAGTACTGAGACAGTGTTACTTTGTTGGTAGTGCCTTCTTTTAGATGAGACGTTAAACCAAATCCCATCTGCCTGTTCAAATGGACGTGATCCCATACCACTATTCGACAAATAGAAGGGAGTTCGGCTGGTGTCCTGGCCAACAATCATTCTTAAACCAACACCACCAAGAGATTAGTTGGTAATTTATCTCATTTGTTCTTTGTAGGACCTTGTTGTTTGTAAATTGGCTGCTGCATTGTCTACATATCAACTGTGACTACACTTCAAAAGTAATTCATTGGATGTTTTGAGGATAATGTAAGGCACTATATTAATGCAAATTCTTCTTTGCAAGAAATATCTTGTTTGCTGATGGGCAGTTCCTTTCATCTCTAGCCTCCAGCTTCTATCATTTCATTGCAAGCTATCTTATCTCTCTTTATCTATACTACTATAGCCTCTTACTCATCCATTCAGCAGGAATGGCCAAATTGCGACCCTGAGGTCACAAGCAGCCCCAGAATCCTGCCAATCCATCCCTTGATGGCATGACAGGCCATATTAATGAGGCCGAGGCTTAATTTCAGGGCCGGTCTCTGGCCTCGTCGCCCATTCACACCCGAAACCGGGTGCCGTCAAATTTATACCACAGTGATTAGACGAAGCCAGGCTTGGCTTTTTAAAGCCCATGGATTGCTGGATGGAGGGAAGATAAGGGAAGGAAAGATTTCCAGTTTTGAGAACCTGTGGAAGAATGTGTTACAGTAGGAAGCGGGGCGATGAGTGTTGATTAACACATGACAATGCAGGAAGAAGGAACATGGGTAGGACGGTGTATCTGGAGCTCAGGGTGAACCGGAGACAAAATCTCAATGAACCAATGACTGTAGTTCTGCCATTGCAAATCAGTACCTGTTGAATTGCCCTGGGGATGATACCCCGGTAGTTGTACTTCTCCGTAGCTCCAGTCATTGTGTAGGTTTTTCCTGCCCCTGTTTGCCCATAACACATTATTGTACCTACAGGAAATGTGAAGAACAGTCTGTCATTTATACATGATATTTGTTTTCCTGTCCCCTCCTCCCCAGATTTTTTGTGTGGTCATCAAGGTGAGGGGTGTAAATGTTGAGGAATTAAAGACTGTTCCATTTAAGCACCAAGGGTTGAACACAGACATTCTCAATGCAAATAAAAAGAAACTGGAAATACTGGAAATGCACACCAGGTCCGATTGCATCTGTTGAAAATTCGTCAGAACTGGAAAATAAGTCAGCCCTTAAATGGTAATGATGCAGATGCTGAAATCTGAAATTAAAACAACAGAAAATGCTGGGAACACGCAAGCAGGTCGTCAGCACCTGAAAAGAGAAAAGACATGTCAACACTCCAGCTGAGGACTCCCCCTCACCCCGCAAGAGCACAAAGGACATTGGCTCGCCTTTTCCATTTTTGGGTCTGGGTTCTGGTAGTGTGCTGTGTCTTTCCAGTACTTTCTGATTTTATTTCAGAATTTGTGTTTCTAGCTTTTCTCATTTTCTATTTTTATGCCCCTTTCTTCTTATAATTCATTTTCACTTTCTCACTGAGATGATCTTCATTGATTCTCCACCAGCTTTTATCTCTTTCCCAGCTTTTCAATTAAGCCTATTTAGGTATCCGAGCAACTATCTCTCCCTTCAGCCCTCCCTTTTGTTTTGTTTAGTACCATTACCTGGCTCACTTATTTTCTACTTTTCCGTTCTGAAGAGTCTACACCCGAAGTATTCACAGAATCGTAGAATGATACAGCACAGGAGGAGGCCATTCGGCACCTTGTGCTTGTGCCGGCTGTTTGGTAGAGCTACCCAATTAGTCTCACTCCCTTGGTCTTTCCCCATAGCCCTGTAAAGTTTTCTGTTCAAGTATTTATCCAACTCTCTTTTGAATGTTACTATTGAATCTGCTTCCACCACCCTTTCAGGCAGTACATTCCAGACACAACAACTCGCTGCGTAAAAAAAAGTTTCCTCATGTTGCTGCTGGTTCTTTTGCCAATCACCTTAAATCTGTGTCCTAAAGTAGTGGACAAGGGAATATCTATGGATGTTATTTATATGGACTTCCAGAAGGCATTTGATAAAGTCCCACATAAGAGACTGTTATCTAAGGTAAAGCCCACGGAATTGAGGGCAAATTATTGACTTGGTTTGGAAGTTGGCTGAGCAGTAGGAGACAGAGAGTAGGGATAATGGGCAGATACTCAAATTATCAGGATGTGACTAATGGTGCCCCGCAGGGACCTGTGTTGGGGCCTCAACTATTCACAATATTTATTAACGACTTAGATGATGGCATAGAAAGACATATATCCAAATTTGCCGATGACACAAAGATAGGCAGCACTGTAGGCAGTGTACATGAAAGCATAAAATTACAAAGGGATATCGACAGATTAAGTGAATGGGCAAAACTGTGGCAAATGGATTTCAATGTAAGCAAATGTGAGGTCATCCACTTTGGACCTAACAAGGATAGAACAGGGTTCTTTCTAAATGGTGAAAGGCTAAAAACAGTGGAGGTCCAAAGAGACATGGGGGTCCAGGTACATAGATCATTAAAATGTCATGAACAGGTCCAGAAAATAATCAAAAAAGCTAATGGAATGCTGGCCTTTATATCTAGAGGACTAGAATACAAGGGGGTAGAAGTTATGCTGCAGCTATACAAAACCCTGGTTAAACCACACCTGGAGTACTGTGAGCAGTTCTGGGCACCACACCTTAGGAAGGATATATTGGCCTTGGAGAGAGTGCAGAGTAGATTTACCAGAATGATACCTGGACATCAAGGGTTAATTTACGAGGCGAGATTACACAAATTAGGGTTGTATTCCCTAGAATTTAGAAGGTTAAGGGGTGATCTGATCGAAGTTTTCAGGATATTAAGGGGAACAGATAGGGTAGATAGAGAGAAACTATTTCTGCTGGTTGGGGATTCTAGGACTAGGGGGCATAGTCTAAAAATTAGAGCCAGACCTTTCAGGAGTGAAATTACGAAACACTTCTACACACAAAGGGTAATAGAAGTTTGGAACTCTCTTCCACAAATGGCAATTGATGCTAGACAGGAATAGCATGAGCTAAAATGCAGCATCGAGTTCCTAACAGTGTTCCAACAATATACCTTATCTCCACAAAGCACATGTGTCTTTAATTGTCACTTAGAGAGCACTTTCAATGTTAAAAAAAAAGTCCCAAAACACTTCACAAGGTGAAGGATCGAACCGGAGCAGCAACAGGGGAAGAGTTAGAGGAACTGACCGAAGGTGCGGTCAAAAAGGTAGGTTTTAAGGAGTCTTTTGATGATGGGGAGAGATGGAGTAAGGGTATGGAGGATAGATGGCTGATAGCTCTGCCACTGATGGTGGAATAGAGGTCGATCGCAGGTTCTTCCTGTTTATGGCTCAGCGCTACAGTAACTTTAACAACTAAGCTTTTGCAGAGTCGCCCTATCCACCTTTGGGGAAGTAACCAGCCTCCACTCGGAGCTCTGCTGACGGCACATCCTAGGCCAATAGCTCACCATACAAGGGCTTGTAGGCATGAACCTGCACCACATTGGAAGTTCGAATACTCCATGTCATTCATAGCGGGTATTAGCAAAGTAGGGTGTTTATACACAGCAACTGCACTGCCAACTGCAACTTTACTTCAACGTTCACACATCAGAAACAGGTTACTCTTTCGATGTCATCGGCAACAGGCTCAATCCCTTGTGAGGTCAGCAACAAGAGCCTTAAACTCACTAAAATGCCCTGGATTTAGACGTACGTACTGCTGAAGCCATTTATTGTGCTAGAGACCATATTCCTTGCGACGGCATTGTACACAACATCCTGCGGTGCATCGTGTAGAATCCCGTCTACTTTGAATGACCAGTCGCAGTGTTGGTTGTTGACCACCTCCTTACGCTGATCTCGTCTGGTGTGAATTTTTATTGTCTGCAATGAGATATGTTAAATGTGAACTCAAATCATTTGAATAAATTTGAAAAATATATTCAAGCTAAAGCTTATACTGATAGTTCATATTAACAAAGAAGCTGTTTGAAGGCAGGCCGACCAACTCTCCCATATGCAGTGGTAGACTTAAGTGTGAGGCAGCTTTGTGTGGCTCAGTTGTCTCTGGGTCAGAAAGTTGTGGGCTCAAGTTTGACACTGGGACTTGAACTCACAACTTCTGGGTTACTTTTTGGCTATTCCAGTAGTTCAGGTAAACATTAAAAACTCAATGGCACTAATCAAGGAAGAAGAGGGAGTTCTCCCTCAACTGCCAAAAACAGCTGAACTCATTGCCGTTTGTAATGCATGCTGTTGTAGAATAGCTGCTGTGCTTTTCAACATATTAATCACTGCACTTCAAAATGGACCATGTAAAGCATTTTGAAGTTTTATATAAATGCAAGTGATAGCGTAACTCAGGGTCACAACCTCACTTGTGTATAGAATGTGCCAGTAATTGCCGATGTCTCTTCTGAGAATAAATACTATGGAAGTTTGGCCATCCCAGCATTCATGGCTGTAGTGAAGGTCCTCTATTACAACTATAGGGTCTTGGCAGTGTCCTGCACAATGAGCTTTGGCTATTAACTTAGGTTACTCAATGAAAAACAAATCAGGGAATTCCTTCAGGAGAAAACAAAAGGGAAAAAATGTGAGGGAAAATTGGAGAGAAAAACAAAAACTTATTGGGGCACGCATATCATCATCTGATGAAAAATGGGACAGTGACTGTTTTTATCTGTCTTTAACAAGCCAATAATTAGATTGTGTGATAAAAACAGAAAATGCTAGAAATATTCAGCAGGTCAGGCAGCATCTGTGGAGAGAGAAACAGAGTTAATGTTTCAGGTCGATGACCCTTCGTCAGAACTGGAAAAAGCTGGAGATGGAACAGGTTTTTAAGCAAGTGCAGGGGCAAATTAGATTGTGTGATCAGGCCACTTTGAAACAGGCAATTTCATTAGTGGATTGGTAATCGCAGAGAAAAACAGTAGTTTGAGACAAAATGTGTGGTAAGTGTAGCATGCTTGGGAGGAACAGGTGACTTTGGACCTATGGTTCCCAAAGCTCTCTGCTATTAGGGGTTTTGCTCATGTCATATCTGGGTCTGTTGTAGATTAATTGATACAGATTGATTGCTATGATTAGTCAAGAATTTCATTAGTGTATCACGCGACTACCAGGATGGTAGAATGTGAATTAGATGGACCTTAGTCTTTCTTCATCTAGCAATTCCTATGTTCCTAAAAAGAAGCATCCTTTCATTTTTTATTAAAAGAGGAATTTCACCCCTGAAGTTTTAATGACAGTATATACCTGCTCTGAGCACTGCAGGAGAGGACATGAATGAGCAATCCAAAGAACAGGTAATCAGTACCTAGATACCTGTACTTAATCTGTTCACCAGCTGATGAACCCAGTTAGATTCCATAATTGTGTGATTAGAGAGCAGAAGTAACAGCACTACTGATTTAATACAGGCTATTAGTAGTTAAATCTCCTGAAGTTGTAAATGTGTGAGCCTGGATTCTTTTGACAAGCTATTCGACCTGGGGATGCTCACTTTCCAGTCGGAGTTGATAGATACTACGCCGTGGGCCTTGGATCTTCACCATGATGTCTCAATTTTAAAAGAAACACACAATGCTCCTCTGTATTGCTGTTTCTTACCTCATTGTCAGGGCAACACTCAATCATATCCGTTGCAAAATTAGATGTTGCCCTGATTCTCACCAACACCTTCACACCACTGTTTTTGCTGCCCATTTTCAACTGAAAGTGAAATGAAGAACAGTTAGAGCACAAAACATTAGATGACCCTTTTATCCTGTGCCCATTTTCAACCGTCACCAAATTACCTATTTTCACATGTGAGGCCAGACAGTGAGTGGTTGCTAGGTTATTTGGTTGTGGGGGTGTCAGTAGGGTTGCAAAGGGGTGGAAAGTTTCCGGTAAATTTCCGGAAATTTTCCACAGGAAGTTTAGCTTGGGAATTTTGCCCAAAAAAGCACATGCTAGCATAATATTGTTTTTTTTTTGTCTTTTCTTTTTTTTCCCACAGGTCCTCTCTTAAAATTACTAACAGAGATGGAATCTTAATTATTAAGGAATTTCTTAATCAATATATGTTTATCTTCTTACTTGGCTTGTTTTAATAATTACAAGTTTTGTGTGTGACTGTGAACAAATGTGTCCTGATTGGTTAGATGAGTGGATGAGCGATTAGCTCCCTCTAATGGTGATGTAGCATCGTGCGTGCACAGGTCATGCTTCCATCACATGGAGCATCAGGAAAAATTTACTCACCCTGGCCTGTTGCAATCGTGCTGATCGACCGCAGTTCGACACAGAGACGAATGCCCTTTATTTCTCTGCATAGAACAATGCCACGTTTACCGTCGGATGTGTGGAAGCATTTTACCCCAGGCATTAAAGATGGAAAGACTGTGTACATGTGCAAACACTGTACAAAGCCATATGTAAAGAATGCCACAAAGATGCAGCAGCATTTATCCAAATGCAACAACTTCACTCAAAGCTCACAGCAGTCAGCCCAGAGTTCCCCTGCTTCCATTCAAGAAGATGATGGTTCACATTCAGCATCAGGCTCCTTATCATCAGCAACTCCTGGCCCACTTGGAAGGTTCTTTGATACAATGGATAACCATAGCCAGAAGAATGCAGATGAGTGCCTTGCTCGAGCTGTATATGCGACAGGCTCACCCCTCATGCTCACAGCCAATGTGTACTGGAAGAGATTTTTCAATGTTATTCGCCCTGCATACTGTCCTCCCACCAGACATGCTTTGTCTACTTATTTGCTGGAGGCTGAGTATAACAGAGTCCAAGGAAAGCTCAGAGAAACAATAGAGATGGCAGACTGTGTTGCAGTTATCTCAGATGGGTGGTCAAATGTACGAGGGGAGGGCATCATAAACTACATCGTCTCCACTCCTCTCCCAGTGTTCTTCAAGAGCACAGACACGAAGGACAACAGACACACAGGCACATACATTGCTGATGAGCTGAAAGCGGTCATCAACGATCTTGGATCACAAAAGGTCTTTGCAGTAGTTACTGACAATGCTGCGAATATGAAGGCTGCTTGGGCTTAAGTGGAGGAGGCCTACCCTCATCTATTGGGTGCGCAGCTCATGGGCTCAACCTGCTCCTCAAGGACATCATGGGTTTGAGAACCATGGAAACACTGTACAAGAGAGCCAAGCAAGTTGTTTAGTATGTCAGGGGAAAACAGGTAGTTGCAGCAACCTACAACTCCAAGCAAACAACAAAGAACAAGAACACCACACTGAAGCTGCCCAGCAACACTAGATGGGGTGGCGTTGTCATAATGTACAACAGCCTTCTGGAGGGTAAGGAGTCGCTGCAAGAAATGGCAATATCCCAGTCTGTGGATATGGAAACCACCATCAAGAAAATACTGCTGGATGATGTGTTTTGGGAGAGAGTGGTTAGCAGCCTTTAACTACTCTCACCAGTAGCATCTGCAATTGCTCAGATTGAAGGAGATGACGCTGTCTTGTCAGATGTTCTCAGGCTTTTTGCTGTTTTAAAAGAACAAATCAGCATTGCCCTACCCACATCCCTACTGCTCAAAGCAGAGGAGAAGGCAATTGTTCAATTCATACAGATGCGTCAAGAATTTTGTGTCAAGCTGATTCATGCTGCAGCATACATGCTGGACCCAAAGCATGTTGGGAGACCAATACTTTCTGGAGAACAGATCAACAGCGCTTACAGTGTGATTTCTACCCTCTCACGCCACCTCAATCTGGACGTGGGCAAAGTTCTGGGAAGTCTGGCAAAGTTCTCTACCAAGCAAGGTCTTTGGAATGGGGACGGGATATGGGAATCATGCAAGCATATCAGTGCACATACCTGGTGGAAGGGACTTTGTGCATCTGAGGCCCTGTCACCCATTGCATCGGCGATACTCCAAATCCCACCTTCATCAGCGGCCTCTGAACGAAACTGGGAATACGCATACAAAAGGTGCGCAACAGGTTGACTAACAAGAGAGTGGAGAAACTGGTGGCTATCCGGGCGAACCTACAACTTATTGAGCCAGATACAGAAGTGTCCACCACACAGCTAGACAGTGACACAGAGGAGGAAATGGACACGTCAGAGCCAGAGTCAGAGAATCAGGAGGAGCAATGATGAGTAGAAGACTCAGAAAACTCATGAGTAGAAGACTCAAAGGGACAAAATAAGAACAAATTACAGGCTAAATAAGCTGACGCTCTTTTTATTTTATTTTAGATGGGTCTTTTTTGTGGGGGTTCAATAAAGTTCAAAATTATAACCTAAATAAAGTTTTGAAAGCCTGTTTTTATTTGTATGGAACAGTATGTCTATTTTGTTATAAGGGTCAGAGACAAAAACCATCAGTGTGCAAAAAAACTCAAAATTCCCATAAATTCCCAAAATTCCCATAAATTCCCGAAAATTCCCATGGAAAGTTTCCTCTTTTAAAAATTCCCGGAATTTTGCAACCCTAGGTGTCAGAGTCAAATCCAATCCTGTCCTCACCCGATGTAGGCATACAGTTGCTAGGTACCAATCAGGAGGACCACCTCTGGCCAATTTCTCCAACTCCAAAATTCGAAGACCAGTAGTAGCACCCGCAATGCTATAAAGGCTCTGATCAATCAACTTAGCACATGTCAAGAAACAAACCTGGGACCTTCCAGATCCCTGTGACTGGAGTATTTAATGCCTCAAACAGCTAAGCTTTTGGGGAACGCCTCAGATGCTTCTTTGGAGGGGTAAAATAATACTCAATGTTGACGGAGTGCGTTGGCGAATTGTGCCACACAAAGGGGTGATGCTGGCTTGGTGCCTATAACCCTCCCTGGTGCCTACAAGTTCTTTCTTGTTTTAAATAAGTTATAGGTTTAAACTGGAACCACCAATTACAAAAAACAGATAGCCAACTGTGTAAATAGAAACTGTCATTCATTCCAACATGTAGAATATCAACATAACGAAGAATGGAATTAATGGTCAGTAGATTCCAACAATACTCCAACACTTCTAATGGAACTCAATAAATGAGAAAAAGGGACTCCTCTCTGCTCCCAGAACAGCCCAGACCCACATTGTGGAAGGGAACTGAAATTCAATCAAGATGAATAGACTGTTGGGATCTCCCCTTGCCCTGTGGAGGTTTCTCATCCTCATTCCAACATTGTCTTCCTCATAGAATCGTAGAATGGTTACAGCACAGAAGGAGGTCATTCGGCCCGTCGAGCCTGTGCCGGCTCTCTGCAAGAGCACTTCAGCTAATCCCACTCCCCGCCCTTTCATAGAAACATAGAAACATAGAAAATAGGTGCAGGAGTAGACCATTCGGTCCTTCGAGCCTGCACCGCCATTCAATGCGTTCCTGGCTGAACATGCTACCTCAGTACCCCATTCCTGCTTTCTCGCCATACCCCTTGATCCCCCTAGTTGTGAGTATTATATCTAACTCCCTTTTGAATATATTTAGCGAACTGGCCTCAACAACCTTCTGTGGTAGAGAATTCCACAGATTCACCACTCTCTGGGTGAAGAAGTTCCTCCTCATCTCAGTCTTAAATGGCTTCCCCTTTATCCTTAGACTGTGACCCCTGGTTTTAGTTTTCCCTAACATTGGAAACATTCTGCCCGCATCTAATTTGTCTAAACCAGTCAGGATTTTAAACGTCTCTATAAGATCCCCCCTCATTCTTCTGAACTCCAGAGGATACAAGTTCAGTTGATCCAGTCTTTCTTGATATGTCAGTCTGGCCATCCCAGGAATCAATCTAGTGAACCTTCGTTGCACTCCCTCAATAGCAAGAATGTCCTTCCTCAAGTTAGGAGACCAAAACTGCACACAATACTCCAGGTGTGGCCTCACCAAGGCCCTGTACAACTGTAGCATCACCTCCCTACTCCTGTACTCAAATCCCCTTGCTATGAAGGCCATCATGCCATTTGCTTTCTTGACTGCCTGCTGCACTTGCCTTCCCACCTTCAGTGACTGATGTACCATGACGCCCAGGTCTCGTTGCACCTCCCCTTTCCCTAATCTGCCACCATTCAGGTAATAGTCTGCCTCCCTATTTTTACCACCAAAGTGGATAACCTCACATTTATCCACATTGTACTTCATCTGCCATACATTTGCCCATTCACCCAACCTGTCCAAGTCACTCTGTAGCCTCCTAGCATCCTCCTCATTGTTCACACTGCCTCCCAATTTAGTGTCATCCGCAAATTTGGAGATATTACAATTAATCCCTTCGTCCAAATCATTAATATATAATGTAAACAGCTGGGGCCCCAGCACCGAACCCTGCGGTACCCCGCTGGTCACTGCCTGCCATTCTGAAAAGTACCCATTTACTCCTACTCTTTGTTTCCTGTGTGCCAACCAGTTCTCAATCCACGTCAACACATTACCCCCAATCCCATGTGCTTTAACTTTGCACACCAATCTCTTGTGTGGGACCTTGTCGAAGGCCTTCTGAAAGTCCAAATACACCACATCTACTGGTTCCCCCCCGTCCACCCTATTGGAAACACCCTCAAAAAATTCCAGAAGATTTGTCAAGCATGATTTCCCTATCACAAATCCATGCTGACTTGGACCTATCATGTCGCCACTTTCCAAATGGTCTGTTATGACATCTTTAATAATTGATTCCATCATTTTACCCACCACCGATGTCAGGCTGACTGGTCTATAATTCCCTGCTTTCTCCCTCCCTCCTTTTTTAAAAAGAGGGGTTACATTAGCCACCCTCCACTCCTTCGGAACTGATCCAGAGTCTAAGGAATGTTGGAAAATGATCGTCAATGCATCCACTATTTCCAAGGCCACCTCCTTAAGTACTCTGGGATGCAGACCATCAGGCCCTGGGGATTTATCAGCCTTCAGTCCCATCAATTTCCCCAACACCTTTTCCCGACTGATAAGGATTTCCCTCAGCTCCTCCCTCTTACCAGATCCTTTGATCTCTTTTATTTCCGGAAGGTTGTTTGTGTCCTCCACAGTAAACACCGAACCAAAGTACTTGTTCAATTGATCTGCCATTTCTTTGTTCCCCATTATGACTTCCCCTGTTTCTGACTGCAGGGGACCTACGTTTGTTTTTACTAACCTCTTTCTTTTTACATATTTATAGAAGCTTTTGCAGTCCGTTTTAATGTTCTCCGCAAGCTTCCTTTCATATTTTATTTTCCCTGCCCTAATCAAACCCTTCGTCCTCCTCTGCTGAGTTTTAAAGTTCTCCCAGTCCCGGGTTTGCTGCTACTTCTGGCCAATTTGTATGCCACTTCCTTGCTTTTAATACTATCCCTGATTTCCCTTGTTAGCCATGGTTGAGCCACCTTCCCTTTTTTATTTTTACGCCAGACAGGGATGTACAATTGCTGTAGTTCATCCATGCGATCTCTAAATGTCTGCCATTGCCCTTCCACTGATAACCCCTTAAATATCGCTTGCCAATCTAACCTCGCCAATTCACGCCTCATACCCTCAAAGTTGCCCTTATTTAAGTTCTGGACCATGGTCTCTGAATTAACTGTTTCCTTCTCCATCCTAATGTAGAACTCCACCATACTATGATCACTCTTCCCCAAGGGGCCTCGTACCACAAGATTGCTGATTAGTCCTTCCTCATTACACAACACCCAGTCCAGGATGGCCTCCCCTCTAGTTGTTTCCTCAACATATTGGTTTAGGAAACCATCCCTTAAACACTCCAGGAAATCCTCCTCCACCGTATTGCTTCCAGTTTGAGTAGCCCAATCTATATGCATATTAAAGTCACCCATGATAACTGCTGCGCCTTTTTTGCATGCACCTCTGATTTCCTATTTCATACCCTCCCCCACCTCACTACTACTGTTTGGAGGTCTGTACACAACCCCCACTAACGTTTTCTGCCCTTTGGTGTTCTGCAGCTCGACCCATATTGATTCCACATCCTCCAAGCTAATGTCCTTCCTAGCTATTGCATTAATCTCCTTTTTAACCAGCAATGCTACCCCACCCCCTTTTCCTTTTATTCTATCCTTCCTGAATGTTGAATACCCCTGGATATTCAGTTCCCAGCCTTGATTGTTCTGGAGCCACGTCTCTGTAATCCCAATCACATCATATCCGTTAACATCAATTTGCACAGTCAATTCATCCACCTTATTACGGATACTCCTTGCATTAAGACACAGAGCCTTTAGGCTTGTTTTATTAACACCCTTTGTCCTTTTAGACTTATGATTTAGTATGGCCCTTTGTGTTTCTTGCCTTTGTTTACTCGGATTTCCCTTATTGTTTCTCACCCTTCTAACATTTGTTTCTGACTGCATATTACTTCCCCCTGTTTCGCTACATAGGTTCCCATTCCCCTGCCATATTAGTTTAAATCCTCCCGAACTGCCTTAGCAAATATTACCCCGAGGACATCGGTTCCAGTCCTGCCCAAGTGCAGACCGTCCCTTTTGTACAGGTCCCACTTCCCCAGAACTGGTTCCAATGCCTCAGGTATTTGAATCCCTCCCTCCTGCACCACTGCTCAAGCCACGTATTTAATCTCGCTATCCTGTTCATGCTACTCTGATTAGCACGTGGCACTGGTAGCAACCCAGAGATTACTACCTTTGAGGTCCTACTTTTCAATTTAGCTCCTAGCTCCCTAAATTCTGCTTGTAGGACCTCTTCCCGCTTTTTACCTATATCGTTGGTACCTACATGCACCACGACAGCTGGCTCTTCACCCTCCCTTTC
Organism: Squalus acanthias; assembly: GCA_030390025.1. Classification (NCBI taxonomy): domain Eukaryota; kingdom Metazoa; phylum Chordata; class Chondrichthyes; order Squaliformes; family Squalidae; genus Squalus; species Squalus acanthias. The sequence continues at coordinate 35,746,718 of CM059432.1, read as the reverse complement.
CAGAATGTTCTGCAGCCGCTCCGAGACATCCTTGACCCTTGCACCAGGGAGGCAACATACCATCCTGGAATCTCGGTTGCGGCCATAGAAACTCCTGTCTATTCCCCTTACAATTGAGTCCCCTATCACTATAGCTCTACCACTCTTTTTCCCGCCCTGCTGTGCAGCAGAGCCAGCCATGGTGCCATGAACCTGGCTGCTGGTGCCTTCCCCTGGTAGGTCATTTCCCCCAACAGTATCCAAAACGGTATATCTGTTTTGGAGGGAGACGACCGCAGGGGACTCCTGCACTACCTTCTGATATTGCCCTGCCTCTTGGTCACCCATTTACTGTCTGACCTAGCCTTTACCCGCGGTGTGTTCAACTCACTAAATGAGTAATCCCTGTAGCTCTGCAAATTTTTTTCCTTTTAGGTACTTGTCCAATTTCCTTTTGAAAGCCACGATTGAGTCTGCCGCCACCATCCTTTCAGGCAGTGCATTCCAGATCCTAACCACTCACTCCTCATGTTGCCTTTGGTTCTTCCGTGAATCACCTTAAATCTGTGTCCTCTGGTTCTCGACCCTTCCACCAATGGGAACAGTTTCTCTCTATCTACTCAGTCTAGACCCCTCATGATTTTGAACACCTTTATCAAATCTCCTCTCAACCTTCTCTGCTCCAAGGAGAACAGCCCCAGCTTCTCCAGTCTATCCATGTAACTGAAGTTCCTCATCCCTGGAATCAATCTCGTAAATCTTTTCTGCACCCTCTCTAAGGCCTTCACATCCTTCTTAACGTGTGGTGCCCAGAATTAGACACAATAATCCAGTTGAGGCCAAACCAGTGTTTTATAAAGGTTCATCATAACTTCCTTGCTTTTGTACTCTACGCCTCTATTTTGTACTCTACGCCTCTATTTATGAAGCTCAAGATCCCGTCTGCTTTTTTAACCACTTTCTCAACCTGCCCTGCCACCTTCAATAATTTGTGCACATATACCCCCAGGTCTCTCTGTTCATGCATCCCCTTTAGAATTGTAGCCTTTAGTTTATATTGCTTCTCTTCATTCTTCCAACCAAAATGTATCACTTCGCACTTTTCTGCATTAAATTTCATCTGCCACGTGTCAGCCCATTTCACCAGCCTGTCAATGTCCTCTTGAAGTCTATCACTATTCTCCTCACTGTTCACTATACTTCCAAGTTTTGTGTCATCTGCAAATTTTGAAATTGTGCCCTGTACACCCAAGTCCAAGTCATTTATATGCATCAAGAAAAGCCGTGGCCCTGGTACCGACCCCTGGGGAACACCACTGTATACCTTCCTCCAGTCCGAAAATCAACCGTTCACCACTACTCTCTGTTTCCTGTTACTTAGCCAATTTCGAATCCATGCTGCCACTGTCCCTTTTATTCTGTGGGCTTCAACTTTGCTGGCAAGCCTATTATGTGGCACTTTATCAAACGCCTTTTGGAAGTCCATGTACACCACATCAACCACATTGCCCTCATCAACCCTCTCTGTCATCTCATCAAAAAACTCAATCAAGTTAGTGAAATACGATTTGTCTTTAACAAATCCGTGCTGGCTTTCCTTAATTAATTCACACTTGTAAGTGATTGTTACTTTTGTCCCTGATTATTGTTTCTAAAAGCTTCCCCACTACTGAGGTTAAACTGATTGGCCTGTAGTTGCTGGGTTTATCTTTACACCCTTTTTTGAACAAGGGTGTAACTTTTGCAATTCTCCAGTCCTCTGGCACCATTCCGTATCTAAGGAGGATTGGAAGATTATGGCCAGTACCTCCGCGATTTCCACCTTAACTTTCCTCAGCATCCTAGGATGCATCCCATCCAGTCCTGGTGACTTATCTACTTTAAGTACAGCCAGCCTTTCTAGTACATCCTCTATTAATTTTTATCCCATCCAGTAGCTCCACTATCTCCTCTTTCACTATGACTTTGGCAGCATCTTCTTCCTTGGTGAAGACAGATGCAAAGTACTCATTTAGTACCTCAGCCATGCCCTCTGCCTCCATGTGTAGGTCTCCTTTTTAGTCCCTAATTGGCCCCACCCCTCCTCTGACTACCCGTTTACTATTTATATGCCTATAGAAGACTTTTAAATTCCCTTTTATGTTAGCTGCCAATCTATTCTCATACTTTCTCTTTGCCCCTCTTATTTTCTTTTTCACTTCCCCTCTGAACTTTCTATATTCAGCCTGATTCTCACTTGTTTTCTCAACCTGACATCTGTCATACACATTCTACTCTCTATCTCTTTCATCATCCAGGGAGCTGTGGCTTTAGTTGCCCTACCTTTCTCCCCTTGTGGGAATGTACCTCGACTGTACTCCAAACATCTCCTTTTAAAGGCAGGCCCATTGTTCGATTACAGTTTTGCCTGCCAATCTTTGATTCCAATTTACCTGGGCCACTGAAATTGGCTTTCCTCCAATTAAGTATTTTTTACTCTAGATTGCTCCCTGTCCTTTTCCATAGCTAATCTAAACCTAATGATACTATGATAAATGTTCCCCTACTGACACTTGCTCCACCTCATTCACCAGAACCAGATCCAGCAATGCCTCCTTCCTCGTTGGGCCGGAAACGTACTGATCAAGATAGTTCTCCTGAACACACTTCAGAAATTCTTCCTCCTCTCTGCCCTTTACATTGCTATCCCAGTCTATATTAGGATAGTTGAAGTCCCCCATTACTACTCTATAGTTCTTGCACCTCTCTGTAATTTCCCTGCAAATTTGCTCCTCTATATCCTTCCCACTAGTTGGTGGCATATGGAATAAACCCAGCAGTGTAATGGCACCCCTATTATTTCTCAACTCTAACCAAATAGATTCTGTCCTTGATCCCTCCAGGACATCCTCTCTCTCCAGCACTGTAACATTCTCCTTAACCAATACTGCCACCCCACCTCCTTTCTTTCCTTCCATATCTTTCGTGAACACCTTATATCCAGGAATATTTAATACCCAATCCTGCCCTTTTTTGAGCCAGGTCTCCGTTATCGCCACGACATCATATTCCCATGAGGCTATTTGCGCCTGCAGCTCATCAACCTTATTAACCACGCTTCGTGCGTTTACACACATGCACTGCAAACCTCTCTTACACCTTCTTGTATTCTCTCTCAGTCTGACCCCACCTAATACCTTACTATTTCTTACTCTAGTGCTATCTGTCTCTCCCAATCCTTTGTGCACTCTGTTTCTCCTTTCTAATGGTACATCCTGGTGCCCATTCCCCTGCCAAATTATTTTAAACCCTCCCCAACAGCACTAGCAAACCCCCCGTGAGAATATTGGTCCCGGCTCTGTTGAGGTGCAACCTGTCCGGCTTGTACAGGTCCCACCTCCCCCAGAACCGGTCGCATGAATCTAAAGTCCTCCCTCTTGCACCATCTCTCCAGCCACACATTTATCTGCTCTATCCTCCTATGTCTATACTCACTAGCTCATGGCACCAGGAGTAATCCGGAGATTACCACCTTTGAGGTCCTACTTTTTGAATCTCTTTCCTAGCTCCCTAAAATCTGCCTGCCGGACCTCATCCCTCTTTCTACCTATGTCGTTGATACCGATATGGACCACGACCTCTGGCTGTTCACCCTCCCCCCCTCAGAATGTTCTCTCATCTGTTCCCAAATTGGTTGATACAGTCTCAGTCAAGGACTGCGTTCACCCAGTGGTAGTATATAATGGCTCACTACATAGTGAAATCCTGACTTGAATCTGCTGTCAACGGGTATGAGGAGGTGAACATAGGTCTGCCATTTTTCTATATTGAGAATAGAACACACCTATACGGTCGATTCCGCACCACACCAACAGCTGGATGAATAAACAATCTAAAGAACAGTTAATCAGTACCCACTACCTGTACTTAATCAGTTAACCAAACGATAAACCCAGTTAGAACCTGTGTGGCGATAGCAGGCTCGTATCTCAGTGACCCATGAGTAGCAAACCTTGGCTCAGTGGTAGAACTCTCACCTCTAAGTCAGAAAGTTGCGGGTTCAAGCTCCACTCCAGAGACGTGAGCACATAATCTAGGCTGACACTTAGGCAGTACTGAGGGAGTGCTGCACTGCTGGAGGTGGTGTCTTTTGGGTGAGACGTTACATCGAGGTCCCATATGCCCTCTCAGGTGGACATAAAGAATCCCATGGCACTTTTTGAAGAAAAGCAGGGGAGTTCTCCTATGTCCTGCCTAATTCTTATCCTTCAACCAACATCACTAAAAGAACAGATGATTATTGCTGTTTGTGGGACCTTGTGTGTAAATTGGCTGCCGCGTTTCCTACATTACATCAGTGACTACACTTCATTGGCATGTCCTGAGGTTATGAAATGTGCTGTATAAATGCAAGTTATTTCTTTGAAGTTAGAGCACTGCTGTTTTACTAACATGTCTACTCATTTCACAGTGGGTAATAATCCTGAAGTTGTTAATATGAGAACCTGGACTGTACTGACAAGCCATTCAACTACAGAAGGCATAGCTGACATCCATATGTGCTCCCTTTCCAGTGGGGGTTGCTGGATAGCAATCAGGAGCAGGACCCCAGCCCAGGAATGTTCATTTACATAGATACATAGATACATAGAAGATAGGAGCAGGAGTAGGCCATCCGGCCCTTCGAGCCTGCTCCCACCACTGCCTCACCCGAGTTCTAAACCCAGCATTTATTTGAGGCTTAATAGCAATCCTGACCTGTCATTGGCATCAGATGATGGCTTTGCCTGTCATGAAATTTGAAATCTGCTAAAAATCAGAAACTGCAGCCAGGAATTCTATCAAGATCCACTTTTTTTAAACTTACTAAAAAGTGGTGAAGCTATCAGCCTTTCTTTAGGTACCAGCCTTGGCTCAACAGCCACACTCCTAACTCTAAGTTAGATAGTGGCTTGGGTTCAAGCCCCACTCCAGGGACCTGAGCACATAATTTTGACTGACACTTCAGGACAATACTGAGGGAATGTTGCACTGTGATACAAGCCATCTTTTGGATGAGATGTTAAACTGAGGTACCGTCTGCCCTCTCAGGTGGATGTAATCCTACGGCACTATTCGAAGAAGAGCAGGGGAGTTTGCCTGGTCTTGTGGCCAATATTTATCCCTCAACCAACCTCACTGGAAAAAAAAACAGATTGTCTGGTCATATATCTATCTCACTACTGCTTGTTGTGCACAAATTTTGGCTGCCACGTTTCCTACATTACAACAGTGACTACACTTCAAAAAGTACTTCAACAGCTGTGAATTGCTTTGGGATGTCACGAAAGGCGCTACATAAATGCATGATCTTTCTTTCCCAAATGTCTCCACTCCTGAAGACGTTGATCGTTTGCGGAGGTACAGGCTCCATGGGCGCCCTCCAGCGCCTCACTTGGGTAGTGGGGGTGGTGGATGGGAGGATGGCATGGAGTGGGGAGTGGGGGTGTGGGGTGGGGGGGGGGCGGGGTGGGTAGTGTGTGTTCTTCATGTGGGCGAGCCCAACGCGCCAAACATCAGCAAGCTGGTTGACCGCAGGGTGCATCACAGCCGAGTTGGTGTCCTTATTTCTCGCCCTGTACCTGCCCAGGCCCACTTTACAGCAGGGGTAGCTTTATGGCAAATCGAGATCAATCTAATTCCTTCCCAGCCAAACCCCCCCCCCCCGGGGTACTGAAGCCAACAGCAGCACCCTAAACAAAAAAAAGGAAGAGGTAAGATTGAACCAGCATTACCACACTGAGCCATGGGGTGGCCGGAGGGTAGCTGCAGTTCCCTCTTTCTCCCTGGAAATGAGTGAAATGCTGAAGACTTACTGTCCCCGGAGTCCTCTCACTCACTCAGGAAGCTCGAGCCTCCCAAGGCCGGGCCGCCGTCACTATGCAAACAGTACCCAAGGCGACAGCACCAAACCGCTTCCCTGTAAGTAAACCGCCGACCGCTTCACCGAATCCGCCGGAGGGTTTAATTTAAGCGGGTTCCATTGGCGCCGCGCGGGCGGGTTTATTTTTTCTCGACTCTAAACTCTGGCGTTCACATTCGCGCTAAGACAAGCGGCCGTTGCCAAGGCCGCGGTCACTGTGGAAACGCGACGCGCGCAAGACAAGAACGTGTACGTCGTCACGTGACACCATCTGTAAGCGTCTCTTCCCCCCCAATTTATCCCCACGCGCTGCCAATCTGTCAGTCTTTGGCGACTAGTTAAAAGGTAGGGAAGGGGGCAGTATTGGCCATTTTGAAATTAAAAATGGGGGAAGAACTGGGCACACATAAACATGGGGCAGTTGAGGACTGGGGAAAATAGCTTACTGTATATCATCAGAGCAGCCCCCTTCGCCCCATCATTGGTGGCCGTGCCTTCAGCTGCCTAGGTCCCATGGTCTGACAGTCTTTTGGATGAGACGTTAAATTGAGGTTCTGTCTGCCCTCTCAATTGGATTTTAAAGATCACACAGCACTATTCGAAGAATGTCCTGCCCAACATTTATCCCTCAACCATCTTCACTAAAACAGGTCATTTATCTCATTGTTGTTTGTGGAACCTTGCTATGCACAAATTGGCTTCTGTACAATTACATTAATGACTAAACTTCAAAAGTACTTAAAAGCACTTTGGGACAGCCTGAGGTTGTGAAAGGCGCAAGTTCTTTTGATCTGGGCCAGTTTGAATGACCGCCACACTTGACCTCGTTTTTTAAAAAAAATGTTGTTCACGGGATGTGGGCATCGCTGGCAAGGCCAGCATTTATCACCCATCCCTAATTGCCCTCAAGAAGGTGGTGGTGAGCCACCTTCTTGAACCGCTACAGTAGCAGTTTGGGATAACTGAGTGGCTCGCTGGGCCATTTCAGAGAGCAGTAAGAGTCAACCACATTGCTGGAGTCACATATAGGCCAGACCAGGTAAGGACAGCAGATTTCCTTCCCTAAAGGGAATTAGTGAACCAGATGGGTTTTTACAACAGTCCAGTAGTTTCATGGTCACCATTACTGATACTAGCTTTTTATTCCAGATTTATTTAACTGAATTTAAACCACCCTAGCTGCCGTGAACTCACATCTCTGGATCATCAAGCCAGAGCCTCTGGATTGCTAGTCCAGTAACATAACCACTATGCTACCGTTGACACTGTTCCTTTGCATTTCAGACCCAAAGCTAACAGCACTTCATCGCACCACTCCTCCAGGGAATGTCTCACAGGGAAAGAGAAGTAAATATAAGTAGAGAACTACCGACACACCCATGGGCAGAGATAAGTTTTTTTTTGCCTATTACTGTTGAGATTTTGATCACCCCGCCTGATATCTCCTTCCTTGATTCGGCCTCCATATGTTTTTTCCTTACATCTTTATGAAGTGTCTAGAGATGTTTTTCAATGTTAAAGGCGCTATGTAAGTTGTGATATGGTTCTGTGGGCACAGGTTGCCTTATTTTGCCCAATACAATGCCCTCCAAGCCACACACCATCCTGACTTGGAAGTATATCGCCGTTCCTTCATCGTTGCTGGGTCAAAATCCTGGAACTCTCTCCCTAACAGCACTGTGGGAGTACCTTCACCACACGGACTACAGCGGTTCAAGAAGGCGGCTCACCACCACCTTCTCAAGGGCAATTAGGGATGGGCAATAAATTCTGGCCTTGCCAGCGACGCCCACATCCCATGAACGAATAAAAAAAAACAATATGGGGCAGGGCATGTCTGTGCACAGGAGTAGATTGGGTTTGATCATGCATCAAAATTTCCTTCTCTGAAGGACACAAGTGAACCAGTGTGTTTTTATGACAATCTGATAGCTTCATGGACACTTTTACTGATACCAGCTTTTAATTTCCAGATTGTTTTATTAAAAACTGAATTCAAATTCTCAAATTTCCACGATTGGATTTTAACAGACGCTTTGCTCGATTGTCAGTTCAGTTACATAACTAGTGTACTACCATACCCAATATGCCTGACCAGGTAGTGCTTTATGCAGAAGTGCAGAGCCAGACTGTACTTTCTCAGACCTGACTGTGCTTAAAAGAAAATTGTAGCATTCTTATTCTGCCTATGCTTTAATAATAGACTAGAAGGAAACGAGACAGGAGGAACTGGAATAGTAATAATAATAAACAAGAATTAAAGAGGAACAGAAATCCAGAAAATGAGAAATCGGAGGAAGAAAATGAAAGTGAGATTTGGCAACTGTAGAAATCTTCTCATAAAAAGTGTGTGACCTTAAAACTCAGCAAGGTAACTCCTTAATGTGTACAGAGACAATCGAAACAGAGGCATTTTTTAGGTTTTCCATTTTCAGTGTTTTTCAAAGCAAAAGTTCAAGTCACATACACCACAAGCAGTAAGAGAACAAACACAGGTCAATAAAAGGCCACTGATTTTTTTTACATTTAAGGCATTTTTCCCTTTTTAATATAATCCGCATATATACACACGCACACACACACACACACACACAGACAAATAGAAAGTAAAGAAACAATTTTCACCTGTACATAGATTCACTGAGATTCAAAAAATTGCTCAATGTCTATGGGAATGTACTCATCAAAACATCTACTCTGCGATTGGGCAGTGGAATAAACACAAAGGCAGGCGTTCTTTTTTTAAAAAAAGTTAAACTTCTAATCCAAGCAGTGTCTGTATTCGCTTTTTGACTTTACCTCATTTCAAAACAAAATGCTGACAGAAAAATTACCTACAGCTGCATGCCTTGATGTTCACAGCTGTTCAGATAAAAGACCCTCCCGCCCCCGATCTTGAAACCAACAATCTTTGTACCAAATTCTACACACCCCCACCCACCCCATCCTGTTCTCCTGCCTCTCACTGGTATATAGTCCCATGACTGATGTCAGCCCTATGAGTACCTTGACTGTCCAAGACTAGATACCAAGTCCTCTGAGGGACATCAGAGCCCAGTGCTCACATACGCAAGGACGCTTTGCAGCAATGGTCAGTTATTAGTGATCAGGAGTAGTAACCATGGCTGATTCCCCTCCCTACTCCCAATCCAGGAGCACTGAGTCCAATAGTGGTGGCTTCCCCAACTGCTAACCTCAGCTAAGATGAACAAACCCATTGCCGATGAGGGTCAAAACCTGGGTTCTCTATGGCTCAGACATTGGAGGAGATTGAGCACAAAGTCTATAAGGGTCTTACTCTCTGAATCAACCATCGCTACTTTTATTGCTGAGGAGCCTAGATGAAGGGCTAAGGCCCATAGTGCAGGACACCAAGGTTGAAAGCTTAACTACTCTCGGTTGTCAAAACTCCTCCAAAAAAAAATCTGCTACACAAATCACAGATCCACATAGAATCAACTTTTTTTGTACAAATCACAGTGCTCAAATAGATAGTGACAAATCTTCCGTTAAATTTCTAGCCTTTTCCGACAATCATGTTATTTTTCTCTCATGTCTCCGACAAGCCTAAGCAGTTCAATCCACATATACATTAAAGGTTTATACAAAAAAAAAGTTTTCATCCTGCCAGCAGTAAGTTTGAAATTGATTTTCCCTTATTTTAAGATAACAACCACATACGTGCACATTCTGGCAGTAATGACTGGATAATGATCAGGTGCGAGAAACTGGCTAACTGTTCCCCTCTCCCTAGCTCAGCTTTTACTGAGCCTGGTGTTGATAAAGAGCTGGATTAACATTATTGGAACGACAGTCAGAATAGGTAGGGTCTTGGCTGGGAGAAGTGACTGAGCCCAAAAGTGCACTCAAATTTGAATTGTTGGGCCCAGTGACTGCTCCCAGCCAGCACACTGCTTTCCCAACTGTAGGTCCAAAAATCCACAGGCCTATTGGGTGCATTCCCATTAAAACTCTGCCAGGAGTGTGGAGGAAGGGCCACAAATTAGGTCAGGACCAGGAGACGCCAGGGCCTGCGGCCTTAGTTGGTGGTGGAGCCTCTACACAAAGGGAGAGGAACTAGAACAGGGCTTCCCAATGCCAGGAATTCCCACATCCCTCACCTGGGAAACAGAGGGCTGGGGATTGGCAGCCGATGCCCAGAGGATGGTAGTGTACCATACTTGAGAATGGTGGTTTCAGGCCTGGGACACAGTTTATAACCACATCTCCAAATATTTTTTACATTTTAGCAATTATTTTGGCCTCTTTACAAAGGGGCGGGGAAAGAGCTGAAACTTTCTTTGAGGCGCCCTCTCAAAAGCCGACTGCGCTTGGGATTTTCGGTTCCCTCGGACAGGTGGATGCACTGGAAACTGAGTGGTGCAGACATTCATCTGGGGGGGTGGGGGGCACGTAAATAAAGGATCTCCCTGATCCCGTGAACTTTGTTGGGATGAACAGCCCACGGATATTTGGCTGTATTCTACTGATATTAGTTCATCTCTCTTGAACTGTTTGGCCCAATAATAACCTCACACCACGTGTATTTGTGACACTGGGGTCCAAATGTAATATTGTTGCGCCTGTTTTATGGGTCCAACGGGCATGGCGATAACCAATTTAGTAGGGCAGTGGCCCGCGGCTGATCTCTACGGGAGTTCAGGCCTCTGCTAAATTGGTCAGGGCCTTTTATTAAGCGGCCCTAGCAGCCACCTGTAATGAGTGCAGGCTTAATTTCAAGACCACAAGACTTGGAGCTAGTGCTGTTGGTAATTCACTAATGTGGAAATTTTATACCTAAAAATCCAGGCAGGGCTTTTCTCCTAACCAGAAGCAGCGACTCACACGGAGGTGTCTGCAGTCCTCCAATATCTCATCTGATGATCATAGAAGCCAAGCCCAATTCATCCCCATCAATGTTCACACATGCGTGATTCCAATTGGAGTCACTGGATAGAGGAGGAGGAATCCTCCCTGATTTACCCACTACCCCCCCTTAGCCCAAGGTTGTTGAGGCCAATTTTGGTGCCTTCACCACTGCCCAAACTGAGATCCGCCTACTTGGCCCGGATCAAGGATTGAAACTGTGACCTTCCTGGTCTGTGCGGCTCAGACTCACGTTGCGCACTTGAGGCCTCAAAAGGGGAGCCTCACTGGAATAACCTTTACATGATATATTCACAGTTAAGTCTTTGATCAAACAGCGAGACTAGTCTGTTATTCAATGCACATGTATCCCCCACGTCAAATCACAGTACCCTGCCTGCTGTTGCTCCTTGCTGGGCCAAGGCCACAAGCCCCTCCCAAGGCCACATGTCGTATATGCAACCTGTTTAAAAAAAATTACAGAGTCGAGCCCCTGGCATGAATCCGCATCTTCAGGAAGGAAATGGAAAGGTAAAAGAAACTAGATGTTGGAAGATCAGAGAATGAATAATAACCACTTCATTTGGTTATAGGCCATTTTAATATATTTTACTTTTGCACATTGACTTGGTTGTAAACTTGTCTTTGGCAAGGCTGGCATTTATTGCCAAGCCCTAGTTGCCCTGAGAAGGTGTTGGTGGGCCTCCTTCTTGAACCGATGCAGTCCATGTGGTTAAAGTGCTCCACAATGGTGTTAGGTAGGGAGTTCCAGGATTTAAATGCAGTGGCGATGAAGGAATGGTAATATATATACAAGTCAGAATGGTATGTGATTTGGAGGGGAACTTGGGAGGTGATGATGTTCCCATGCACATGCTACCCTTGTTCTTCTAGGTGTGGAAGATCCCAGGTTTAGGAGTTGCAGCTGAAGAAGCCTTGGAACTGAATAGTGTGCGGACCTATAACCATTTCCCCACAAATCTGATTGTTCGAAATTGAAGTGGTTGGGGTCTTTCTATCAAAATTATTTTTAAAAAGATCCATTATCTTAAAATGCACTTTAAAACCAATGGCATAACAGGCCCTAAACGTCCATTGAATAAAAACAAATGAAACATTTTCGATGAATTTTAAAGAGAAGTTTTGCTAAAGGAAACTGACATGAAGAAACCAGGGAGTTTCCCAATTGGGTATCCCCCCAGCCACAAACGAATAATCAGGAACTGCAGTTGAGCACTCCATTATTAAGAAGATAAGGTTTGTTGAACCACGAGAGAGAGACGAGGTGGGGGGCAGGGAATGAAAATGCGCCATATTAACAGCTCAATCCTGTGAGAAATGAAGAGAACCTCATCTAGATCGATGACTGATAAACGATTCCCCACTTCTATTTCAGCAACATTCCAAGTTTACAACCAAGCCAATGTGCAAAAGTAAAATATATTAAAATGGCCTATAACCAAATGAAGTAGTTATCATTCATCCTCTGATCTTCCAACATCTAGTTTCTTTTACCTTTCCATTTCTTTCCTGAAGATGCGGATTCATGCCAGGGGCTCATGACACTGTAATTTCACCCAAATGCCCATTCGTTACATCTGAGCCCAGACAGTAAGTGTCAGGATGTTGTTTAACCACAAGGCCCTGACAGACAAGCTCAATCCCACCCTAAAGTGATTGTATAGTGATCAAGAGAGGGAACCCTGGCTGACTCTGCCCCCTCTTCCCCTACCGCTTAAGAGGACTAAGACAAACTGTCACACCCCAATTGCAGATGCGTATTTAGTCTCGGGTGATTGGCATCATCCCCCAACATTCAATCGAGATTCTGAAACCAGTCAGGCAGCCGTATCCAAATTTTGTTGGGTTCAAGGAGTCAACTTAATTCTCTATTGTTGAGAAGTGAAAATGAAGGCCGAAGGCTTGTACTGCTTTATTGATTGAGAATAGTGGAAGGGAAGATAAGTAAATCAAGAAATAGTAATTAGGTGATTGCAAGCTTTCGTTTTAAAAGTATGTAGATTGCGGTAGGAATGGCAAGTCAGGACTTTCACAGTTCTGCAGTCTTGGAGGAAAAAAATTGGGTTAAGAGTAGGAGTCAGTGACTTAAGCCTCGATTTAAACATGTTAAGAATGTAAGGGAGAAGAGTGTGCGTTTAGAGCTTTGAAGGGTCAAAGGAAAGGAGCCGTCATCTTTAAAATAGGGAAAGATACAGGAAAAGTTGCAACAGAGAGAAGTTGGAGACCAGATGGGAGAGAAGAATTGCCTCCCAGATGACAAGATTGGGGAAGGCACTGTTGCAGTAATGTTGATCCATCTCTGGATATCGTGCTTTGTGAAAAATAAATTGACAGAGGATAATGGAGATAATTTCGACACTTCCAGGAGTGAACGGTGCACAATTGTAGATCACGGGCGAATAGCGCGATTTCAAAATAAACTGAGGGAAAATCACAGCCCACAGCTTCCTGTCATATGCTCGCTAGGAGTGGTGCTCCCTGCTGGAAGCGTGGCACCAGCCCTTATATTGACTAAAAGAGTTAGCTGCAGCAAGGGGCAAGAACAGCATTATCATTGCACTGGCTCCCTCTGCAGCAAAACCTTTCAATCCAATACTCAGTTGTATAAATTGGAGAGGGAGGCCCGAGTGGGCTCCTGGTTTCAGAGTCCTTGATCTAACAATAAGTCACATTCTACTCAGCATCAACAGATACAGTAAATCTGCACATATGGGAGATTTAAAGTAGGAAAATGGATGACATATACACCAGCTGTTAGTAGGTGACTTCTTTACCAGCTGTTACAGTGTTATAATTTTCCCAATGTGTAACCGTGACAAAAAAGTAGAAAAGACGAAGATTCAGACCAATTGTTAAAAAAGTGTCCTGCCACCACAAAAAATCCCTTCCAACTCAGTTAGTAACCTCTTCACACCCTCATAACAACCACATCATTCTACATGATTCAGTAGTTCGCACTAGATTGTTGTCAAAGATCGACAATTCTCTACACAAAGATTTGAAAGATTCTCGCATTATTAAGGCATCTGATCCTTTTTCCACTTTCCTTGTAAACATTCAACCCTTTAAATCCTTTGGATCTGAGCAGGCGCTTTGGTTGGTGAAAGCAGCTCATCACACGTGGATGAAGAAGCACAGCATTCCGCTTTTTCGTGCTGCCAGCTTTGCTGAGTTTTCATTTTTTTTCTTTTTAAATAAATAGAAAAGATTTTTTTTTGCAGATTGTAACAGTGGGTGGATTCTCAGTGGAATGCGGCCCGTCATGGGCGAGTTCTACTTTGTGTTCGTGTCAGTCTTGTTGTACTCCGTTTCTCCGGACGACACTTGGGAAATGCGCCTGGTGGAACCCCACAGCCGCCTGCTGAATTGGCCCGACCGCATCTGAAACAAACGCACGGATTAAAATAAAGGTGCTGCTACCGACCGTCTATATCCCCTCTTCTTCCCTCCTCTCCTGAAGGAGCTGACTGTTGTTGAGCTGTGAGTCCGTGAACATAACACCCTTCCAGTAACTTGCCCACATGTGTGACCCTAGATGTTGAGCGCCGTCAGGTTGTTGGACCGTGGAGGGCACGGTAGCCAAGCCTGATTGTATCATTGCCAAATGTGATCTTCACTTTTCAGCAGGGTCAGTGGATTAGCAGGAGCCCTGGCTGAATTTTTCCTCTCTTTAAATCATGGTGTTAAGGTCACTGAAAGAGCACTACTGCCTTGGCAGAGAGCACCTAACTCAGCAAAGACCAAGGTTTAAACCTGGGCTTTCTCATCCCTAGAAGGTACTAAACTTCCATTAGGTGTATTTGGGAGCTTTTTTCAAAGGGCTTGTGGAGAGCGGGGTAACGTAGTTGATTGGGACACTGTCCTTTTAACACTGGCCCTGAACTTGAATACAACCTCAGATTGAGAAATCATCATCTTAACCCCATCTAGAAGAGAAAAACCTCAATCTAGATCCGAATGGGTTTGAATCCATATCATGAAACCAATTTCCTCCGGGTGCTCCGGTTTCCTCCCACAGTCCAAAAATGTGCGGGTCAGGTTGATTTGGCTATGATAAATTGACCCTTAGTGTTAGGGGGGATTAAATATGTGGGGTTATGGGGATAGGATGGGATATGTTAGGGGGAATTAAATACGTGGGGTTACGGGGGTAGGGTGGGATATGTGTACTGTGGGGATTAAAGCAGGGACAGGGTACTGGATTTGGATGATCAGCCATGATCGTATTGAATGGCGGAGCAGGCTCGACGGGCCGAATGGCCTACTCCTGCTCCTAGATTCTATGTTTCTATGTTTCTATGTTAAACACTAACTGGAACTTAAGAATAGAAATAGGCCATTCAGTCCCTTGTGCCTGTTCCACCATTTAATTAGATCCTGGCTAATCTGTACCTCAATTCCATTTAAGAACATAAGAAATAGGAGCAGGAATCGGCCACTTGGCCCCTCGAGCCTGCTCCGCCATTCAATAAGATCATGGCTGATCTTGGGCTCAAAGCCACTTCCCCGCCCGCTCCCCATAACCCTTCACTCCCTTATCTTGCAAAAATTTGTCTATCTCCACCTTAAATGTATTTAATGACCCAGCCTCCACAGCTATCTGGGGCCGAGAATTCCACAGATTTGCGACCCTCTGAGAGAAGAAATTCCTCCTCTCAGTTCTAAAAGGGTGACCCTTTATTCTAAAACTGTGCCCCCACATTCTAGATTTCCCCACGAGGGGAATTATCTTCTCTGCATCTACCTTGTCGTGCCCCCTCAGTATCTTATATGTTTCAATAAGATCACCTCTCATTCTTCTAAATTCCAATGATCTGCTCAACCTTTCCTCATAAGTCAACCCCCTCCTCTCTGGAATTAACCTAGTGAATCGTCTCTGAACTGCCTCCAATTCAAGTATATCTTTCCTTAAATAAGGAGACCAAAACTGTACGCAGTACTCAAGGTGTGGTCTCACCAATACCCTATACAGTTGTAGCAGGACTTCCCTGCTTTTATACTCCAACCCCTTTGAAATAAAGGCCAACATTCCATTTGCCTTTTTGATTACTTGCTGTACCTGCATGCTAACTTTTTGTGTTTCATGCACAAGGACCCCAGGTCCCTCTGAACTGTAGCATTTTGTAATCTCTCTCCATTTAAATAATAATTTGCTTTTTTATTTTTCCTGCCAAAGTGTATAACCTCGCACTTTCCCACATTATACTCCATCTGCCAAATGTTTGCCCACTCACTTAGCCTGTTTATATCCCTTTGCAGGTTCTTTGAGTCCTCTGCACAACTTGCTTTCCCACCCATCTTTGTATCATCCGCAAACTTGGCTACATTACACTCGATCCCTTCATCCAAGTCATTAATATAGGTTGTAAATAGTTGAGGCCCCAGCACCGATCCCTGTGGCACCCCACTAGTTACCGTTTGCCAACCGGAAAATGACCCATTTATCCCGACTCTCTGCTTTCTGTTAGTTAGCCAATTCTCTATCCATGCTAATATATTATCCCCAATTCCGTGAGCTCTTATCTTATGCAGTAACCTTTTATGTGGCACCTTATCGAATGCCTTCTGGAAATCGAAATACACCACATCCACTGGTTCACCTTTGTCCACCTTGCTAGTTACCTCCTCAAAGAACTCCAGCAAGTTTGTTAAATATGATTTCCCTTTCATGATTTACCTGCTTTTACTCCAGATCCCTTGATATGATTACCTAACAAAAACATCTATTGATTTAAGTCTTGAAAATTTTAATTGACACAGCATTCACAACATTTTGGGGGAGAGCAGCACCAGTATGTGTACTATGCTGGGAGGCATGGCTGGTGTGGAAAATGGAAGGGGGCAGAGATGGGACACTGCCATTCCATTAATCTGAGCTGCATTCAAACCCAGGTCCCAAAGGTGTAAATGAACAACATTTTGACAAACTAGACCATCCAGATCCCTGTAACCACCCAATGCACAAAAGGAAGAGCTTGCATTTATATAGGGCCTTTCATGTCCTTTGGACGTCCCAAAGCACTTTTCAGTCAATGCATTACTTTTTGAGATATAGTCACCATTGTTATATAGCCAAACATACCAGCCAATTTGTACACAGAAAGGTCCCATGAACAGAAAATGAGATAAACAGCCTGTTATTCTGGTTCGGTGGTGTTGGTGGCTGGAAAAACATTGGCTGGAATAACTTGCCGCTCTTCAAACTTTCTACAACATGCAAATATCTCATCTGATGGAATGGTACCTCTGACATTGCAGCACTCCCATTGCACCTACGAGTTAGCCTAGATGATGTGCTCAAGTCTCTGGAGTGGGTCTTGAACCCATGGCCTTAGTTCGACCGACTGATCCAAATTGACACATATGAAGTTGAGATGTTTCCACCTCTCCTTCTTTAAAACCCTCCTTAAAACCTATTTCTTTGACCAAGCTTTCAATCACCCCATCTAATTTTTTCTTTGGCTCGATGTTAACTTTTACACTTCGATAAAGGACCATGAGACGTTTTCCTACATAAGAAGCGCTATACAAATGCAAGTGGTTGTGTAATTACTGTTATCCCACCCAGCTTCCTGTGCCTTCTTCACTATGGGGTTTACCTCGGAGGGTTTTCCTGATGCCACCACAATCAGTTTCCCATCATTCAATCCTACTAGAATATGGCTGTTATCTTTGGTAACGGAGACACAGTGAATGGGAACCTTCATGGCCAGTGGCTGCATTACATTCTTCAAACTGAAAAAAAAAAAGCAATGAATTAACAGGTCAGTACACAACAAAGGTCAACTTGTTTCTATATCATGTATCACAGCACTTAGGAACAGGAGTAGGCAATTCAGCCCCTCAAGCCTGTTTCATCATTCAATTACATCATGGCTGATCTGTACCTCAACTCCATTTACCCACCTATACAAAAGCAATATACTGCGGATGCTGGAAATCTGAAATAAAAACAGAAAATGCTGGAAATACTCATATGAAGTTGGTTTAAGCAGGTCAGGCAGCATCTGTGGAGAGAGAAACATAGTTAACGTTTCAGGTCGATGACCGTTGTTCTGATGGAGGGTCATCGACCTGAAACGTTGGGCTGGATTTTCCCAGCGGAGGCGGGTTCGCGTTGGGTTCGTTGTTTGGTGGGTTCTGGTCCTGCTGCCGGTTTCAGCCGCACCGAGATAACGATTTTAATTTTAATGAGCTTATTAAGCCCGCCATGCGTGTTACCCGGCCCAATCAGTGGGTTTGGGTCTGCTGCTCGCCTCTGCTGACATCTTCGATTCAGCTGCATTTAAGGGGCCCATGCAGCCTTTGGGTTTTAGTAACTTTCTGATGCTCCTGAGTGCTATTCTTTGCGAGATGACTGCTCCAAGAACAAAGGCTTCTCCCCGCTCTGATGATGAATCCCTCCATGCTCTTGTGGAGGGAGTAAGAGGGCGCAAGGAGGTTCTGTTCCCCTCCAATGGAGAGAGGAAGCCTCCTCAGCACACAAAGGCAGCCTGTCTGCAAATTGCTGAGGATGTTAGCGCTAGGTCTTTGTGTGCACGCACCTGGGTGCAGTGCAGGAAAAGGTTAAATGATCTGCTACGCTCAGCAAGTGAGTATAACATCACACTTACCTTCAATCTGCTTCCCATCTCTTCTCATCACCAGCACTCTGCATTGTCAACCTATTCCTGCACATCCCAACTTACCCTTACATCCATTGCACCCTTAACCATCCCTCTCTCTCTATGTACAGAATCACTTCACTATTCTACTATGCACCCCTCACACTCGCTCTCACGGTTATGCAATGACAACAACTAACAATGCACAGGGAGGGCCCTTGGTATTGGCACCTCACTCCATCTTTGTCTCCCTCTAAGCATCTATGCTATGGATTCTCTACACTCACTCCAACATTTTCGCTCAAACTCCACTTGTTCCCTCATTGCAGGAAAAGAGAGCCCACAATAAGAGGGAGAGGGGGAGGACAGGAGAAGGCCCACCTTCCATGGCGCATTTAACTAACGCTGAGGAGGCTGCTATCGAGATCGTCGGAGGTGCAGAGGAGCTGGAAGTGGGGGACGGAGAGATGGGCGCAGTACAGCAAGCTGGTGACAGAACAGATTTGCAACCCTCTCATTTAGATTTCATGAGTGACTGATATGGCATCTGATGTTCATACAGATTGAGTTCTGATCATCTGCACAATGGGATGTGTCTGCTACCTAAATATCACATGTCTAACTCATGCCTTTACTCCCCACAGGACCATCGAGAGCCCCCCTCCCCACTGTTCAGGAGGAAGAGCCAGACGACTCCTCAGATGAAGCTGCAGCCTCTGAGGGAGCAGCGTCAGCGGAAATGAGCGCACCCAGCACCAGCGCAGAGACGCACACCTCGGTGGGTAGTTTGCGATATAGAGTAGTGTTGTCACCTGGTGTATCACAGCTCACAAGTGAGCATTAGCAGATGGTGGAGACAGGAACAGCAGAGGAGCGTCCTCGTCGGTTGGTGCTGAACGCTTCTAGCTCTGCTCAGCTGCATGTGAACGCTGTGCCTCTGGGGCTAACCAGAAAGAGAGCAGTGCTGGAGCTTCAGGAACAAGTGCAGAAGGCTCCGACAGGGTTTGCAAGTGTGCAGAGAATGGAGGATTCCATGTCAAACATGAGCAATGCCGTGGTGCACGCAATGGCGAATGTAGGTGCCGCCACGGAAAGGATGGCAATCTCCATGGAGGACATAAATCGCCAGACACAGCAGAACATGGTAACACTTCTAAATAGATGGTCATCTATTGAGGAGAGAAACCAGAAGTTCATCGACTTCCTTGTTATGAGGAATGTCAGCACAGAAATGGGTCCTCATGGCCCCACTGATGTGCAGTGCAGCAAGGTGCTCTCCAGCTACTTGCTATTAGTGAAGTGCGGGTGACCATGAGAGGGATGTTGGTGGTCGACAACAAGGAAGTGTGGACTCCTCTCCAATTGCTCACACTCCCATGCCACTGCGGAGTCCTCAGTCAGAGCCCCAGATTCCTCACCCAACTGAGATGGCTGTTTCAGCCCCTGCACAGCTGCAGGAGGAGCAGACTTTTGCGGAGCCCTCCCAGGCTCCCAAACCCAGAGGACGTCCGCCAAAGGCATCTAAGCAGGCGCAGCAGAGAAGTGAGCAAGCTGCTTCTACATCTGCTAAAGCCACAGGGGAAGCACCACATAGAAGCACGAGTAAGAGAAAGTTAACACACAAATAGTCACAAGGGTAGTCACTTGGATGTTTTGATATAATTCAAAGTTACATTAGTCATCATTATTTCAATGGTATTAAAGAAATGCGATATCAAAGATTCAAAGAGTTGGCCTATGTGTGCTCAGAAATGGAAGTTGCACAGTGAGGGGTCAGGGCGCCTTTCATCTGCAGTGATGGTGGGGAGAGTGATGGGAACCCGCAGTTTATTGTACAGATTGTGTATGGTGTGTTAAGAAGGTCGTGCAAATACTCATATCCATGTGCCAGCCACATGTGAGTGCTGCGTAAAGTTACACGAATCTGGCATGGATTAGTGTATCCCTTGCCTCATGGCCGGCAATGTGCTCGCGTGCTGGTGGCACTGGCACAGCCGCCTCCGCAAGGATTTCCTCATCTGCTGCCTCACTCAGCTCCTCCTCTGAGGAGGAGGCTGTGCGCTGAGCCACTTGTTTCTCAGGCAGCGCTAAGCCACGCTGCTGTGCGATGTTGTGCAGGGCACAGCAGACCACGATGATTCTGGACACCCTGGCTGGTGCGTACTGTCGGGCTCCACCAGATCTGTCCAGGCATCTGAATCGCATTTTGAGCAAGCCTCTGGTTTGCTCTATGATGCTTCTGGTGGAAATGTGGCTCACATTGTAGCACTCCTCAGCTTTGTTTGATGGCCTCCTCATTGATGTCATTAGCCACTTCTTCAAGGGATAGCCCTTGTCTCCAAGGAGCCATCCAGAAAGTTGGGTCGGCGGATTGAACAGCTGAGGCACAGTGGACTGCCGCAGGATGAACGAGTCATGGCAGCTGCCAGGGAACTTGGCGCAAACATGCATAATGTTCTTCCTGTGGTTACACACCAGCTGGACGTTAAGGGAGTGGAAGCCCGTGCGGTTCACAAATACAGCTGGGTTGTGATGGGGTGCCCTAATGGCCACATGTGTGCAGTCTATGACGCCCTGCACCCTTGGGAAGCCTGCCATATTTGCAAAGCCAACCGCACGTGCGGTAACACTTGCTTCATCCGTTGAGAAGTGGATGTAATTGTGCGACTTGGCAAACAGGGAATCGGTAACCTGTGTGATGCAAGTGTGTGCGGCCGACTGGGAAATGCCGCTGATGTCTGCTGCTGATCCCTGAAAGGACCCTGAAGCAAAGAAGTTGAGTGCGGTGGTGACTTTGACAGCCACTGGTAAGGAGTGTCCACCCGCTTCTCTGGGCTGCAGGTGTTGTTGCAGCATTGTGCAAATGTCAGCGACTACCTCTCGCGAAAGTCTCAGCCTCCTTTGGCACTGCTGCTCACTCATGTTGAGGAAGCTCATCCTCGGCCTGTAAACCTTGTGTTGGGGGTATCTCCTGCGGCGCGGTACATTCCTGCACTGACGCCCTCTGCCCTGTGCAGCATCAGGTGGCTGAGGAGAAGGTTGGCACTCCGGTTGTTGGTGCTGCTGGTGTGCCTGGTTCTGCTGCTGCCGTGGCTGCTCTTCCTCCGATTCTGAGGACCAGGATGAGAGAGTATAAATGGTTCCCATTCTGCTGGTATATATGGCAGTTGAGGAAGAGATTTTATAAGCGCTCAGTCAATGTGGGGAGAGGGTATTCCAAGGAGGTCACAGTGCATATGGATCTCAGAATAAACACTTACAACCTCAATACACCTGGAAAATGTGTTCTAAATCCTCAAAACAGAAAGTTCTGGCATCTGAAAGTGAATTCATGGTGCAGGTCAGCTTTTATGTTGCAGTTGCAGCTGTCAACTATTCAGATTGTTGCTGTACCCGACACAATCAGCTGGCGTATTTGTCAAACAACGTGGAACACGCTGAAAATGTTGCAAAATGGAAAAAGCCTCTCATAATAGGATTATCCAGGTAGTTAATAAGCTGTTAACTGCCTTAAATGGCTCTCCCACTGCTTGGTGTCGGGTCTGATCGGAAGTCGCAGACCCGACACTTTGTAAAGTTGCGTGGAGGCGGGATGGTGGCGGGTTCGCAACCCGCCGTCAATCATTTTGATTTTAACTCCGGATCCGCCTCCAAACCCACCCTCTGCGCGCCGGCAAAATCGCGGCCGTTAACTCTGTTTCTCTCTTCACAGATGCTGCCTGACCTGCTGAGTATTTCCAGCATTTTCTGTTTTTATTCCATTTACCCACCTTTGGTCCATATCCCTTGATACCCTTACCCAACAGAAATCTATCAAACTCAATTTGAAAGTTTCAATTGACCCAGCAACCACAGCCTTTTGAGGGAGAGAATTACAGATTTCCACTACCCTTTGTGTGAAAATTAGTTTCCTGATTTTCTAAATGGCCGAGCTCTAATTTAAAGATTGTGCCCTCTTGTTCTGAATTCCCCACCAGAGGAATTAGTTTCTCTGTATCTACCCTATCAAATCCCTTTATCATTTTAAACACCTTGATTAGCTCACCCCTCAACTTTCCAAACCAGGGAATACAAGCCACGTTTATGCGACCCGTCCTCACAATTTAACCCTTTATGCCCCTGTGTTATTCAGGCGAATCTGCGCCACTCAAAGGCCAATATATCTTTCCTGCCCCGATTTCGGTACCAGCGTGGTGTTTCTCTCTCATTTACTTTTCCACCTGATGCCATACACAGACCAAAAGCGGAGCTGGAGAGTCACGTGTCAGTTCATGAGATCTGTGAAAAAGTGAGCGTCGCCTGCCACCAGAGTATGGAATGTCAGTCCTTACATTGTGAAGAAAATATTCAGGATACTCATCAGGCTGACAATGGAGTGAAATAATTGGGCCAAATTTGGAATAGATTAGATACAGAGTAAAGCTCCCTCTACACTGCTCCATCAAACACTCCCAGTTCAGGTACAGCACGGGTCACTTAACAAAGTAAAGCTTCTTGTACATTGTCCCATCAGACACTCCCAGAGCAACAGAGTAAAAACCCCGCTACACTGTCCCATCAGCATTCTCAGTTTAACTCGTTTGGCCAACACCCAGCTTAGCTGGAACTCAGCACTGACTGGGAATCGAACCTGGGACCACCTTCATCTGTATGGCTCAGTACCACACCTCATAGTGCCTTTACACACTGAGCCATGGCGTGCCAATAAATGTATTTACAACATTTTTTAAAAATTTGAGTTGATGATGTTTCTCCAAGATTTCACCCTCCCCGAAGTTCAGTGCGAAGCAGATCTCTCCTTTGTGCCACACATAATGAAGTGGAAGCCTGGAGCACCTTACCTCTGAAGGTCCCGGACATACAGTGAGCACTGCTCAGTGCCCAGCACCACGAACTCTTCAACGATGCACATTGCGGACACCTGCTCATCCATCGTCACGGAGGCCAGGTGCTTGCCGTTCACAGAATAGAGGTGCAAGAAGATTTTATCCTAGATTTAAAAAAATGACAGACTGAGGAGAGACTGAAGAAAGGAGATGGCTGACATGGGATATTAAATAGCACAGAAGACTACTTAAACTGACAGTAAGATGAAGGGACACTGATTCAAATCGCTAAAAGGCCAATTTATCGCTAATTCTTCACACAAATGTATCGGTCTTCACAGTAGAAGATGAGGATAAAGTACCAGAGATATGAGGAAAAATAAAATAAATCATGGGGAGGAACTAACTAGATTCAATATAAGTTTTTTAAAAATGGTAATGGAGAAACTACTGAGACTAAAGATAGATAAATCTCCAGGGCCCGATGATTTCCACTCCAGGGTATTAAAAGAAGTAGGTGAGGAAATTGTTGATGCATTATTCATGATCTTCCAAAGCTCGCTCGATTCAGGAGTTAACCCTTTGTATTGGAAAACTGCCAATATCACTCCATTATTAAGAAGGGTAGAAGAGATAAACTAGGAAATAATAGGCCTATTAGTCTAACGTCAGTTATGGGGAAATTACTAGAATCTTTCATTAGGGACGGAGTGACCACTTTGGACCAAAGAAAGATAGATCAGAGAATTTTCAAAATGGCGAGAAGCGAGGATCAGAAATGAGAGCGCATGGAATTAGAGGCAACCTATTGGCTTGGATAGGAAATTATTTAGAAGGTAGGAGACAAAGAGTAGGGATAATGGGTATGCACTCAAATTGGCAGGATGTGACTAGTGGTGAGCCCCAGGGATCTGTACTGGGGCCTCAGCTAATATGATTCCTATATATAAAAAGGGAGATAGAACAAGTCCAGGGAACTGTAGAGCAATTAGCTTAATGTCGGTGGTAGGAAAGATAATGGAACCCTTACTCAAAGTTATAATATAACATCTAGAAACTGAAAATATAATAAATAGTCAGCACGGATTCCAAAAGGGAAGGTCATGCTTGACCAACCTTATTGAATTCTTTGAAGAAATGTAATAGATGTAATATATTTGGATTTCCAAAAAGCCTTTGATAAGGTACCGCATAGTAGACTCATGACTAAGGTCAGGACATATGGAGTCAGGGGACAAGTAGCAGAATGGATAGCAAGCTGGCTACAAAGCAGAAAACATAGAGTAAAGGTTAAAGGTAGTTACACAGATTGGCAAATGGTAGGAAGTGGTGTTCCACAAGGATCTGTGCTGGGACCACTGTTGTTCACTATTTACATAAGCGATTTGGCCTCGGGAATCGGAAGTACAATTTCAAATTTTGCGGATGACACCAAATTGGGAGGTGTAGTTAACGCAGAGGAGGACTGCGACAAAATACAGGAAGACAGTAATAAACTTGCAGAATGGGCATGTAATTGACAAATTAACTTCAATATAGATAAATGCGAGATAGTACATTTTGTTAGGAAAAATAAGAAGGCCACATACTTCTCGGAAAATAAGTGTCTAAATGGGATAGAGGAACAGAGGGACCCGGGGGTACAGATACGTAGATCACTAAAAGTAGTGACGCAGGTTAATGAGGCCATAAAAAAAGCAAACAAAGCAGGTGGGTTCAATTCTAGAGGGATAGAATTGAAAAGCAGAGAAGTTACGTTCAACTTGTATAGAACCTTGGTTAGACCACACTTGAAGTACTGTGAACAGTTCTGGTCTCCATAATATAACAAGGATATAGAGGCACTGGAGAAGGTACAACATTTTTTTTACTAGAATGATACCAAAAACTGAGAGGTTACACCTATCAGGAAAGATTGAACAGGCTGGGGCTCTTTTCTCTCGAAAAGAGAAGACTGAGGGGTGACCTGATAGAGGTCTTTAAGATTATGAAAGGGTTTGATAGGGTAGATGTAGAGAAGACGTTTCTACTTGAGGGCGAGACCAGAACTAGGGGCCATAAATATAAGATAGTCACCAATAAATCCAATAGAGAATTTAGGAGAAGCCTCTTTACCCAGAGTGGTTAGAATGTGGACTTCACTACCACAGGAGTAGTTGAGGCGAATAGCATAGATGCATTCAAGGGGAAGCTAGATAAACACATGAGGGAAAAAGGAATAGAAGGATATGTTGATAGGGTTATATGAAATGGGGTAAGAGGAGGCTCATGTGGAGCATAAACACCGGCATCGACCTGTTGCGCCGACTGGCCTGTTTCTGTGCTGTAAATACTTGGTGATACTTTGAACTGTGGAAGAGCAGAGAGATTTAGGGGTCAAAGTACATAAATCACTAAAAGCTAGTGGACAGGTACAAAAATAATTAGAAAGACTAATGGAATATTGGCCTTTATCTCAAGATGGCTGGAATACAAAGGGGTGGAAGTTATGCTACAGCTGTACAGAGCTCTGGTTAGACCCCATCTGAAGTACTGCGTTCAGTTCTGGGCGCCGCACCTCAGGAAGGATACACTGGCCTTGGAGAGGGTGCAGCGCAGATTCATTAGAATGATATCAAGGCTAAAAGGGTTAAATTATGAGGACAGGTTGCATAGACTAGGTTTGTATTCCCTTGAATAAAGAAGATTAAGGGGTGATCTAATTGAGGTATTTAAGATGATCAAAGGGTAGATAGAGAGAAACTATTTCCACTGGTGGGGGAGTCCAGAACAAGGGGGATAAACTTAAAATTAGAGCTAGGCTGTTCATGGGTGAGGTCAGAAAGCACTTCTTCACACAATGATAGTGGAAATCTGGAACTCTCTCTCCCAAAAAGCTGTTGAGACTAGGTCAATTGAAAATTTCGAAACTGAGATGAATAGAATTTTGTTAGGCAAGGGTATTAAGGGTTACAGATCCAAGGCAGGTAGATGGAGTTAAGATACAGATCATCCATGATTTAACTGAATGGCCTACCCCTGTTCCTATGTTTCCTACATAGAAGGATTACGATATGAAATTGACATTTGGGTATGGTAGTGTCAGCCTTGGCTCAGTAGTAGAATGCTTGTGGGGAATTTTAATCACCAAAAACAGGTGGGTTTGGGTCAGGTGGGAAGTAAAAATGTAGATAATCTCAAACCAGTAATATAAGCACTACGCTACTGTACCCAATTCCCAACACCTGCTCTACTACATTTACACGATCTCAGCATTAAGCCAGTCTGTGGATCGCTGCTGAAGAATCAAGAGACTGAAACGCACGTTGAGTTCTGTAGGCTCAAAACATTATAGTAACAGAAGAGTTCAGCTAACTCAGCACAAACCAGGGGTCGAACCTGGCACCTTTCCATCTGTGCTTAAAGAGGCGTAAATTCAAAACTTATCTGCAAAAACAATGGCCCAGAACTTGCTGAAAAAATAACAGCGTCTGAACGACGCATGCCATTATTAATGCGCAAATCGGCTACCAACTTGTAGTAAGGAAGAGATACCTCGTGAATTGTGAATTGCCACAAGTTGCTGGCTGATTTGTGCTGCTACGCTGTTAGCTTTGCGAAAAGGGCATTTCACCCTTAAAAACCCCATTTTTTTTTAAGTTGCTGTAGTTGCACATTAATTGCCCATTAAACTCACCACAGAAAGATAAGTCTAGTAATTAATAGCAAGTACCCTTTAACAACATGATAATTGTTGATGACTGCCAATCAACCTCTCTTGCCCATGAAAGTGAACAATTAAAAGTCTGGAATCTCATTCCTTTAGGTAGTGAATTGTTGTTGGAGATTTTAAAAACGTCAGATTTTAATCTTTTTTCTTACTTTTCCGTTGTCTCCTTTTTCTCTCTCTCTTAATCCAATCTTTCACTTTATTTCTCTTTCTGTATCTCATTTGACGTTGAATTCACTCATTCCAATTCAGCCTCCTTCTCGGTCCTTCTTTTGTTTATTTCTCAATCTTATAATCTTATTGGTTAAGGAGATACACTGTTTATCTTGTTCACCAAGGTCCCAAATGCCCTGTTGCCCTCGCACTTCCAGCAACTTTGTGGGTGGGCAAAACTATTTAGAGCTGAAGGATGCCAGAATAAGTCTAGCTAACAGGGCCCTGCTCCAGCAATTTCTGGGCCATTGGCCGGGGTTTTGCGGTCAGCGGCGAACGAATGGCGCTTGTCGTTGATTATTCTTGAAGCTGCCCACAAACTTTTAGGGGGCTTTTGTGCGGCAATTTACATTAATTAGAGTCATTTCAGCACGTGCCCTCTATTGGGGGTGTGGACCTCTGTGAACAGGGCAATCAAACAGCGTGTCTCTTCAACCAACAAGATTGAAGAATCCTTACTGAGACACGCAGCATAAACCAGGAAGTGTAAGTTGCAATATTTAATTCAATGTAAAATCATGTACAGAAAGCAAAATAAAGAGAGGGAAAGAAAGATGAGGTTAAGAGAGAGAGATAAAAGAGACAAAAAGAAAAAGTAAAAAAAAATAATTTAAATTTTTTTAAAATAATCTCCAACAATAATTAAAATCTGAAGGAATGAGACTCCACACTTGTAAAAGTAAATTTTAAGTGCCAAAGAAGTTGTTTGGTAGTAATTAAGACTTATCACGCCATTAAAAATTCACGTACGCTTGAATGGACAGGCCCTAACCTTTTCTGGTGTGTTTAATAGGTATCTAGTGGGTTAGTACCGCAACTTAACATCCTTCATGTGTTTGAATGCCGAATCTCTCCGCGAGGTACCGGTGTAGTGAAGCTTATGGAGGAGCAGGGCAAATCGGACAGCAACTTCCTGATTTCCGTGTTTAACAGTGCATGTGCGAACGCTGGAAGTTGCTGTCCGATTTAATAACGGTGAACGCTGATAGCCTCACCGTTATTCCTACCATAAAATCCGGGCCATTATTTCAGTGAGCGAGTGGCCAATCTATGGAACAGACTGCCTAGGGAGACGGTGGAAGCAGATACTGTAATGTTTATTCATTCAAATGCAAATTAACTAGATTTCTTTAATAAAATAACATTTTTGGGATACAGTATATGACACAGGCCCCTTTTAATATATAAATTGGGGTCCTTTGAGGTAACTAGGACCCTGGTTGTCATTTTAGATAGGAACTGTGCAATGGGCGATGCAACAGATAAGGTAAGTTTTGAATTATTTCTGTGGGAGCAAGAGTGCTCCTCCAGGGCCCACTAAAATAATCTGGGCCACTGCAGCCCCTAGGCACCCATCCTCAGCGATCACAATGACCCCCCACCCCCACCATTTATCTCCATGGTGGCAGCTCCAGTCCGTTTTCCTTTGCTGAATCTGGTGAGCTGCATTGGGATGCCTGTTTGGCGCCCTGCAGCTCACCTGGCAAATGTAAATGACGGCAGAGCCTCAAAATCAGGTAGGGCCACTTTGCCGGCGGAACGTGTGGCTGACCAGTGCGCTCTGCCGGTCGGCCGTTCAAGTCAAAATCTACCCCAGTGTTTCTATTTAGGCAAACACTGCATCCAATTTGTGCTCAGCAAATTCCCACAAACAGCAATGACATAAATGACCAATTAATCTATTTTTGCTGCTGTTATTGGTTGAGGGATAAGTAGGTTGACCAGGACACAAGGAGAACTCCCTTGCTTTTCTTCAAATAGTTCCATGGGATTTTTTTTATGTCCACCTGAACAGACAGATGGGGTTTCAGTTAATGTCTCATCCGAAAGACAGCACTTCCAACAATGCAGCGCTCCCTCAGTACTGCACTGAAGTGTTAGCCTCGAGGGCTATATGGAACAAAGGAGAGTGCACTACTACTGAGCCAAATTGACACAATTGTGGAAATACACAAGATGAGTCAGCACTTGTAGAGGGAAAAGACGGGCTGGCCTTTTGGTCAAACCCCTCTTAAAGATGTTGTGAAGAGGTATTCTGCACGGGTGGCCAAGATGAATCGAGTATTGATTTGATGACAGCATGCTTGGGTTTAAAAAATAACCCATGGATTGTAAAAGGAATGGATGAATGAAGGAGGTAAGGAGCTCCACAGTTTTGAGGTCCCGGGAAAGAATAAGGAGATGTTGCGATGAGTCTTGATTTCAGCAGAGCGAGAGGCCAGAGATGAGGAAGAGTGTTTAGGGAGATGGTGGGAGGAACAGGAGAGAAAGAATTAAAGGAGCTGTTCCCATAGTATGATGGATAAAATAAAGCTGAGAAAACCATGATGCAGAGGGGCGTTAGAGGTTAAAAGTGGGAGTTGGCCATCAGATTACGAGCATTTTCTTCTATCCTGTCGATCTTCTGGTTTCATTCACCCAACCCAGCTATTACTGAGGTATTGTAGTCCAAGCTTGTGTTATACCCTGACTATTACCACAAGTACTAATGCCATTGTCACTCCTATGATTCTTTCTTGTGTTTCTCAAGGAACAAGAAAAAGTTTGATGCATGTTGATTTGAGAGTTGTGTTGTTACCTTTGATGAAGCCCTGCTTTCTATGGTACTGTGGACAACGATCTGGCCCTCATGTCCAACGACAAGGTCACTGATGGTCAAGGGCAGCGTGCTTTCACAGGGGGGCCGCAGGGTTCGCATGAACTGACCTCGCCGAACTGTGTGCACAATGACTGTGCCATCCTGTAGAAGAAGAAACAAATTGAGGCTAAAATTTCATTTTTGCTAACCATGGCAGTTTGAGAATTTGAATTCAGTTTAAAATTCTGGAAATAAAAACCTGGTATCAGTTTAAAAACCCAACTGGTTCACGAATGTCCATTAGGAAACCTGCCGTCCTTCCCTGGTCTGGCTTGTGAGTGACTCCAGACCCACAACAATGTGGTGGAGTCTTAAATGCCCTCTGTAGTGGCCTAGCAAGTCACTCAGTTGTATCAAACCGCTTTAAGAAGGCCCACCACCACCTACCCAGGGCAACTAGGGATGGATAATAAATGCTGGCCTTGCCAGCGCTACCCACATCCCGAGAATGAATTAAAAAAAGTGCAGCACCCGAATTGCTGCTAAAGTGAAGATCAGCTAATGCAGCTCAAACTGGGATCGAATCAGGACCTTATACTCTCTATGGGTTAGTACTACAGTGATCAGTGTATTTACATGCTCTGAATATGATGTTTCTGATGTATTTGTTACAATATCTGAAGGATGGATGGAGAGTACTTTGGAATGAAGCTATTCCTTTCCCTCCTCCTCCCCTGCAAAAATAGTACCACTCCGTTAGATATTTGACAGCACAGGCCTTGCTTCAAACTGGCTACTTGTGGTCATGCTCTTTGAGAAATGGCATTTGATCTCACAGGTCCAACTCGGGCCTGAATTGGGACCACATCTTAAGAGAGTGACTGTCAGCAGGTAATTTGACCACAGCCGAAGGGGCGTCACAATAGAGCCCGATTCTGTCCACATCCAACATTTTATATACACAAACATGTACATACACACAGCATCCAGGCACACACTCACCAGCAAAGGCCTCTAGAAAGCTAGGAGGAGCACAAATCCCGGCTTATATTTCTTCCCTCCCTAGACCAGTGTTGCCAAGTAGAAATCATCACCTAGCTATAGGTGTGACTACGGCAACACTGTTTTAGCCATATGCACTATTTTTAATAGAAAGCGCCTTACACACATTCACACAATGCAGGTACATGCACTTCATGTGTGTATATTTTACTTAAACATTGAGCACCATTCAGTGACTAAGGAAGTAAAGCACTCAACGATCAAAAAACACTCGTGCGCGCGCACACTATTTCTTGTCTTACCATTTTACCAACAAATGTACAAAAAGGTTAACAATCCACGTGCATACGCCGTGATTATGAGTATTACGATCACGTGCCTAACGATAGTGTCTGTTACTCATTTTTTAATTACTAATTAGAAATACAATTATCCACATCTAGATTCCCAATTAGCCGCATGTGATTAGTAGCTAACCTGTTAGACAATACTACCCTAGACCACAGGTTCCGAGGTTAATTGTAGGGCCACAATTGCTGCTCCAGCCTCAACAACAACAACAACTTACAGTTATAAGGTGTCTTTAATGCAGAAAACATCCCAAGGCGCTTCACAGGAGTGGAATTGGCCAAAGCTGATACCCAGCCAAAGAAGGAGATATTAAAAGTTTGGTCAAAGAGGTAGGTTTTAAGGAGGGTTTTAAAGGAGGAGGGAGAGGCGGAGAGGGAATTCCTGAGCTTAGGGCCTAGATGGCTGAAGGCACAGCCACCAATGATGGGGTGAAAGAAGTGGGGGATGGACAAAAGACCAGAGTCGGAGGCACGCAGAGTTCTCTGAGGGTTGCAGGGTGAAGGAGGCTACATATACAGGGTGGACAGCAGACGGATCCTGCTCAGCTTCAACATCCGAGGCACTAAATGATACTAACTTATTTGACGATCCCCCCCTGCTCCCAATCAGCCAAACAGTCACGTTGTGTGAGACTTACCTTTGACCCCGATACTGCCATGTCAAGCTCAGTGCTGATGGCCACACAGGTGACAGCGTCGTCATGTCCGTAGAAGACCTGCACTGGCTTCTGGGCCAAGCCACAAGCAAAACCGCCCTTGAAAACACAGGCACAAAGATAAATAAACTGGAGCATTTTATTAACAAACAGCAGTTCCTCTCTTAATCGGTTTCCACATGATGGAATTTGCATGTGTCAGCCGTGTCTCAGTAGTAGCACTCCCGCCCCCGCGTTAGAAGGTTGTGGGTTCAAGTCACACTCGAGACTTGAGCACAAAATCCAGGAGGACACTCCAGTCCAGTATTGACAGAATGCTGAACAGTTGGAGGTGCCATCTTTCAGAAGAGATATTAAACTGAGGCCTTGTCTCTCGTCTCTGGTGGGTGTAAAAGATCCCACGGCACTATTCGAAGAGGAGCTCGGGAGTTCTCCCCATGTCCTGGCCAACATCAATGAAGCAGATCATCTGGGAATATCTGTTTGTGGGACCTTGTTGTGTGAAATTTGGCTGCCACGTTTCCCTATAACAGTGGTTACACTTCAAACATACTTCATTGGCTGTGGAACATCCTGCAGGTGTGAAAGGCATTACATAAATCCTATGTAAATGTGCAGACCAGTGAAAAACTAAAAACAATATCTGACCATCCAACATATATTGAGTATGCGAGTTCATGAAAAACAAACACAGAAGGCGGCCCCCAGACTCCCCTTGGCGTGCCCTCTCCCTGCCTGAGATGGGGCAGGAGAGGAGATGAAATGGGATGAGAGTGCAAACCAATCTCCCATCACTGATGCTACATGACCTGTTGAGTATTTCCAGCATTTTCTGTTTTTATTTCAAATTTCCAGCATCCGAGGATTTTGCTTTTGTCCCATCACCGAAAAGCGCTCTGGTCAGCAGCTCCAACACACTCTTACAATGTCATTCTTTTCACTAGGGGTGTATCCCTAGGGGGCATTTTACCTGCTGGATGACCTGCCACACCATGCAGGTAGTGTCCCTTGATCCGGAGATCAGATAGATACCACAAAGGTCCAGCGCCAGGCATGTTACAATATCTGGGGGGGGGAAAAAAACATGTTTTTGTAAAAAGCACAGACTGCCAATTAGCCGCAGCATTTGCTGCTCATCAAGGCGAGGGCTAGAAAATTTCAGACTCCCAACATCAGCGTCAAGCAGTTTGAGGTCAAATTCAGCATAGCTTAGATGCAGAGTAAATTCCCTATACACTGTGCCAAGCCATCGCAGGTCTTGTAGAGCATGCATTAGATGCAGGTAACGCTCCCTAGACGTAACAGCCCAAAATGCCTCAGTCCTTAGCCTCCTTTCCCATGCTGTTGGTTCTGGGACCTAGGTTGAAATTTAGACCAAGCTTATTGAATAAAAATCTAATTTCTCTGCTGGTTGAAAGACTCCAAGGTGCTGTGATGTAAATGGAGATAATAGAATCTGCTGGGCCAAAATGACATTGAGACAGTATAGAGGGAGCTTTATTCTGTATCTAACCTGTGCTGTACCTGCCCTGGGAATATTTGATGCGACAATGTAGATGAGAGATTTACTCCATATCTAAACCGCACTGTACCTAACCTGGCTCATTTTTATTTCCTGTCATTTTTGATGAGCACAGTAAAAGTAAGAATACGGCGATGAAGATCGGCCGTCACTGACCTATGTGCCTCATGATGTGCCCCGTCACTTTGCCCTTGCTGAGCGATGTAACCCGGAGGCTGTTGTCCCAGTGACCGCCACTGAAGAGAAGTTTTCCGTCGTGGGAAACAGCGAGGATCTTTGGCGATAAATCGACACCGGGAGCAAATGGCCCTGACAGGAAGCGCTGAGTCCTGACAAAATAATAATAAAAAGGATAAAATAAGGAAATCAGTTCAGTGTGAGTGTTAAAGGAGACAGTAACTCTAGGGGTCAGTGTGAGTGGTAAACGAGATGGTGACTCTAGGGGTCAGTGTGAGTGTTAAAGGAGATGGTGACTCTAGGGGTCAGTATGTGAGTGTTAAAGGAGATGGTGACTCTAGGGGTCAGTATGTGAGTGTTAAAGGAGATGGTGACTCTAGGGGTCAGTGTGAGTGTTAAAGGAGACAGTAACTCTAGGGGTCAGTGTGAGTATTAAAGAAGACAGTAACTCTAGGGGTCAGTGTGAGTATTAAAGGAGACAGTAACTCTAGGGGTCAGTGTGAGTATTAAAGGAGACAGTAACTCTAGGGGTCAGTGTGAGTGGTAAACGAGATGGTGACTCTAGGGGTCAGTGTGAGTGTTAAAGGAGATGGTAACACTAGGGGGGGTTAGTGTGAGTGTTAAAGGAGATGGTGACTTAGGAGTCTGTGTGCGAGCGTTAAAGGAGACATCGAGTCAGAATTATGGTGGAGTTGTGTAGATTATAGAACTGAAGCCATCTCAAAGTGTACTTACTTCGCATTAGAGACGATCGGATCCCGGGTGAAGGTGAAGTAATTGGAAATATTTTTGTCATATGGCAGCCAGCCATGAGTTCCTATCAAACCGTTCACACTCACTGTGACCTGACAGAAACAAAGAATCAACAAGTAGTGCCCGGGAACAGTAACAAATGCAATGGGCTGACCAGCTTCAGTCCAGTCCAGTCCAAAAACTGGGCTGGGTTGAGGCATGTAAAAAACTAGGCCAATGGTGCACGCGTGAATGCAAACTGGGCTCACATTGTGCAGCGTGACGGGACCATTTGGCACGAGTGTGTTTGCTGTATTTTCACCCATGCATGGTTAGCTCCTCCCCCATTATGTACACAAAAAGGTATTTAGAATTGGAAAAAAAAAGATCTTTGCCAACAACTACCAGATGGGGATTACTCATGAAATTGGATGGTCTAGATTTAGTTATATATGCTTGAACTAGAGGGGCTGAACTGCGCATTTAGAGAATGTTTACTAACAGTATGATGGTGTGGTTCTTGGGGATATGCAACTTGAACACTGCATTTCACAGTGACCACTATCCCAGAGGCTAGAGGGGCAATATCAACCCTACTTGCCCAGTAGGTGGGCAGTTATATTCAGCCAGGCGACATACCTGTGACCTCCCACCTGGATTCCGCCACATTCGATTTTAACCTACTCTTCTGAACAGGTGGCAAGGGAGCCTGGCAGGGTCCTTCTTTAATTATGCAGGTCGGGGTCCGATGATGTCATCGAGCCACGACTGCCATTTTAACTCTAGCCTGAGCAGGGAAGCTGCTGCGGCATTCCCATCAAGTGAAGAGAGCGGGAAGAGGATTCAGGACTAGAAAAAGCCATTTAAGGTAACTTTTTTTTTACTTTCCTTGTGGGGTCAAGAGGAGAAGGAGTTCTCTTTTGTAGCCCACAAGGAAAGATTAGGTCTTCCCTTCTGCGAGACCCTTCCAAAACCCCCATCTCTGTGACTTCCCTTCTTGCCGGCGAACGTCCCTTCAGTGCTGACCTTCCTCTCCTGGAGTTAAAGCACCTGGGCCTCACGCTGCTGAGGGCGGGTGCCAGGAAAGAGACTGGTTTGGCGATTACCCTAGTCCCCACCTGCCTGAATCCCACTCCGGATTAAAATCGGGGCTCAGAAGTTTTTATTGCGTCGGATTTTCTCCCCATTTCTCCTGAAGGCCTTGACTCATGACGGGTGCCCCCCTCCCACCCCAACACCTCATACAAGATCCATTCTTCATACCCGAATCTGGACAGTGAGCAGGCTCTTTGACTGTGTTGAGCTCAATCCTATTCTTACCTGATGTCCATGTACTGCGCTTTGCACCAGGTGTTGATCAGGAATAGGATCCCCGGCTGAAGCTAACTGCAGCTCACTACTGCTGTTCTGGATGAGATCAACTAACTCAGCACATGAATTTAATCTAGAACCTTTGTTTTCCTGCCATGGCCCAATACCACACCCAATGAGCTTAATTCTGAACTGATCTAAGCTGGGAAAATACTCTACAAGGGCCAGATTTCGATGTGTTCCTAGTACTCAGCGGTTGCACACAATTTCACACAAAGTCCTGTCCCGCTCTTTTCTGCAACTCTTTAGTTACTTCATCACAGTTGCTATTACCAGTTGCAAGAAGAAAACATTTTCTTTGAAATAAACTGAAATCAGTCTAGTTTAGGACTTAGGAATTGAAGGTTTGGTTTTGCACTGAGCAGCCATACCTTTGTGTTTTGTCAGAATTGATTGATAACCCGCCTATCCCCTTCAATTAGGTGTCAGCCGTGGCTCAATGGTAGCATTCTCACCTCGGAGTCTGAAGGTTGTGGGTTCAAGCCCCACTCCAGAAATTTGTGCACAAAATCTGGTCTGACACTCCAGTGCAATACTGAGGGAGTGCTGCACTGTTGGAGATGCCGTCATTTGGTTGAGACATTAAACAGACCCATCTGCCCTTTCAGGTAGACATAAAAGATCCCAAGGCACTATTCGAAGAGAGTAGGGGAGTTCTCCTGGTGTCCTGGCCAGCATTTATCCCTCTACCAACACTTAAAACAGATTATTTGGTCATTTATCTCATTGCTGATGGCAAATTGACTGCTGTGTTTCCTACATTACAACAGTGACTACACTTCAGAAGTACTTTATCAGCTGTAAAGCACTTTGGGACATCCTGAGATTGTGAAAGGCGCTATATAAATGTAAGTCTTTCTTCCTTGTTGGAAGTCACAAAGTTTCAAGGCCAGACTTGAAGTGTTTCTATGTCCTCTGTGAACTGATCGGCGTAGACTTCAGGCAAGCCTGAATCTCGCGGTCACATTGAGTTCTCCAGTTCCCCTTGTTGTACATAATCAGACAACTGTTGGCCAGTGACCTCAATGCAAGTATTTTTGGACACCATATTTATTTATTAAGTCCTCATGTTACATCCTTATTACTGTTACTATAAGTGCTAATCACACTTATTTGTGATCGGGTTTAATTTTTTTGTTATATACATATATATATATAAAAAAGAACCTGATGATTTTGATGTTTTTCCAACACTGTCTACTCACCAGAACGTCCGGAGATCCCTGCGTTATAAAAGAATGCGCTTGATTTTTTGGCACCAAGGCCTGCACCAATGGAATACCATCGCTGATGCCCTGCAAGAAGATGGATCAGGTTATGTGGGCATTCCCACTTTCTGTTATTAATATATATTAGGAACATAGGAACAGGAGTAGGCCATTGAGCTCCTCGAGCCTGTTCCGCCATTCAACGAGATCATGGCTGATCTGCGACCTGAAACCATATACCCGCCTTTGGCCCATACCTCTTAATACCTTTGGTTAACAAAAATCTATCCATCTCAGATTTAAAATTAACGTCTCCCGCATGCCCTACAATGAAAAACTTGCTTCTTTCAACTCTTCAAAGGCTCCGTTTAGTAATGTCTCTCAAGTCACAGGAACAGAAGTAGACCATTCA
Source organism: Squalus acanthias (assembly GCA_030390025.1). Taxonomy (NCBI): domain Eukaryota; kingdom Metazoa; phylum Chordata; class Chondrichthyes; order Squaliformes; family Squalidae; genus Squalus; species Squalus acanthias. The sequence goes on along the minus strand of CM059432.1, from coordinate 35,709,611 downwards.
GCCACTCGACCCTGTTATGCCATTCAACCAGATCATGGCTGGTCTGTACCTCAACTCCATTTACCTGCCCTTGCTCCATATCCCTTGATAACCTTACCCAACAAAAATCTACCAATCTCAGTCTTGAACATTTTCAGTTGACCAGCATTCATGGCCTTTTAGGGGTGTGGCCTCAACCGGGATCTTGGTTTCATGTCACACTACATGACGTAGAGTCATCCAGACTCGAGTCGTCGTTGGCTTGTTCACAGATGTGATTTCCAGTTTTAAAAAAAAGTAAAAAACTTAACCATACAGACTGCAGCATTTGACATGTTGGACCCCCTGTGACCCCACCTCATTGTCTTAGCTGTATTTTGCTGTGTCTTTGATGTAATGCCTTCCTGACTGGCCTGATTGTATCTCTGCCGAGGTGTGATGGAGGGCAGTCAGAAAGATTTACTGTAGTCGTCTGACATTGTACGCTACACATTGTTCTCTGTCTATATATGCTTTGCTGATTTGTATTCCTTCACTTTACCTGACGACGGAGCAGCGCTCCGAAAGCTCGTGATTTCAAATAAAACTGTTGGACTATAACCTGGTGTTGTGCGACTTCTCATTTTTGTCCACCCCAGTCCAACACCGGCATCTCCGCATCATGACAACATAAATCAGCAGCTTTTTTTGGCAGGGCGTTGGGGGTGTGGGGGGGGGTGGGTTGGAGGGGGTTAACTTACAAAAAAAAATCAAGATGCCTTGGAGAGGGTGCAGAGGAAATTTACCAGAATGATACCAAAATTCTATAGACTCTGGAACAGTTCCCATGGATTGGAGGGTAGCTAACATTACCCTACTATTCAAGAAAGGTGGTAGAGAGAAAACGGGGAATTATAGATGGTAAGCCTGACATTGGTAGTGGGGAAAATGCTAGAGTCTATTATAAAAGATGTAATAGCAGAGCACTTGGAAAACAGTGACAGGATTGGTCAAAGTCAACATGAATTTACAAAAGGTAAATCGTGCTTGACTAATCTACTGGAATTTTTTGAGGATGTAACTGGTAAAATAGATAAGGGAGAACCAGTGGATGTGGTGTATTTGGACTTTCAGAAGGCTTTTGATAAGGTCCCGCATAAGAGATTAGCGTGTAAAGTTAAGGCACATGGGATTGGGGGCAGGTTACTGACTTGGATAGAGAACTGGTTGGTAGACAGGAAGCAAAGAGTTGGAATAAACGGGTCTTTTTCCGAGTGGCAGGCAGTGAGTAGTGGGGTACCGCAGGGATCGGTCCTAGGACCCCAGCTATTCACAATATATATTAATGATCTAGACGAGGGAACTAGATGTAATATCTCCAAGTTTGCAGACGACACAAAGCTGGGTGGGCGTGTGTGCTGTGAGGAGGATGCCGAGAAACTCCAGTATGATTTGGATAGGTTGGGTGATTGGGCAGATGCATGGCAAATGCAGTACAATGTGGATAAATGCGAGGTTATCTACTTTGGTGGCAAAAACAGGAAGGCAGATTATTATCTGAACGGCAATAGATTGGGAGAAGGGGAAGTGCAACGAGACCTGGTGTCCTTGTGCACCAGTCGCTGAAGGTAAGCATGCAGGTGCAGCAGGCGGTTAAGAAGGCAAATGGTATGTTGGCCTTCGTAGCGAGAGGGTTCGAGTACAGGAACAAGGATGTCTTGCTGCAGTTGTACAGAGCCTTGGTGAGACCACATCTTGAGTATTGTGCGCAGTTTTGGTCGCCTTATCTGAGGAAGAATGTTCTTGCCATGGAGGGAGTGCAGCGAAGATTCACCAGACTGATACCTGGGATGGCAGGAATGACGTATGAGGAGAGATTGGGTTGATTGGGCTTATACTCGCTGGAGTTTAGAAGAATGAGAGGAGATCTCATTGAAACTTATAAAATTCTAACAGGACTAGACAGACTAGATGCAGGAAGGATGTTCCCGATGGCCGGGGAGTCCAGAACCAGGGGTCACAGTCTAAGGATAAGGGGTAAGCCATTTAGGACTGAGATGAGAGGAATTTCTTCACCCAGAGAGTGGTGAACCTGTGGAATTCTCTACCACAGAAGGCAGTTGAGGCCAATTCATTAAATATATTCAAGAAGGAGTTAGATATATTTCTTAAGGCTAAAGGGATCAAGGGATATGGGGAGAAGGCAGGGACAGGGTACTGAATTTGGATGATCAGCCATGATCGCATTGAATGGCAGAGCAGGCTCGAGGGGCCGAATGGCCTACTCCTGCTCCTATCTTCTATGATACCAGAATTGAGGAACTTCAGTTATGTGGAGAGTAGAGAAGATGAGATTGTTCTTCTTAGAGCAGAAGGTTAAGGGAAGATTTAATAGAGGTGTTCAAAATTCTGAGGGATTATGACAGAGTAAATAAGGAGAAATTGTTTACCTAGGGAGTGGTTAGAATGTGGAACTTGCTACCACAAGGAGTAGTTGAGGCGAGGAGCACAGATGCATTTAAGAGGAAGCTAGATAAGTACACGAACGAGAAAGGAATAGAAGGATGTGCTGATACGGTTAGGTGCCACACAAAAGGTTATTAAACAAAATTAGGACTCATGGGATTGGGGGTAATATACTAGCATGGATTGAGGACTGATTAACGGACAGAAAACAGAGAGTAGGAATAAACGGGTCATTTTCGGGTTGGCAGGCTGTAACTAGTGGGGTACCGCAAGGATCAGTGCTTGGGCCTCAGCTATTCACAATCTATATCAATGATTTGGATGAGGGGACCAAATATAATATATCCAAGTTTGCTGAAGATACAAAGCTAGGAATTTAAGCTGTGAGGAGGATGCAAAGAGGCTTCAAGGGGATATAGACAGGCTAAGTGAGTGGGCAAGAACATGGCAAATGGAATATAATGGAGAGAAATGTGAAGTTATCCACTTTGGTAGGAAAAATAGAAAAGCAGAGTATTTTTTAAATGGTGAGAGATTGGGAAATGTTGGTGTTCAGAGGGACCTGGGTGTCCTTGTACACGAATCACTGAAGGTTAACATGCAGGTACAGCAAGCAATTAGGAAAGCAAATGGTATGTTGGCCTTTATTACAAGAGGATTTGAGTATAAGAGTAAAGACGTCTTACCGCAATTATATTGGGCCCTGGTGAGACCACACCTAGAGTATTGTGTACAGTTTTGGTCTCCTTACCTAAGGAAGGATATACTTGCCATAGAGGGAGTGCAATGTAGGTTCACCAGAATGATTCCTGGGATTGGGGGGGGGGGGGGAGGGGCGGGGGCGGTGGAATTGTCTTATGAGGAGAGATTCAGTAGACTTGGCCTATATTTCTCTAGAGTTTAGAAGAGAGGTGATCTCATTGAAACATACAAAATTCTTACAGGGCTTGACAGGGTAGATGCAGGGAGGATGTTTCCCCTGGCTGAGGAGTCTAGAACCAGGGGTCACAGTCTCAGAATATGGGGTCAGCCATTTAGGACTGAGATGAGGAGAAATTTCTTCACTCAAAGGATGGTGAATCTTTGGAATTCTCTACCCCAGAGGGCTGTGGAGGCTCTGTCGCTGAGTATATTCAAGACAGAGATCAATACATTTTTGGACATTAAGCAAATCAAGGGATATGGGGATAGTGCAGGAAAGTGGAGTTGAGGTAGAAGATCAGCCATGATCTTATTGAATGGTGGAGCAGGCTTGAGGGGCTGAATGGCCTACTCCTGCTCCTATTTCTTACGTTCTTAAGTAGGGTAAGAAGAGGCTCGTGTGGAGCATAACACCGGCATAGACCAGTTGGGCTGAATGGCCCGTTTCTGAGTTCTAAAGTCAATGTAATTCTATGTAAGTGGGGAAGGGGTGTCCCCATCCTTAAATACCTTTACCCCCTGCACTAGACAGGTCAATTGGATAACTATTTACCTCAACAAAGAAAGACTTGAGTTGGCCCAAGGTGCTCAAAGACGTTCAGTGTGTAGCTGTCGAATCGCGCTAAGCGTCTGGCAGAGTTCTCTGCAGTAAGACGTGGAGGATGTGGCTCCTGGAAGGAAAGAAGAATTAAACAAATAAATCCAGGAATTAATATTTCTTTGTTGTTAAGGATGAGACTCCTTCTTTTCCCTCTCTCCACAACTTTCTCCGCTCCTCCTGGGATGAGAGGGTTGTCCTATGAGGAGAGATTGGGTAAAATGGCCTTTATTCTCTGGAGTTTTGAAGAATGAGAGGTGAGCTCATTGAAACATGCAAAATTCTTACAGGGCTTGACAGGGTAGATGCTGAGAGACTGTTTCCCCTGGCTGGAGAGTCTAGAACTAGGGGTTATAGTCTCAGGGTAAGGGGTCAGCCATTCTGGACTGACTGTAAGGAAGTAATAGCAGGGCATTTAGAAAATCATAATACAATCAAACAGAGTCAACATGGTTTTATGAAAGAGAAACAGTGTTTGACAAATCTATTAGAGTTCATTGAGGAGGTAACAAGCAGGGTGGATAAAGGGGAACCAGTGGATGTAGTGTATTTGGATTTCCAAAATGCATTCGACAAGGTGCCACATAAAAGGTTACTGTATAAGATAAGAGCTCATGGTGTTTGGGGTAATATATTAGATTGGATAGAGGATTGGCTAACTAACAGAAAACAGAGAGTCTGGGTAAATGGGTCATTTTCAGGATGGCAATCTGTAACTAGTGGGGTGCCACAGGGATCAGTGCTGGGGCCTCAACTATTTTCAACCTATATTAATGACTTGGATGAAGGAAGCGAGTGTATTGTTGCCAAATTTGCAGATGATACAAAGATAGGTGGGAAAGCAAGTTGTGAGGAGGACATAAAGAGTCTGCAAAGGGATATAGATAGGTTAAGTGAGTGAGTGGGCAAGAATTTGGCAGATGGAGTATAATTTTTTCTAATTTTTTTAATTCGTTTTTAATGGGATGTGGGTATTGCTGGCAAGGCCAGCATTTATTGCCCATCACTAATTGCCCTTGAAAAGGTGGTGGTGAGCCGCCTTCTTGAACCTCTGCAGTCTGTGTGGTGAAGGTAGGGAGTTCCAGGATTTTGACCCAGCGATGATGAAGGATCGGCGATATACTTCTAAGTCAGGATGGTGTGTGACTTGGAGGGGAACTTGGAGGTGGTGGTGTTCCCATGCGCCTGCTGCCCTTGTCCTTCTAGGTGGAAGAGGTCGCGGGTTTGGGAGGCGCTGCCGAAGAAGCCTTGGTGAGTTGCTGCAGTGCATCATATAGATGGTACACACTGCAGCCACAGTACGATGGTGGTGGAGGGAGTGAATGTTTAAGGTGGTGGATGGGGTGCCAATCAAGCGGGCTGCTTTGTCCTGGATGGTGTCGAGCTTCTTGAGTGTTGTTGGAGCTGCACTCATCCAGGCAAGTGGAGAGTATTCCATCACACTCCTTACTTGTGCCTTGTAGATGGTGGAAAGGCTTTGGGGACTCAGGAGGTGAGACACTCGCTGCAGAATACCTAGCCTCTGACCTGCTCTTGTTGCCACAGTATTTATGTGGCTGGTCCAGTTAAGTTTCTGGTCAATGGTGACCCCCAAGATGTTGATAGTGGGGGATTCGGCGATGGTAATGCCATTGAATGTCAAGGGGAGGTGGTTAGACTCTCGCTTGTTGGAGATAGTCATTGCCTAGCACTTCTGTGGTGCGAATGTTACCTGCCACTTATCAGCCCAAGCCTGAACGTCGTCCAGGTCTTGTTGCATGCGGGCATGGACTGCTTCATTATTTGAGGAGTTGTGAATGGTGCTGAACACTTTGATTCCGGAGATGAAGGGGTTATCTTATGAAGAAAGGTTGAGCAGGTTGGGCCTATACTCATTGGAGTTTAGAAGAATGAGAGGGGATCTTATTGAAACATATAAGATTCTGAAGGGGCTTGATAGGGTAGATCCCCCCGATTCCCATTGACTTCAGTTTTACTCGGGCTCCTTGATGCCAAACTCGGTCAAATGCTGCCTTAATGTCAAGGGCAGTCACTCTCACCTCACCTCTGGAATTCAGCTCCTTTGTCCATGTTTGGACCAAGGCTGTAATGAGGTCAGGAGACGAGCGGTCTTGGCGTAACCCAAACTGGGCATCAGTGAGTAGGTTATTGGTGAGTAAGTGCCGCTTGATAGCACTGTCGATGACACCTTCCATCACTTTGCTGATGATTGAGAGTAGACTGATGGGGCGGTAATTAGGCGGATTGGATTTGTCCTACTTTTTGTGGACAGGCCATACCTGGGCAGTTTTCCACATTGTCGGATAGATGCCAGTGTTGTAGCTGTACTGGAACAGCTTGGTTCGAGGCGTGGCTTGTTCTGGAGCACAATTCTTCAGCACGATAGCCGGGATGTTGTCGGGGCCCATAGCCTTAGCTGTATCTAGTGTGCTCAGCCATTTCTTGATATCACGTGGAATGAATTGAATTGGCTGAAAACTGGCTTCTGTGATGGTGGGGACCTCAGGAGGAGGCCGAGATAAATCATCCACTCGGCCCTTCTGGCTGAAGCTGGTTGCAAACGCTTCAGCCTTGCCTTTTCCACTCACGTGCTGGGCTCCACCATCATTGAGGATGGGGATATTCATGGAGCCTCCTCCTCCCATTAGTTGTTTAATGGTCCACCACCATTCACGACTGGATGTGGCAGGACTACAGAGCTTTGATCTGATCCGTTGATTGTGGGATCGCTTAGCTCTGTCTATAGCATGCTGCTTCCGCTTTTTAGCATGCATGTAGTCCTGTGTTGCAGCTTCCCCAGGTTGGCACTTCATTTTTAGGTACGCCTGGTGCTGCTCCTGGCATGCTCTTCTACACTTCTTATTGAACCAGGGTTGGTCCCCTGGCTTGATGGTAATGTAACAGGGGAATGCTGGCTGATTGCTCCTTGGGTTTGGGAGAGGAACAAAAAATGGTTACAGTGTCCCTCCGGTTGTCAAGACTAATGCTAGCCAATGAACCAGTGACCCTTGTGGACAGCATAGTTTAACTATGCAATGGCTTTAACAATTGAACTCTCAGAGAAGGCAGACTCTGTTCATTTAATGCGTTTTTCCCCTCCGGAGTGACAATTGACAACAGGACTGACCTGCATCATTGGTGGTAACATGGAGACCAGATGCCCAGAAATGGCAATTGATTCAGCTGCCACTGATGCTTAAAAGGAAGCTCGACCGAGAAGGAGGGATGAGCTTTATCGATATATTAACAGCAATGTTAGAATTGTTTTTTGGGAGGTCGGGGATGGAGCTTAGTTTACCAAAATCAGGGAATCAACAGAAAAAGGGGAGTGTGGAAATCCTGTCATAAGTGGACTAGGCATGGAGTGGGCTTGATGGGCTTTTCCTGGCCAAGACTTTCATATGTTCAAATTCAGGGCTAATGTCAATTCTCAGGATGTGTGGCAAGGCCAGCATTTATTGCCTGAGAAGGTGGTGGTGGGCCATCTTCTTGAAGGGTTTAATACAACCGAGTGGTTTACCACTTCAGAGGACAGTTAAAAGCAAACCATGTTGATGTGGGACTGGAGTCACATATAGGACAGATTGGGGTACAACAATCTGACAGCTTTTACTGATACCAGCTTTTTATTTCCAGAATTCTTTTTACATGAATGCAAATTCTCAAATTTCCATGGTGGGATTTGAACTCTGGATTATTAGTCCAGTAACATAACCACTACGCTACCGTACACCTTGATTGCTAGATGAATAGTTTTTTTTTTTAATTCACTGTTTTGCACTGACCCATATAGATGATTCGAGTTTTCCTAATTCACACAGACCAGAAAAGTCCCAGGTTTAACCCCAATCTGACAGGGTTCCTGATCCTAGCCTCAGCTGCAAATCGTGTGGCTGCTGGGCGAGGACAGTCGAATAGTATTCCGATGCTCACATATTCAAACAAGGGCCACTTGTGTGAGGTACTGTGCATGGAAATACAGACCAACATGAGTCAGGAAATAAGGAGAGAAAATTGGAAAGGAGAAGAAAATGCTGCAAGGGAGAAAATATTTTAAAATGGATGGTATTGGAGAAGAGAGGCTAATAACACAGTTTGACTTTACCTTCAGGAGTTGGCATGGGGTTTGCCCGAAGTTACTGATGATCCCTTCTAAAGCCTTCCTTTCCGTCTCATCAGCGATCGCATCCAGATCCACCGCACCTGTACCGCAATGACTGAATTAATACTGGATGCAGTAATGAGCAATACAACCCCAATTCTACACCACCGTAAGGGTCAACGTGACTCTGATTGAGGAATGTAGCTGTAGGGCCATGTCCACAGGTCAAGAGGTTCCCAAGGCTGTTGAACTGGGAAATGAAGAGTTAAAGTAGGAGGTTGTGTGGTGAGTCTTGGAGGACCAGTACTGCAATGGCAGATGCTGTATTATCGGACGCGGAAGCCTACACACACGCAATGGACTCAGCACACCCCCTTCCTTATTGCTGTAACTATATACAGCCCTACAACGTCCCCCCACCCCCCAACCAAACTCGTCATTCCTTTGACTCTGGCCTCTTGTGCAACTCGATCACTTCGTCCCACCATCAGCTGCTGTGCCTACAGCTACCTTGTTCCCATTGGCTGGATTTTCCTCCCTAAACCCGTCCAACTCTTTCTCCTTTTTTAAGACCTTTCTCAAAAAAAACACTTCTTTTGACCAGGCTTTTGGTCACCACGCCTAATCTCTCCTTCTTACGCTCAGCATCCAAAAAAAATGATTTTGCATTTATATCGCGCCTTTCACGACCTCAGGGCGTCCGAAAGCGATTTACAGTCAATTAAGTACTTTGAAATGTAGTCACTGTTGTAAGTAGGGAAACGTGGCCGCCAATTTATACACAGCAAGATCTAGCAAACAGCAATGTGATAATGATCTGACAATCTGTTTTAGTGGTGTTGGTTGAGGGATAAAGATTAGTCAGGGCAACGGGAAGAACTCCCTTGCTCTTCATTGAAAGACAGCACCTCCGACAATGCAGTATTCCCTCAGTACTGCACAAAAGTGTCAGCCTAGATTATGTGCCCCAGTTTCTGGAGTGGGATTTGAACCCATGATCTTCTGACTCAGGAGGCAGGAGTGCTACCACTAAGCCACAGCAGACACCCATAAAAACAATATGACATGAAGGACTGTGATTATTATTTGCTTCAGATATATGTGTATGTTGCGGCTTCATTGATTTTTTTTTAAACTTCCTCTAGGGCTATTTGATTTTTTTTTGGTGTGGGGGAGGCGTTTCTTCAGCAAAAAATAAAATTCTACTAATTTCAGCTGGTTTTTAACAGCAAATGTTTCTCCATGCTTCCCAAATACCCGCTCTTTTATGCCCTACCTCACATTCCAACTGTTTGGAAAGTCCTAAAGGCCAGCAGGGAGCCTCACCCGTCGGGAGAACACGTTGGAAAATTGTTGAGGTGCTGTGTACGATTTTCTGTCCGATAATTTTAAAAGATGGAAAATCGAGGTGAATGATAGCAGGGATGAGGGACTTCAGTTATGTGGATAGACTAGAGAAGCAGGGATTGTTCTCCTTAGAGAAGAGAAGGTCAAGGGAAAATTTAATAGAGGTGTTCAAAATTCTGAGGGATTTTGATGGAGTAAATAAGGAGAAATTGTTTCTACTAGCAGGAGGGTTGGTAACCAGAGGACACAGTTTTAAGATAATTTGCAAAAGAACCAGAGGGGAGAAAAGGAGAATTTTCTTTACGCAGCAAGTTGTTATGAACTGGAATGCACTGTCTGAAAGGGTGGTCGAAGCAGATTCATTAGTAACTTTCAAAAGGGAATTGGATATATACTTAAAAAGGAAAAAAATAAAGGGCTATGGGGAAAGGGCAGGGGAAATCGGACAAATTAAATAGTTCTTTCAAAGAGCCGGCACAGTCACGATAGGCCGAATGGCCTCCTTCTGTGCTGGAAGTTTCTATAATTCACTTAACCTTCTATATTCCAGGGAATATAAACCTAGTTTATGTAATCTCTCCTCATAATCTGTAAGAATTTATAATTCTATTTTCTACTCACTGGTGAGGCTGCCAGTCAGGTGTGCTCATTAATAATATTGGCCTTCTCTACGTGTGTGCAAAAGTGTAATACTTTACTCTTTTATACTCAGACACACAAAAAACATGCACACACTATTTTTCTATTGGATAAATTCAATTTTGTCTCCAACTTCCATCAAAACTTTAACTATTTCACCCACCTCCGATTAATCCCAAAATTTGACAGATTCAAAATAAACCCTAAAAGATTACAGTGAATTGTTTCTCCTCCATAAAAACGGAAGACACAGAGCTGTTTGTAGAAAATAACTTCTGGCACTCCGTCGAGCCCCTTTTTATAACCTAACACTCAGACTACATGTCTGTCACCTGCGTGGTTGCCATACTCTCACCACGTACAGCAGGCACCTCAAAGCACTGGAGAGGTACCACCAACGCTGCCTCCGCAAGATCCTGCAAATCCATTGGCCGGATAGGCGCACCAACATCAGTGTTCTCGCTCAGGCCAACATCCCCAGCATCGAAGCTTTGTCCACGCTCGATCAGCTCCGATGGACGGGCCACATCATCCGCATGCCCGATACGAGACTCCCAAAACAAGCGCTCTACTCGGAGCTCCGACACAGCAAGAGAGCCCCAGGTGGGCAGAGGAAACGCTTCAAGGACACCCTCAAAGCCTCCTTGAAAAAGTGCAACATCCCCACCGACACCTGGGAATCCCTGGCCCAAGATGCACAAAGTGGAGGAGAAGCATCCGGCAAGGCGCCGAACACCTCGAGTCTCTTCGCCGGGAGCAAGCGGAAGCCCAGCGCAAACAGCGGAAGGAGTGCACGTCAACCCAAGCACCCCTTTTTCCTTTTTAAGTATATATCCAATTCCCTTTTGAAAGTTACTAATGAATCTGCTTCGACCACCCTTTCAGGCAGTGCATTCCAGTTCATAACACCGTCTGCCCCACCTGTGACAGAGACTGTATGTCCCGCATTGGACTATTCAGTCACCTGAGAACTAATTTTTAATGTGGAAGCAAGTCACCCTCGGTTCCGAGGGACTGCCTAAGAAGAAGAGACTGCCATACCCTCATATGTGCAGTAATAGAAGACATTCAACGCCTCAACGGCTGCAGGTCCCCTCTGCTTGTAGCCGAAGATCAGGTCGATCCAATCGTGGAGGTTCGCGGAAACGTGTTCTGACTCCTGCATGACAGGAACAATAAAAAGTAGACATTAACTAATGGGAGACAAGTGAGGAAAGTGCAGTGCAGAGTCAATAAGAGGATCAGAGTGGAGTGGGGTCAACTGGGATCCCTGTCCTGGGAAGACACCGTGCACAGATCGGAGAACACCAACAAAATGGGCCGTCACAGCAGGCAGGGGTAAAATCTAATGTAGTGGTTCAGATGGTTTATATATAGAACAACGGATACCTGGGAGTTACAGGCTAGAATCTAATCGAGGGGCTTGGAGGCTTACTATATAGAATAATGAACACATCGGGGAAAGTATTCTTGAAGGATGAGATGACACACACAGGGGTTACTGGCTTGCAATCTGTACACTGCATGGTCCATTTACCCACTCTGTTAGCAGGGGTAACTGCAGAAACCTCCAGTCAGAGGTGAAACAGCTGCTGGGAGTTGGGAGGCACCGAGGAGTTCGCTGGAGGTCAAAACACAACAGAGGTCACACCTCTCCTGTCCGACTTCACAGCGGGACTGGTGAAGGGCCAGAAGGATGTGCCAGGGTCTGGAGGTGGGTGGGGAACAGGGCTAGAGACCCATGACAGAGAAGTGGAAACACTCTCCTCCTAAAACAAACAACACAGTGCAACTGAATCCTGGACTTGCAAAACTGCAACTCACTGCCTGCACAGGACCTTGGGGAGAGTTCACAAAAAGAAAGTTCAGGGGCTGGCGACAAATTATAAGCAAAGAGATTTTTTACCCCTCCCTCTCAGTTACCAGTGCTTTTCTGTGCTTGTAAATAAAATCCTCAGGAGATTTTGCCCACTTCGGAAGGACAACATCAGCCACGTTTTCACTGGTCATCTGCAGGCAACCGAGATCAAACCCTAGAGAGTAAGACAGACAGAGAGAGAGAAAGAGACACACGCAGACAGAGAGACAGAAAGACGGAGGGGCAGAGAGACACCCAACGACAGAGTGAGAGTAAGAGACATTGAGAGTGAGAGACAGAGAGATTGGGTGGGGGGGGGGGGAGAGAGAAAGAGAGACACAAAGAGAGGAAGGGGAGTGACAGAGAAATAGAGATAGACAGATAGAGGGAGAGACAGAGAGGGGGAGAGAGAGAAACAAAGAGAAACAAAATGAAAATTATTTTTGATCAGTGGTTTCATCCTTGTTATTTCTCTTCCTTCTCATTAACCCACTGACTGATACTGCAGTATGGAACCATAGGAGATGGCCCGGCCCCTCCCCTATACTCACGGGCAGTCCAGCAGGGACCCAGAGAGCTTTCCAATACTGCTCTAAAGTGGATAATGTTCACGTGACCATAGATGGTGATTGTCATCAGGCTATTTGACTCGAGGAGATCACGGCCAATTTCAATTCTACCCGACATGTACACAGGCGCACTTTCCAACAGGGCTGATTATATAGCAATCAGGAGCAGGAACCCTGACGGATTTTTCCGCTTGCTTGTGCAAGGGATGATGAAGCCAACTGTAATGCTGACCTATCTCAGATCAATTAACTCACCACAGGCCTCAGGTCTTCTACTTCCTGCGGTTCAATGCCACCGACCAATGTATTTAACTCAGTGAGCTATAGGCCCACTCACTCCCGTCTACTTTCAGTGATGTCAGCCATGGCTCAGTGGTAGCACTCTGGCCTCTTAGTCAGAAGGTTGTGGCTTCAAGTCACACTCCAGAGACTTGAACGTATAATCCAGGCTGACACTCTAGTGCAGTACTGAGGGAGTGCTGCACTGTTGGAGGCTCCGTCTGCCCTCTCAGGTGGATGTAAAAGATCCCAAGGGACTTTTCGAAGAAGAGCAGGGGAGTTCTCCCGGTGTCCTGGCCAACATTCATCCCTCAACCTACATCACTAATACATAATATCTGGTTATTTATCTCATTGCTGATTTTGGGATCTTGCTATGTTAAATTGGCAGCTGCATTTTTCTACATTACAACAGTGACTACACTTTACAAAGCACTTTGGGACATCCTGCGGTCATGAAAGGTGCTATATACAGGAAACTTTCGTTTATCCGGCACCGACGGGACCGGCGTGGTGCCGGTTGATCGAAAGTGCCGGATTACAGAGAGGTATACTTACCAAGGTACGAGAGCCCCGTACACGGCCACAGGCTTAACAATTGGGACCCGGAGAGGGAAGGTAAACGTGACTCCGGCTTTTTCCTCCGTGGCGGCGACAGGTCCGAGTCGGAAGAACGTTGACCCCCCTTTCGTGGGGGCGAAAGGTCAGAATCGGGGTCTTGTCTGTATAATAAAACTTACCTGATTTTTGCCGGTTAAGCGAGAATTCCGGATATTTGGGTGCCGGATAAACGAAAGTTTCCTGTACATGCAAGTCTTACTATTATATTTTTTGTCTATTATTTTAGTTACTATACTGGCATTTAAAGAAAAACAAGCCAATGTTTAAGATGACAAACTCCTACTATTCATCTTAAGCGAAAGAACCACCAGCTCTACCTACCGTTCTGGTTTTCCAGAAATTCCGGGAAGTAGAAGAATTCTGGGGTCAGCTCCTTCACGTCGACGGGATTGTCTATCCGGACCTGCCAAGCCGCGGGGACTGAGTGGAACTGACGGTCTGCGCAGTCGAACCTGTGGGACACAAATATTTAACAGCACGGGAACATGACATGGCAAGCAGGCGGGACAGAAATCACTGTGATCACCTTTGAAAGTGGCACCACGTTTAATGAAACTTTTTTTCTTGGAGGTTAAGAAGAGCTTTGAGCACTCCAGGGTCGATTCCCCATTTGACAATTCCCGGTAAGGGTTGGCACTCACAAGGTACGCTATGTTGAGAAATTAGGACTCGCAACATCTGATGAATAGAAGATCAGGATCTCCGGGCCCCTGATTTCCCAAGCACCGCAACCTACGAGCGCCATTCTTTGCCAATAGGGCCTTACGTAATCTTCATCATGATTACATTAAGTGCAGGTGAAATGCTGATACATTTTTTGTTCACAATTTGTGCTCACCAAGGTGAACTCTGTTAATATTGTGAATGGAATGTTTTCCATTTTAGGCTTCTTGCACTGGTTAGATACAGAGTAAAGCTTCCTCTACACTGTCCCATCAAACACTCCCAGGGAAGGTACAACACAGGTTAGGTACAGAGTAAAGCTCCCACTACAGAGTCCAATCAAACACTCCCAGGACAGGTACAGCCCGGGTTGCCAGCCAGGCTGAGATCAGTTAACAATCACATTGAATGAGTCCTGTGACCTTTCCAGTCCATATGGATCAGTTCCACATCACTGTGGTGTCTAGCTGACTAATGTGATATGTGTGAAAGCAGTTGAGTTTGCATTGGAGATGAAAAGCATAGCATGCTTTCCTGAACTAAGGACCATTCAAGGTCAGCCACTAATTTGGAGCTAATTTAGGAATAGCTTCGTTCTCCTGAACCCATTCCCATTAGGAACTGGTTTGAGGCTGCTCAAACTCATTTCACAGCAGACCTTTAAAGACACCAGACAGAGGAGATTTTCATAGGGACATTAGGAACAGGAGTAGGTCACTCAGCCTCTTGGGCCTTCTCTGCTATTCAATTAGATCATGGCTGATCTGCACCTCAACTCCATTTTCCCACTATTGCTCCATATCCCTTGATACCCATCCACAACAGTAACTATCTCTCTCAGGCTTGGAAGCTCCAATTGACCCAGCATTCACAGCCTTTTGGAGAGAGTTTTCCAGATTTCCACTATCCTTGGTGTGAAAAAGTGTTTCTTGATTTCACTCCTAACTGGCCTAGCTCTAATTTTAAGATTATGAACCCTTGTTCTGGATTCTCCCACCAGAGGAATTGGTTTCTTATCCCTATCAAATCCCTTTAACATGTTAAACACATCAATCTGATCATCCCATTGGTCAGGCTATATTTGCATCCAGATCCCAGAATCTATTGCAACACATGGTCCTGCTTAATGTAGCACTGTACAATCTGCTCCTCCCGAGACTCAGGGTGAAGATCCTCCATTCCGTTGAGACTCAGTGCTCACCTGCCACTCTGTAGTTGTATGTGCAGGGTAGTGAAAGGTTCGATCCGGATCATGTAGTGCATGACTCCAGCTGCGTTGGAGTAGTGTGTACCATAGTGGAATTTATCAATGTCTCCCGTGGGATCTTCAAAACTCTCATATCTGGGTGATGAAGCAGAAGGAGTTAGATCACAGACATTTCCTGTCTACTGTTCAACACGCCGCAGTTCATGTAAACATAGGCCTGATCCAGAAGCACAGAATTCCCAAGAACCAATCATTATTTTCCATTGTCCAGAATTCCTTCACTCATAGGAACAGGAGTAGGCCATTTAGCCCCTCGATTCAGTTAAATCATGGCTGATCTGTACCTCAACTCCATTTACCCACTGTTGCTCCATATCCCTTGACACCCTTACCTACCCAAAATCTATCGCTCTCAGTCTTGAAAGCTCGAATTGACTCAGCAACCACAGCCTATTGGGGGAAGAGAGTTCCAGATTTTTCCACTACCCTTTATGTGAAAAAGTGCTTCCTGATTTCACTCCCGAATGGCCTCGCTCGAATTTTAAGGTTATTCTGGATTCCCCAACTAGAGGAAATAGTTCCTCTGTACCTACCCTATTGAACCTCTTAGATTAGATCACCCCTCAACCTTCTAAACTCAAGGGAATACAAACCAAGTTTAATGCCCAGTTAGTAAAGTCAGTCATCTACCCCACTGTGTCCAAATATCAGTGACTTTTTTTCTCGAGTTTTCTTCGTTCCTGAAGGTGCCGACTTTCACTTGTGTCAGGTACCTTGCTCACCAGCAGCCCTCGGGTACCTCACCCAAATGACCAGTCTTCACCTATGAACCTCAAAGGGGCAGGCTTTTCAACCATGTAGGGCATCACCCCCAAGCCTGGTTCTGTCCTCACACGATGTCCACAGACATGCCCTTTTCAGCCGGGGTCACTGCATAGCGATTTGGAGTTAACACTTTGGCTGGATTTCCAGTTCCCTCACCCCACAATGAATCAGCAACATAATGGTCGGGGGCATGAGCCACTGTTGCAGAGAATTTGTACAACCGTTTAACAAGCAAAAAAACGACTTGGCCCAAACAAAAACAAAAAATGGGAAAAATACTCCATCGACTCACTTCTCCTTCACATCCTTTGCATGCTTATCATTCACCACACCGATCGGTCGGGAGAGGTCCCGAAAGACACTTGGGTTGTTCACATCCAGTTCCTCAGATGTGTAATCACAGATGATCCATGGGAACTGAGTTAAATAAAATAAAATTCAACAATGAAAATCAAAACTTTCCTCTCTCCATCTCTCTCCTCTAGATTCTGATTTAATTCTACATAAAAATTTCTGGCTGCTTCTAACTATGTGAGATATATTTTGCGCAGTCTTGAGTCCAGTTCTTAATGGTCACAATTCTACAGCACTAAACTGCCCACAATTTGATATGAAGTGGAAATCTTATTCAGAGAGGCCAGAGAAACAGAACAGTGTAGAGGGAGCTTTACTCTGAATTTAACCCGCGCTGTAGCTAACCTGTTCTGTACCTGCCCTGGGTGTGTTTGAGGGGACATAAGAACATAAGAAATAAGAGCAGGAGTAGGCCATTCGGCCCCTGGAGCCTGCTCTGCCATTCAATATGATCATGGTTGATCATCGACCTCAACTCCACTTTCCCGCCCGATCTCCATATCCCTTGATTCCCCTAGAGTCCAAAAATCTATCTATCTCAGCCTTGAATATACTCAAAGACTCAGCATTCACAGCCCTCTGGGGCAGAGAATTTCAAAGATTTACAACCCTCAGTGAAGAAATTCCTCTTCATCTCGGTCTTAAATGGCCTACCTCTTATCCTGAGACTATGCCCCTAGTTCTAGACACTCCAGCCAGGGGAAACAACCTCTCAGCATCTACCCTGTCAATCCCCTTCAGAGTCTTGTATGTTTCAATGAGATCACCTCTCATTCTTCTAAACTCCAGCGAGTATAGGCCCATTCTACACAATCTCTCATCATAGGACAGCCCTCTCATCACAGGAATCAATCTAGTGAACCTTCGTTGCACCGCCTCCAAGGCAAGCATATCCTTCCTTAGATAAGGAGTCCAAAACTGTGCATGGTACTCCAGGTCTCACCAAGGCCCTGTACAATTGTAGCAAGACTTCCTTACTCTTATACGCCAACCCAGTATAGAGCAAGCTTTACTCTGTATTTAACCTGTGCAGTATCTGCCCTGCGAGTGTCTGAGACTGATATTAGTAAATGTTCCATCCTTTTGAGAGCTCATGACATTGAGAGTGAAGATTCAGAGTTCCAGAACCTGACTGATTAAGAGTTGTATGTATTTGAGCTAGGACATGAAGATCATCAGGGGCTAAAGTGGAAGGGGCACAAAGACTCCCCCCCCCCACCCCCCCGCTCTGCCTCAGGAGTTAGGAGGATTAACTTACCACTGGGTACTGAGACAGATCATTGTAGGTTCTCCCTGCAATGGTGTTGAGTTGCATCAAGTATTCAAAGTTGGAGATCTCTCTCTGAACCCATTTCTGAAAGACAATAGCAGCAGCAACCACACAATCAGCAAAGAAACAAAATGTCACAGGGACCTGTCTCTTCACAGAGAAGAAGGCATAGAGTACAATAGCTAGGAAGTTATACTAAACCTTTAGAAATCACTGGTTAGGGTTCAGCTGAAGTATTGGCCCAGATTTTGCGGTAAGAATATCGGGGGGTGAGGGGGATTGGAAAGCGCTGATAGCTTCATCGTTATTAAGGAATAAAATGGACAGCAACATCTGCACATGCGCAGGTAAACGCAAAAATCAGGAAGTTGCTGTCCGATTTGCCTGCTCCTCCACAAGCTTCGCTACACTGGTACCTCGCTGAGAGACTCGGCATTCACATACATGCAATGGGATGAAGTTGAGGTATTTACCCACTAGATACGCCAGAAAAGTTAGGGCTTGTCCATTCAATTATAAGTTATTTTGAAATGGCGTGCCAAGTCTTAATTACTGCCAAACCTCTCTGGCACTGAAAATTTACTTTTATAAGTGTGGAATTTCATTCCTTCAGATTATAATTATTGTTGGAGATTTTTACTAAATTTAAAAATGTAAAAAATGTTTTTTTTATGCTTTCTTTCTGTCTCTTATATCTCTCTCTTAATCCCATCTTTCTTCCCCTCTTTTTATTTCACTTTCTGTATGATGTTACATTGAATTAAATATACTAACTTACATTTCCTGGTTTAGACACTGCATGTCTCAGTAAGGATTCTTCAATCTGATTGATTGAGGAGACACGCTGTTGCTTTCCCTGTTCAAACAGGTCCCATAACAAATTTATTCGAGTTTTTTGAGGATGTAACAGCAGGGTAGATAAAGGGAAAACAGTGGATGTAGTATATTTGGATTTTCAAAAGGCATTCGATAAGGTGCCACATAAAAGGTTGCTACGCAAGATAAGGGCTCATGGGGTTGGGGGTAATATAATAGCATGGATAGAGCATTGGTTAATGGACAGAAACAGAGAGTAGGGGTAAATGGGTCATTTTCCGGTTGGCAGGCTGTAACTAGTGGGGTGCCCCAAGGATCAGTGCTGGGGCCTCAGCTATTTACAATCTATATTAATGACTTAGATGAAGGGACCGAGTGCAATGTATCCAAGTTTGCTGACGATACAAAGCTAGGTGGGAAAGTAAGCTGTGAGGAGTACACAAGGAGCCTGCAAAGGGATATAGACAGGTTAAGTGAGTGGGCAATAAGATGGAGTATAATGTGCAGAAATGTGAGGTTATTCAATTTGGTGGGAAGATTAGAAAAACAGAATTTTTTTAAATGGTGAGAAAATATTAAATATTGGTGTTCAGAGAGATTTAGTTGTCCTCATACAGGAAACACAGAAAGTTAGCATGCAGGTACAGCAAGCAATTAGGGAGGCAAATGGCATGTTGGCCTTTATTACAAGGGGATTGGAATACAAGAGTAAGGAAGTCTTACAACAATTGTACAGGGCTTTGGTGAGACCACACCTGGAGTACTGTGCACAATTTTGATCTCCTTATCTGAGGAAGGACATACTTGCCTTAGAGGTGGTGCAATGAAGGTTCACTAGATTGATCCCTGGGATGAAAGGGTTGTCCTATGAGGAGAAATTGAGTAGATTGGGCCTATACTCTCTGGAGTTCAGAAGAATGAGAGGTGATCTCATTGAAACATATGATACTGAAGGGGATTGACAGGGTAGATGCTGAGAGGTTGTTTCCCCTGGCTGGAGTGTCTAGAACTAGGGGGCATAGTCTCAGGATAATGGGTTGGCCATCGAAGACTGAGATGAGGAGGAATTTCTTCACTCAGAAGGTTGTGAATCTTTGGAATTCTCTACCCCAAAGGGCTGTGGATGCTGAGTCGTTGAGTATATTCAAGGCTGAGACAGATAGATTTTTGGACTCTAGGGGAATCAAGGGATATGGGAATCGGACGGGAAAGTGGAGTTGAGGTTGAAGATTAGCCATGATCTTATTGAATGGCCGTTTGGTCTACTCCTGCTCCTCATTCTTATGTTCTTATATCCCCTGTAGAGGGCGCCGTGGTGTTTTGGCTCTCGAATTACTGCAAATCGCAGTGCAATAGCCTACAGAAAGTCGGTGGGCAAGTGTAAGTGCAATGAACAGCAAATGCTGACCAGAAAATCCGGGCAAGTGTGTCCAATTCTGGGCACCACACATTAGGAAGGATGTAAAGCTGCAAAGGAGATTTACTGGAATGATTCCAGGGTTGAGGAACTTCAGTTATGTGGGGAGACTAGAGAAGCTGGGATTGTTCTCCTTAGAGCAGAGAAGGTTAAGGGAAGATTTAATAGAGATGTTCAAAATTATTAAGGGTTTTGATAAGAGTAAATAAGGAGAAACTGTTTCCACCGGCAGGAGATTTGGTAACCAGAGGACACAGATTTAAGATAATTGGCGAAAAGAACCAGAGGGGAGATGAGGAGAATTTTCTTTACCCAGTGAGTTGTTATCATCTAAAATGCACTGCTTGAAAGGGTGGTGGAAGCAGATTCAATGGTAACTTTCAAAAGGAAACATTTTCAGCACTATGGGGAAAGAGCAGGGGAGTGGGATTCATTGGCTCGCTCTTTCAAAGAGTCAGCAAGACACGATGGGCCAAACAAGTCAGTCATTGCCATCCCAAATCGCACAGTGGCACAGCATCTCACCTGAGTTAATCCTGACGCTTTCAGCAGTTCCTGGGGAGAGTGGCTGTCGAAGTAGCAGAGGTTGGGGGGCCGCGCCCACAGAATGCGTGAATACACTTTGTTTCGGACCTGCATGCAGAAGCAAAAGAAACAAAATCAGTTAGAGCGTCTCTTCATTGTACCTGTAGAAAATCCCATCTTAGCAAACGGCGACCGGTCAGCCTCTCAAAACTCGATCAGGATATCACAGTGCGGCTGGCAACAACACTTAGACGTACAAACCCTCGTTGGGCATGTGATCTCAATACTCATATTTGCACAGCATGCGCACGTGAACTTTAGCCTTTTTGTGTGTTTGTTGGTAATATGGTAAAATGAAAAGGAAAGTGTGCGAATGTGTTTTGATCGTTGCAAGTGCTTTACTTCCTTGGTTACTGAATGGTGGCAGATGTTTGTTAAGTAAATGTACGCGTGAAGTACATTTACCTGTAATGTGTGTAAGGCGTTTTCTACTAAAATTAGTGCATGTGGCTGAAACAGTGTCGCTGTAGTCCGACATTGTAACAGTGACTACACTTCAAAAAGTAATTAATTGGCTGTAAACCGTGTAGGCACATTCTGAGACTGTGAACATAAGAACATAAGAACATAAGAAATAGGAGCAGGAGTAGGCCAATCGGCCCTTCGAGCCTGCTCCGCCATTCAATAAGATCATGGCTGATCTGATCCTCACCTCAAATCTAAAGAACACAAGAAGTAGGAGCAGGACCCGGCCACTCAGCCCCTGGGCCCGCTACGCCACCCACAGGGCCTCGACCGATCCGAACTCAGCCTCATGTCCAATTTCCTGCCCGCTCCCCGTAACCCCTAATTCCCTTTACTTCTAGGAAACTCTCTATTTCTGTTTTAAATTTATTTAATGATGTAGCTTCCACAGCTTCCTGGGGCAGCAAATTTCACAGACCTACTACCCTCTGAGTGAAGAAGTTTCTCCTCATCTCAGTTTTGAAAGAGCAGCCCCTTATTCTAAGATTATGCCCCCTAGTTCTAGTTTCACCCATCCTTCGGAACATCCTTACCGCATCCACCCGATCAAGCCCCTTCACAATCTTATATGTTTCAATAAGATCGCCTCTCATTCTTCTGAACTCCAATGAGTAGAGTCCCAATCTACTCAACCTCTCCTCGTATGTCCACCCCCTCATCCCGGGGATTAACCGAGTGAACCTTCTTTGTACTGCCTCGAGAGCAAGTATGTCTTTTCTTAAGTATGGACACCAAAACTGTATGCAGTATTCCAGATGCGGTCTCACCAATACCTTATATAACTGCAGCAATGAAAGGCACTATATAAAAGTAATTCTTTCTTAATTCAGTACTAAACTGTCAATAATCTCACACAGTGTTCACACGGATGGCTGACACTTCTGTGTTCACACACTGCAACTAAGAACTCATTTCTCTCCAACACATCGTCCAAGCTGCTTGATGCTTGTTCTTGGAATCACATCTATTATGGGGAGCAGGCTGATACTTGGGCAATCCTTGACGTCTCCCTGCCAATGTCTGTTATTCAAACCCAGGAGAAGACTGCACATAACAAGAGGGAGAGATACTACTTTGGAGGAGGTGCACTCAATGTCCACCCTCTTGGTCAGCCTTAGCTCAGTTGAAGTACTCTCACCTCTGCGTCAGAAGGTTGTGGGTTCAAATCCCACTCCAGAGACTTAGCACAAAATCTAGGCTGACACATCAGTGCAGTACTGGGCAATGTTCCCTTTAAGCTGCATGGCCACGCAGCGCTCCGGAAGACCCGCGCAGCCGGGTCACCGGCCTTTAAATGCAAAAACCATGCATGCGTGTATTTTTGAATGGGCCGTGCAGTCCGTTAAAAGGGCCGCGCAGCCCAAAAAAAAATTACAGGGAACATTGGTACTGGGGGAGAGCTGCACTGTCAGAGGTGCTGTCTTTTTGATGGAACAGTAAACCTAGACCCTGTCTGCCCTCTCTGGTGGATGTAAAAGATTCCACGGCACTATTCGAAGAGATGGGGAGTTCTCCCCAGTGTCCTGGCCAATATTTATCCCTCAACAAACATCACTAAAACAGATTAACTGGTCATTTATCTATTTGCTGTTTGTGGGACCTTGCTGTGCACAAATTGGTTGCTGCCCTTCCCCACATTACAACAGTAATTTCATAAGAACTTTGTTGACTGTGAAGCGCTTGCATTGTGGAAAGGCGCTATATAAATGCAAATTCTTTCTTTCCGTTACACCTTGTGAGGAGGGAACCCAAGAAATCCAGGGCACTGAGAATATGGAGAAGAGAGAGAACGGGAATCCAGGAGGCCGCGTCTCAGCTCAGAGATCATGTCCAACTTTTCATTGTCTTCCTTTCTCATCCTATTTGCTCACTCGCCTGCTGCAACCAGGTAGAAGGACAATTCCCTGGCAGTCATGTGACCAGGTGATTCTTAAAGTCACATCATACACTCAGTAATAAAATTGATCTTTCTTTTAAATAAAATTTGCAGAGACCATTATTTTTCCATAAAAATGAGTAATACTTGGAACAGAAAGTACTCCTGACACTTTCTTTCCTCTTTAACAATCTTTGTGAGAGATGGAAAATGGACAGCAGGACAGATATCTGCCCATTTTTTTGATCCATCATGCCCTTCAGGACCTGCTTATAGGACATAAAATGGGCAACTGGCCATCTTAAAAACTGTACGAAATGAAAATAGAAATTTCTTATTTGTCCAGATTTTTTTTTAAGTTGGTGTTAAGGTATAACATTGGGAGCAGAAAAAAATTGAACCTTCATCCCTCTCATCCTCAGCTGAAATTTTTTTCACACCAGGTTGGGCTGGATTTGGAGATGATAAAAATGTTCTATCCCACAAAGACTCCCAGTGCCAGGGGACTTTCATCTCAACAATCTAGTCTAATTAATGGGGTACAGTAGTGCAGTAGTTCTGTTACTGGACTAGTAATCAATCCAGAGGCCTGTACTAATAATCCAGAGAACAGGAGTTTAAATTCCACCATGGCAGGTTGAGAAATTGTACTTACTTTAAAAATTTGGAAATAAAAAAACTGGCATCAGTAAAAGTGACCATGAGGCTGTTTGATTATCGTTAAAAACCCAATGTTTGTTAGGGAAGGAAACCTGCCATCCTTACCCTGTCTGGCCTATATGTGACTCCAGTCCCACAGCAACATGGTTGACTCTTAACTGCCCTCTGAGGTGGCCTAGCAAGCCAATTAGTTGAATCAAACCACTTCACACAGCGGTTCAAGAAGCCCTACCACTATTTACTCAGGGCAACTATGATGGGCAATAAATGCTGGCCTTGCCAACATCACCCACATTCCAAAAATTAAATTAAAAAAATGTTCCAACCCAAATCCTAATTATAATAAAGAACCTGTTTAAAAAATAGCAAATACTATACCTTCTTTTTGAAGTTGACAAAGTAGTTTGATTGGTCGATGAAGAAGAACTCCAAAGCAGATCTCCTCAAGTTATAGCGTCTGAGATGCACTTCTCGGAGATGAGACAGGGGACGTTTGAAATCGTACCCAATTCCTGAAAACAAGACCACGATTTTATTTATCTTGTTCCCTTTTTCGCCCCCTCTCCTGAAGGCCATGACTCAGTTGTTTCTGATGAAGGAATAGAGAGTTGTATATCCAAGTTTGCAGATGACACTAAATTGGGAGGCACATTACGTTGTGTGGATGGGAGCAGGAAGTCACAAAGGGACATAGACAGATTAAGTGCGTGGGCAAAACTGTGGCAGATGGTGTTCAATGTGGGAAGTGTGAGTTTATCCACTTTGGGTCTAAGAAAGACAAATTAGAATATCTTCTTAAAGGTGATAGACTAAGAACTGTGAAGGAGGAAAGTGATTTGGGTGTCCAAATCATTAAAACCTGGTGCGCACAGGTCCAAAAAGTAATCAAAAAAAGTTAATGGGATGTTGGCCTTTATCTCAAGGGGGCTGGAAAACAAAGGGGAGGAAATAATGCTCCAGCTGTGCAAAGCCTTGGTCAGACCCCAGGCAGTACTGTATTCAATTTTGAGCACTGCACCTCAGGATGGATATATAAGCCTTGGAGGGTGTACAGCGCAGATTTACCAGAATGATACCACAGTTTAAAAAGGTTAAATTATGAGGACAGGTTGCATAAATTTGGCTTGTATTCCCTTGCGTTTAGAAGGTTGAGGGGCTATCTAATCGAGTTGTTTAAAATGATAATGTAATTCGATAGAGTAGATATGGAGAAACTATTTCCACTGATGGGGGAATCCAGAACAAGGGGTACAATCTTAAAATTAGAGCTAGACCACTCAGAAGTGATATCAGGAAGCACTTTTTCCACACAAACGGTAGTGGAAATCTGGAATTCTCTCCCCAAACGGCTGTGAATGCTGGGTCAATTGAAATTTTCAAGACTGCCATGAATAGATAAAGGGTATCAAGAGATATAAGAACATAAGAACATAAGAAATAGGAGCAGGAGAATCGGCCCCTCGAGCCTGCTCCGCCATTCAATAAGATCATGGCTGATCTGATCCTAACCTCAAATCTAAAGAACACAAGAAGTAGGAGCAGGACCCGGCCACTCAGCCCCTGGGCCCGCTCCGCCACCCACAGGGCCCTGACCGATCCGAACTCAGCCTCATGTCCAATTTCCTGCCCGCTCCCCGTAACCCCTAATTCCCTTTACCTCTAGGAAACTATCTATTTCTGTTTTAAATATATAGATCAAAGGCAGATAAATGGGGTTGAGGTACAGATCAGCCATGATCTAACTGAATGGCGGAACAGGCTCAAGGGCGATTCCTGTTCCTGTGTCAACCTGCCTCCTTCTTGAAGCTTGGTTCAGGTGCAGCACTCCCTCAGTACTGCACTGAAGTGCCAGGCTGGATTATGTGTTTAAGTCTCTGGACTGGGAGTGACACACAGGACAATTCGCTACTTATTGAAAGAGCAACCAAGCAGCAGAGGAGTTTCAGGAACCTCACCCTCCTCTGTCTCCTCTTTCTCGGTGCTGCCATCATAGAAATAGATGTGCTGTGTGGTAACCTCCAAGCGTCCAGGGATCACCGCGACAATCGTGATCAGCTCGCATTCCTCAGAGATCACCAACTTCTCCTTCTGACTGGGTTCCTCGGGTTCAACTCTACAAAAAAAATTGTTAGGTGAACAAGAGCTAATAAAGGAATCCATTTTGTCAGTAAAGGATCCATTTTATACTAAACCCTAAAGTTAAACACCTGCAGAACTTCACATAGGTCACAAGCAGCCTGATGTCGAGGTCGGGTTATACATCAATTGTATTTAGATCTGGACTCTATCACTGTTTTTGCACGCCTAGAAAATAACTTAATCTGTCGTTGAAACACGATGGTGCATTCTATACCTCGCTAACCCTAAACACCAGTAGTTTCTGCTGGCCTTCTGGTGCGTGGATGTCAGAACGAAAGCCTTGGGTGATAGATGCTTAAAGAGCCTGGAACTTCTTGATGAAGACTGGAGAGAACAGGTGTAAAGTGCATCAAGATCATGTGAAGTAATATAGTTAGAAAGAAATAGAAACGGTGAAATTGTAATGTGAGGTTAGAAGATGAAGCAGAAGGAAGAATCTAGAAAATTGAGCTCAACCACTGTTAACACTTGATCTTCTACAGCTAAGCATCGCCTTGTGTTCTGGGGTGCTTTCTTTTTAAAAAAATTCATTCTCAAGACGTGAGCATCGCTGGCAAGGCCAGGATTTACTGGCCATCCCTAATTGCCCTGAGAAAGTGGTGGTGTGAAGTAGTTTGCTAGGCCACATCAGATGTAGTTAGGAGTCAACTTGAAGTCACCTATAGGCCAGACAGAGTAGGAATGGCAGGTTTCCTTCCCTAAAGAACAATAATGAACTAGTTGGGATTTTACGACTATCTAACAGCTTCATAGTCACTCTTATGTTACCAGCTTTTTAATTGCAGATTTTTAAACGGAATTCAAATTCTCAAACTGCCGTGGTGTGAGTATGTATGTTCATATAACCCTTAACAAACGTGTAAGTGTTTGACTCTGATTACTAGTACATAGACAAGGAATGCAGCATTAGTCTATTATTACAACCTTTACAAAATCATATAAAGAAAGTATAAAACAAGAAAAGAACATCAGAAATGTTCTGTCCCCTGATTGAGTGCCATCTTTCCTAACCCAAACTGTTTCAGGTGAGAGGTTAAGCTGAAGTCCTGTCGGCCTATGAATGACCACCTTCATACAAACCTACCCAATCTAACACTCTTAATCGCGAGGGAAAATTTTGCAAAAGTTCTCCTTAAGCCCCCCTTTCCTCCCCCCCACCCCCCCACACACAGGGTCAAGAGTTTAAAACAGCCACTCCTTGATCAAAGGCCAGCATGGGGAACTGGCCATCCCTCTTTCCTGGCCTGTGGTCAAGAGCGTGTAAACCTTGTGATGGAGCGGTTTGTCATTCTTGCCTCACTCCTGTTGACTTTCTAGCAATGCTCATGCCCACTTAGAGGCTGATAGATTGGAGTCCACTTATGGTGAGTGCTTTGCTCAAGGACATTAGTTGTGTGGGAGATTTTGTTGATGGAGGAATTGAACCAGGAACGTCCGGTCGAATCCTTCCTTTACTTAGAATTTCGATCAAGCAAATCTCCAGAATATCTATCCAACCTCACACCCTATATCATACATACTTTACAAAGTCCCACTCAAGAGACTTGAGCACAGAATCCAGGCTGACATTTCTGTCCACTGGACAGAATCCAGTGCTGAGGAAGTACTACACTGTTGGAGGTGCCGTCTTTTGGATGAAACGTCAAACCAAGGCCCCATTTGTTCTCACATGTGGACGTAAAAAATTCCAGGACACCATTTCGAAGAAGAGCTGGGGAGTTTTCCTCGGGGTCCTAGCCAATATTTATCCTTCAACCAACATCATTAAAAAACAGATTATCTGGTCATTATTTCATTGCTGTTTATAGGTCCTTGCTGTGCGTAAATTGGCTGCCGTGTTTCCTACATTACAATGGTGACTACACTTCAAAGTATCTTACTGGCTGTTAAGCACTTTGGGAAGTCCTGAGGTCATAATAGGCACTATATAACTGCAGTCTTTCTTTTAAATCCCTTGCATGACATTGGATGCATCAACTCAGGAACCATCAAGTTCCACACTGTGTTCGATCTATCTGTCCTTATTCTTATGACCCTCAGATCTTGTTCTGAATCAGATATTCAGCCTGTTCTGTTTCTTAAATTTAACACAGCATCAATTGTTTTATCTGCTACTCTGCAAGAAACAAAAAGGTTTTTCCAATCTCAAGTCATGCTTCAGCCCCGTTAGTTTTATAGTCATGTCTTCTAGTTCTGTGCTCACAGTCCAAATTAAATAATAAGAATTCAAAAGCCACCAAGAACATCTGCTGACTATTTTAAACTTTGGTAAACCTGTTAATACAGTGGCTTGTTGTGGTTGGGTATCATCGTAGGGCAGACTCTAGATTAGTATCTGGCACTGTCGTTGAGGCCCCTTTAAACACTGGCTGTTTCATTGACCAAACACTTACTGGTTATTAAGGAAAACGAGGTCTTCGTCTCCAAGCTGATCATCTTCCAACTCGCTCACTTTCGCTTCCTTTGCCACTGCCAGCGGTAGAGAGTCCGGTTGACTTCTCACATGATCAGTACCTGCGGAGAACCAAAAAGAATCAGTCAGTTTGGGATCCACTCCGCTGCTGTGTGCTTGACACATGCATCCGATAAAACACAAAATGTCTTTTTTTTATTAATTCTCAGGATGTGGGCATTTCTGGCATAACTCATATTTATTACCCATCCCCAATTGCCCTCGATAAAGTGGCGGGCCTTCTACTTGAACCGTTCCAGTGCACATGGTGAAGGTGCTCCCACAATGCCATTAGACATCTTTGTAGCGGTTTGATATACTGAGGATCTTGCTAGACCACTTCAGAGGGCAATATGGAGTCACATTGGTGTTAAATCGGAGTCACATATAGATGAGACCGGGTAAACATGGCAGATTTCCTTTCCTAAAAGAATTAGTGAACCAGTTGCACTTTTACGACAATCTAACAGCTTAATTGTCTTGGTGATTCTCTCCTCTTTGCTTCTGTGGATAGTCTGGAGGACTAGCGTGGAGAGGATGACAGAGTGGAGTGATGAGGATCTACAGCTAGAACAAGTCTGTGACCTGAATAAGCTTAAACTGAAGCTAAGTAAAATTGGCTGCTGCGTTTCCTACATTACAACAGTGACTACACTTCAAAAGTACTTCATTGGCTGTCAAGTGATTTGGGACATCCTGAGGTCTTGAAAGGCACTATTTTCCTTTCTTTGCCACTAGCCTAAAAAGAAAGCACAGGGTTTGTTTACCAAGGTTATCCCGCAAGGCGCTGGCTTCTGCATGCTTGTCGAAGTTGTAGTTTGGAACCAGTTTGAGCCTCATCCTCGAGTACGTCTCCACGCTTGATAGTTTCCATTTAATTTCGGTGGGATTGCTATAGAGTAATGAGAAATCATGTTAGTTGTGTGTTAGGAGTCACCTGTGTACATATAGTCCTGAAATAAATAGCAGGAAAAATCAGGAATGGCACGAGTTGGACACGCTCAAAGCCAAATTTTCCAACCTGTGTTCCCATCGATTGATACTCCCTGTCACAGTGAAGTCTTGCAATTTTGGGGTATAGAAGTTACTCACTCTTGAGGAGAGTTGAAACCCACCCTAGAGACTTGAGCACATGATCCAGGCCGACACTCCAGTGCAGCACTGAGGGAGTGCTGCACTGTCAGAGGTGCTGTCTTTGGATGACATGTTAAACTGAGGCCCTGTCTGTCCTCTCAGGTGGACATAAAAGATCTCAGGGCATTATTCAAAGATGAGCAGGGTTCTACCAGTGTCCTGGCCAATATTTATCCCTCGACCAACACTTAAAAGAAAATTTTGGTCATGTATCTCATTTCGTGGGACCTTGCTATACGCAAATTAACTGCTGCGTTTCCTACATTACAACAGTAATTTCAGAAGAACTTCATTGGCTGTGAACCACTTTGGGACGTCCTGAGGCTATGAAAGACACAAGATAAATTCAAGTTCTTTCTCTGAAGTACTGCTGTGATTTCAGAGTTAAGATTAACCAAGAATGCTCGTCAAGGATGTTACTGCTAGAGAATGGAACACTTTCCCATTGTGGACACCTAGCGCCAACATCAAGCACTCCCAGGTCACTTACACAACGATTGCAATCAAAATAAAGCTTTCTCCACACTGCACCAATAATGTGCGTCAGCCCCAAACTCCTCCTGTATCAGTGTAACAATTTTCCATTTCTCACACCAGCGATTCCCTGACCGAGATTGCCAATTTAGTGCCAGTTAGTGCTGAATTATCGGCATTGTACTGGAGTCCATGCCCACTGGAATCCGAGTTCAGATTGCCAAAACACATTTGAAATAGGATCCGTAATAACTGGCAAACACAGGAGGCTTTCATTGTTAGTTAGGGCTGGAAAGGCCAATGTCCAACCCACTAGAACACCTAGCCAGTATCGTAGTGATTATGTTAGTGGACCAGTAATCCAGGGGCCTGGACGAATAGAATGTGAGTTTGAAAATTTGAATTCAGTTTAAAAAAAAAATTGGAAATAAAAAGCTGGTATCAGTAAAAGTGACCATGAAGCTGTTGGATTGTTGGAAAAATCCAACTTGTTTACGAATGTCCAGGCTCCTCCAAACTCAATTCTGAATTCTCATTTTTTAAAATGCCACCTACCGTTCTGCCCAGGCCCCACGTGGGCAGGTCAAGAGACGCCTTAACGATCTCCACTGCCGGAGTACAGCGCTGTGGTGACTGTTAATCTGTTTGAGGATGTTGCTGTATCGAGCATTCTCGTACCGCACACGCTTCATGAACGGCTCCAGCATTAACTCCTAGCGGTGGAGGGGAGGGGAAACAAACAGAGAGTGAGTCTTAAGGGTCTTCTTCCATAATCACAAGGTCATTTTTAGCAACATGAGCAGACCATTAAGCGCAACAAGCCCATCCCTTTCTCATAAATTTCAATCACAACTAGCTGGCTTCTCACCATATGCTTCCCGCTCCAAAAACATTGCATTTACATAGATTGTCATGTCAAGCGTGTCAGTCTATGTGTTGTAACCATTTAATAGCTGAGTAAATGACATTGTGCATGTCCATTAGGGAACCAGTAAGCCCTTGCCAATGGGTGTAGCCCAGTACGTGGCCTATGTCGTAAGAATGAGCCTTACGTGTGGTGAACTTAAAGTAAGCTTTAATCAACTAAAAAGGTGCTACATACAAAAGAGGTCTTACTCTATGCCTCTCCAGGATCCAACTGATCAGTCCAGTATTTATCCTGGACTAATCACAGGAAGTGATGCAATAAAGTTCGAGTCACAGGAAGCTGTATTGTGTTACCACAGCCTACATCTTCTAACTCCAACCCCAAAGGGAGCAGTCACGAAGGCCCCACTTATAGTCATCTGCGGCACATCTGATCATTCCCTGTGGTAACACAATACAGCTTCCTGTGACTCGAACTTTATTGCATCACTTCCTGTGATTAGTCCAGGATAAATACTGGGCTGATTAGTTGGATCCTGGAGAGGCATAGAGTAAGACCTCTTTTGTATGTAGCACCTTTTTAGTTGATTAAAGCTTACTTTAAGTTCACCACGTGTAAGGCTCATTCTTACGACAATTTAATCAACTTTGAAAAACTTCGCACTCAAACTTTTTGGACGAACTCGGAACTAAGGATCCAGGGAATCACCCATCATGGAAAACATCCTTAAACCATCGCGTCTTGACTTGGACCCAAACACCCCAGCAGCCGGTAAGGTGTGGAAACACTGGTATCGCACGTTTGACAATTTTCTCGAATATTGCAAGGCTGATGATGACTCAAAATTGCGGATACTCATCAACTGTGTCACCCCGAATGTATTTCAGTATGTCGAGGAATGGGGCAGTTACGAGGAGGCAATTCGGACGCTTAAAAGACTATATACTAAGACACCGAATGAGGTCTATGCCAGACATCTACTAGCTACAGCCCAACAAGGGCCGGAGGAATCCATTGATAAATTCCTCCAAGAGCTTCGCAGACTTAGTATGGACTGTAACTTTCAGGCGGCCTCAGCTGAGCTGTACCGTGAAGAAATGATCCGTGATGCTTTCATCTGCGGGCTTGCCTCCCCATTTATACGCCAGCGTCTACTGGAAAGTAAGACACTTGAGCTTCAGAGAGCTTATGACATGGCTTGCTCTCTTGATCTGGCAAAAAGAAATGCAGACCTTTATACAGTGCCCAGACCTCGGTCTGCTGCCTTAACTACAGTCAGGCAATTTAAGAGGCCACAGGTGAACTCTATTAGGGAGGACTTTATCCCTGACGATCAATCTGATGACTTCACTGATGAAGAGGATGATGACCCCACTGTGGCAGCCTCTTGGCAATCTAAGAAATGCTTCTTTTGTGGTGATGAGTTTCACCCTCGGAAATTCTGCCCTGCTCGCAATGCGTTTTGCAGTCATTGCAACAAAAAGGGTCATTTTGCAAAGGTTTGCCTATCAAGAGCCTCTACGAGGGCTTATCAAGCTAAGTCCTACCGAACTGCCCCGGTAAGGGCCTATCAAGATGTTCCGGCTAAAATCTATCGTGCTTCCTCTCGGGTTTTCTCTCGAAGAAACACACCTAGAGTTTCAGCCACTCTTTGTGCAACGACACCAATTACAGCTGCTTGTCCTCAGAACCTATTCCATGCAGCTACAAAAGCATCAATTAATGGACATACTTTAGATGCCTTAATTGACTCAGGTAGCACTGATAGTTTCATTAGGGAACAGATTGTTGCAGAGTTAAAGCTACATGTTTTCCCATCGGACCAGGCAATTGCGATGGCTCAGTCATCACTTAATACCAGAATTTCTGGCTTTTGTATGGTTGAAATAACACTTAATGGTCACAGGTATCCCTCCACCCGGCTTTCGGTGCTCAAGGACTTATGTAGTGATCTTATCTTAGGGCTAGATTTTCAAAAGCAGCATAAGAAGCTCACCATTGAGTTCGGCGGATCCAAACCTGAACTCACTATTTCTAATATACGACCTCGATTACCGTTCTGTGCATTGTCAGCAGCTTCACTGGATGAACCCTCACTGTTTACCAGTATCCCTCCTCGATGCAAACCGATTATAACACAGTCACGACGTTTCAGTCAGGAAGACCAGTCTTTTATTGCGGCTGAGATTTCTCGGCTTTTAGCAGAGGATATCATCGAGCCTTGTTCGTCGCCATGGCGCGCCCAGGTCGTTATTGTTAAGAACCCTCTACAACCTCACAAGAAACGGCTGTGCATTGACTATTCACAGACCATCAATCAATATACGGACTTGGACGCATACCCATTGCCGCGCATCGATGATATGGTTAATAAACTGGCTGAGTACACGGTGTTCTCAACATATGATCTGAAAAGTGCCTATCATCAGGTACCCTTGAAGGTCTCAGACAAGCAGTATACGGCCTTTGAAGCCAATGGACGGCTGTATCAATTTCGTCGCCTCCCCTTTGGGGTCACTAATGGAGTGGCTGTCTTCCAGCGAGCAATGGATGACCTGGTCAAACAGGAAGACTTAAAGGATACGTTTCCTTATCTGGACAATATTACTGTCGCAGGTCGCAATCAGCGGGAACATGACGCCAATCTCCAACGATTTTGGGATGCACTCCAGCACCGTAATTTGACATTAAATGCGGCTAAATCCATTGAGTCACAACCAACCATCAACATCCTTGGCTATTGTGTGGGCAATGGCATCATTAAACCTGACCCTGAAAGGCTTCGCCCACTCCAAGAACTCCCGCCACCTAAGAATCCGGCCTCCTTGCGCCGGGCCCTCGGCCTGTTTGCATACTATGCTAAATGGATTCCTAACTTCTCGGACCGAATCCAACCTCTACTGAAGGCCAGCACATTCCCACTAGACACAGCGGCTGTTGCAGCCTTTAACCTCCTGAAAAAACAGTTGGAGAAAGCGGCTCTTCACTCCATCGATGAGAGTCTTCCTTTTGTTGTTGAGTGTGATGCCTCGGAGGTGGCGATCTCGGCCACTCTGAATCAGGAAGGTCGTCCGGTGGCATTTTTGTCCAGGACTTTTCAAGGGGCTGAGCTACATTATCCTCCAGTCGAGAAAGAAGCTACAGCCATCATAGAGGCAGTACGGAAGTGGACTCATCTCCTAGCTCGCCAGCACTTTACCTTAATCACGGACCAGCGATCGGTCGCCTTCATGCTCGATAATCGAAAACGGACCAAAATTAAAAATAATAAAATCCAGCTTTGGCGGCTGGAATTGGCCTCTTTTGGTTACACCATCCACTATCGACCTGGCAAGGAGAATGTGGCTCCGGATACCCTCACACGAGCATTCTGCTCCGCCATGGCACCCTCTACGCTCGTAGACATCCATGATGGGTTGTGTCATCCGGGCGTTACTCGCATGCTACACTTCGTGCGGTCCCGAAATCTCCCATTCTCTACCGGGGATGTAAAGAAGATGTGCTCGGACTGCAGAGTCTGTGCGGAATTGAAACCTCAGTTTTTCCGCCCCTCGGGTGGTATACTCATACATGCGACCCAGCCAATGCAACGGCTTAGCATCGATTTTAAGGGGCCGTTGCCCTCTTCAACTCGCAACACTTATCTATTGACCATGGTCGATGAGTATTCCCGTTTTCCGTTTGCCTTTCCCTGCCCCAATATGCTGACGACCACGGTTATCAGCTGCCTTGAGCAGGTATTTGCTTTCTGTGGCATGGCATCCTATGTTCATTCGGATCAGGGCCCTTCTTTTATGTCAGGAGAACTCAAGGCCTATCTCTCGGAACGGGGTATTGCTGCCAGCAGAACGACGCCTTATCATCCGGTCGGGAATGGGCAAGTCGAGCGTTTTAACGCTATCATCTGGAATGCGGTACGTCTGGCTTTGAGATCTCGGGGCCTACCCAACCAGCAATGGGAAGCAGTACTTCCAGACGCATTACACTCCACACGGTCCCTCCTTTCGACCGCCACAAATACGACGCCTCATGAACGGTTCTTCCGATTTCAGCGTCGCTCATCCTATGGGATATCTCTCCCGTCGTGGCTGACTGCACCGGGACCAGTGCTACTCCGAAGATATGTTCGGGCGTCTAAGAATGACCCCCTGGTAGATGAGGTTGAGCTCACTGACGTCAACCCTACCTACGCCTATATTCGGTATCCTGACGGTCGGGAATCTACCGTGTCATTGCGGGATCTGGCTCCCTGCCCGCCGAAACATAGAGGGACACCAGGGGATGATATTGTACCAGGCACATCTCTGGGCTCGCCAGGTGCCTCTCATCACGATCTGGATCTGACGCCGGCTGGTACCTCACTCCAGCGTGCCGACCTGGGGCAGACTGACTATGAGCCCGTCGGGGCTCGCACGCGCAGCCACGATCCACCCCGTACCGTACGCTCGGAAACGGATCTGCCACAGCCCTGCCCGACACCCGTTCGGGCACCAGTACACAGTCAGGATCGTCCTGACCCCTCACAGAGCGGGCTGGATCACTCGGACTCTGGTCCACGGCCCGCGGTGGGTAAACGGGCTAGGGGCCCTCTACCGCTACGAGAACCCAAACGGGTGCGGCTCTCCCTCGTCCAGCGGCTACGAAATGGAGGGAGAATGTGGTAACACAATACAGCTTCCTGTGACTCGAACTTCATCCCGGCCTCCTAATCTTTTGGGGGGGGAGAATGTGGTAACACAATACAGCTTCCTGTGACTCGAACTTTATTGCATCACTTCCTGTGATTAGTCCAGGATAAATACTGGGCTGATTAGTTGGATCCTGGAGAGGCATAGAGTAAGACCTCTTTTGTATGTAGCACCTTTTTAGTTGATTAAAGCTTACTTTAAGTTCACCACGTGTAAGGCTCATTCTTACGACATTCCCCATCTGAAGTAATTGAGCTTTACCCACAGATGGAGTTGAAGGTCAAAACCAGGGGACTGGATTGTTGGATCTGTCATTAAATAGGCATTGGCTACTCTTGGAACTTGCTCTTGCCACCTAGTCAGCATCTGGAGATGACATCTAAGTTCCTTAGAGGAACTGTCCAAATGGATGTCTTGAGCTAAGCTGCGTAAACCTGTATAAATCCATTTATACAGTCTACATCAATGGCCTTCCCTTCTTACTTCTATCTCCCTAAGTTTTAACTTGGGTTTCGTGGGATTTGAACCCTTGCGTATGATGAAATATTTAATTGGATTGATTTTATTAATCGGTTTCCTAATCTTGAACAGCACTGCGACAAAAGGTTACTTTTTGCTTGCTTTGGGTTTTTAACTTGATCGGTGCCCTTTCCACTGGACTGCATAATGTGGCTGCATAATGTCCGATCTAGAGGATGCAATCGGCAACTCAACAAGCTTACTGTGACAGCACCTCCCAGCTGCATGACATCTAGCACCAAGAAGGACAAGAGCCGCAAAATCACGAGAACAGCAGCCACATCAGGTTCCCAAAAAGCCACACATCTTTCTGACTTGGACCTATATTGCTGTTCCTTCAACGTCGCTGGGTCAAAATCTTGATAATCCCTACCTAACACTATTGTGGGAGCACCATCACCACAAGGACTGCAGAGGTTCAAGGAGAAGGTCTACCACCACCTATTAGGGCAACTAGGGATGGGCAATAAATGCATCCTTGCCAGCGTGGCCCATATCCTAAGAACAAATACCAAAAGTCACACAAAACATTTTTCAAGAGAAAAGCCAACGGTTCAGACTAGACAGTTTGGCAACAAGAACTCCACTAGGTCTGAAGGTTGAACTGTTAATTGACCAGAGTCATTAGATTTAATTGCAAACATAGGAATTACTAACTGAAAAAAGACCACGTCCATCTAGTTCGCCTTCTACCATCCTGTTTTTATTTTTAGATTTGTTCATAGGATGTGGGCGTCGCTGGCAAAGCCAGCATTTATTGCCCAGAAACGGTCAGACTGCTTGTCCGACATCCAATACTGGATGAGCAGAAATTTTCTCCAATTAAATATTGGGAAGACCAAAGCCACTGTTTTCGGTCCCCACCACAAACTCCGTTCCCTAGCCACCGACTCCATCCCTCTCCCTAGCATCTGTCTGAAGCTGAACCAGACTGTTTGCAGCCTTGGTGTCATATTTGACCCCAAATTGAGCTTCCGACCACATAACCGCAGAATAACTAAGACCGCCTATTTCCACCTCCGTAACATTGCCCGCCTCCGCCCCTGCCTCAGCTCATCTGCTGCTGAAACCCTCATCTATGCCTTTGTTACCTCCAGACTTGACTATTCCAACGCACTCCTGGCTGGCCTCCCACACTCTACCCTACGTAAACTTGAGGTCATCCAAAACTTGGCTGCCCGTGTGCTAACTCGCACCAAGTCCCGTTCACCCATCACCCCTGTGCTCGCTGACCTACATTGGCTCCCGGTTAAGCAACGCCTCAATTTTAAAATTCTCATCCTTGTTTTCAAATCTCTCCATGGCCTTGCCCCAAGCTTTTGGTCATCTGCCCTAATTTCTCCTTATGTGCCTCGGTGTCAAATTTTTGTCTTATACATTTTCTACATTACAACAGTGACTACACTCTAAAAGTGCTTCTTTGACTGCAAAGCGCTTTGAGATGTCTGATGGTCGTGAAAGGAGCTATATAAATACAAGTCTTTCTTTTTCTTTATAACACTCCTGTGAAGTGCCTTGGGACATTTTAATATGTTAAAGGCGCTATAAAAATACAAGTTGTTGTTGTTGTTTATCCCAAAAGCCCTTCAGAAGGTGGTGGTGAGTCCATGTGGTGAAGGTACTCCCACAGTGCTGTTAAGGAGGGAATTCCAGGATTTTGACCCAACAACGATGAAGGAACAGCGATATATTTCCAAGTCAGGATGGTTTGTGACTTGGAAGGGAACTTGGCGGTGATGGTGCTCCCGTGCGCCTGCTGCCCTTGTCCTTCTAGGTGGTAGAGGTTGCGGGTTTGGGAGGTGCTGTCGAATAAGCCTTGGCTGAATGTCAAGGGGTGGTGGCTAGACTCTCTCTTGTTGGAGATAGTCATTGCCTGGCACTTGTGTGGCATGAATGTTACTTGCCACTTAGCAGCCCAAGCCTGAATGTCGTTCAGGTCTTGCTGCATGCGGGCACGGACTGCTTCAATATCTAAAGAGTTGCGAATGGAATGTGCAATCATCAATGAACATCCCCACTTCTGACCCTATGATGAAAGGAAGGTCATTGATGAAGCAGCTGAAGATGGTTGGGCCTAGGTCACTGTCCTGAGGAACTCCTGCAGCTGAGATGATTGGCCTCCAACAACCACAACCATCTTTCTTTGTGCTAGGTATGACTCCAGCCAGTGGAGAGTTTTCCCCCTGATTCCCACTGACTTCAATTTTACTGGGGCTCTTTGATACCAAACTTGGTCAAATGCTGCCTTGACATCAAGGGCAGTCACTCTCATCTCACCACTGGAATTCAGCTCTTTTGTCCATGTTTGGAACAAGGCTGTAATGAGGTCGGGAGCCGAGTGGTCTTGGCGTAACCCAAACTGGGCATCAGTGAGCAGGTTATTCGTGAGTAAGTGCGGCTTGATAGCACCGTTGATGACCCCCTCCATCACTTTGCTGATGATTGAGAGTAGACTGATAGACTGATGGGGCAGTAATTGGCCGGATTGGATTTGTCCTGCTTTTTGTGGACAGGACATACCTGGGCAGTTTTCCACATTGTCGGATAGATACCAGTGTTGTAGCTGTACTGGAACAGCTTGGCTAGAGACACGGCTAATTCTGGAGCACAAGTCTTCAGCACGATAGCCGGGATATTGTCGGGGCCCATCGCCTTTGCTGTATCCAGTGCGCTCAGCTGCTTCTTGATATCACGTGGAGTGAATCGAATTGGCCGAAGACTGGCTTCTGTGATGGTGGGGACCGCAGGAGCAGGCCAATGTGGATCATCCACTCGGCACTTCTGGCTGAAGATGGTGGCAAACACTTCAGCTTTGTCTTTTTCAATCATGTGCTGGGCTCCACCATCATTGAGGATGGGGATATTCATGGAGCTTCCTCCTCCCGTTATTTGTTTAATGGTCCACCACCATTCACGACTGGATGTGGCAGGACTGCAAAGCTTCGATCT
Organism: Squalus acanthias; assembly: GCA_030390025.1. NCBI lineage: Eukaryota > Metazoa > Chordata > Chondrichthyes > Squaliformes > Squalidae > Squalus > Squalus acanthias. The sequence continues at coordinate 35,670,892 of CM059432.1, read as the reverse complement.
GATCCGATGGTTGTGGGATCACTTAGCCCTGTCTATAGCATGCTGCTTCCGCTTTTTAGCATGTATGTAGTCCTGTGTTGTACCTTCACCAGGTTGGCACTTCATTTTTAGGTACGCCTGGTGCTGCTCCTGGCATGCCCTTCTACACTCCTCATTGAACCAGGGTTGATCCCCTGGCTTGATGGTAATGGTAGAGTGAGGGATATGCCAGGCCATGAGGTTACAGATTGTGGTGGAATACAATTCTGCTGCTGCTGGATGCCCAGTTTTGAGTTGCTAGTTCTATTCTGAATCTATCCCATTTAGCATGGTGGAGAGTGTCCTCAGTGTGAAGATGGGACTTCGTCTCCACAAGGATTGTGCAGTGGTCACTCTTACCAATACTGTCATGGACCGAAGCATCTGTGACAGGTAGATTGGTGAGGACGAAGTTAAGTAGGTTTTTTCCTCGTGCTGGTTCTCTCACCACCTGCCGCAGGCCCAGTCTGGCAGCTATGTCCTTTAGGACTCGGCCAGCTTGGTCAGTAGTGGTACTACCGAGCCACAAGATGGACATTGAAGTCCCCCACCCAGAGTACATTCTGTGCCCTTGCTACCCTCAGTGGTTTCTTCCAAGTGGTGTTCAACATGGAGGAGTACTGATTCATCAGCTGAGGAAGGTAGTCATCAGCAGGAGCTTTCCATGGCCATTTTTAACTCCATGAGACTTCAATCAATGTTGAGGATGCCCGGGCCACTCCCTCCCAACTGTATATCATTGTGCCGTCACCTCTGGTGGGTCTGTCCTGTCGGTTAGACAGGACATACTCAGGAATGGTGATGGAGGAGGGTATGCTGAAAGGTATGATTCTGTGAGTATGACTATGTCAGGCTGTCAGACAGCTCTCCCAATTTTGGCACAAGTCCTCAGATGTTAGTGAGGAGGACTTTGAAGGGTCGACTGGGCTTGGTGTGCCTTTGTCGTGTCTGGTGCCTGGTAGCGGTTTGGTACAACTGAATGGCTTGCTAGACCATTTTAGAGGGCAGTTAAGAGTCTGGAGTCATATATAGGCTAGACCAGGTAAGGACATTAAAGAACCAGATGGTCTAACCTAGTAGTTTCATGATACTAGCTTTTTATTCCAGATTTATTTAATTAACTGAATTCAAATTCCTCAGCTGCTGTGGTGGGATTTGAACAAGACTCCGGATCTTTAGTCCAGGCCTCTGGATTACTAGTCCAGTAACATAACCACTTTACTACCGTACCCTACCGTAGTTACATGATACAATTAGAATGGAGTTGTTGACTGTTCATAACTGTCAATCTCTATTAATTAGTCGACAACAAACCCTGAAATGACAAGGAAAACCCCAGTGGTGGAGAGCTTTGGGAACCAAAGGTCCAAAGTCACCTGTTCGTCCCAAGCATACTACACTTACCACATGTCACGAATCAAATTACTTATATACTGTTTCCCAAAATGTGATTTTCTGAAAGAAGTTTATCTAATTTGCCTTTGAAAGAATCAATGCTTTCATTCAGGAGATTAAATGGGTAGGATAGAGTTCATGATAGGTTAGAGTGTACAGGGTAGAGTGTACAGGGTCTGAGAGAGAAGATTAAGTGAATGGGTAGGTCGATTGCACAGGGGCTGTGAAAGGAGTGTGCTTAATGGGTCAAAAGGCCTTTTCAATGCTTGCCAGGTGCATCAGTTACCTGGAACTTGGAACGGCTCTCCCCACGCTCATGCTCCCTACGTAGCGAGCTGCTCATTAGCGAGTCATAACAGGAATTCCAGAAGCTGGACATCTGATTGTGGCTTTTGGCAAATGTGTCGACCTCGTACTGAGTCATGGCTTTCAGAACCTGCAAAAACATAGATAGGTACATCCACTGAAAGCTAACACACCAAATAAAACACATTAACAAGAACAAAAGACAGAACAGTCATGGTAAGGTAAGGGAAGGTAAGGTGGCATAAGGTAGGCTTGAAAAGGTAAAATAAGATTCAATAGGATAGGATAGGATAAGATTGGATTTGGATAAGATAAGATAGGATAAAATAGAATAAGATTTGATAGGATAGGATGGAAGAAGATAAGATAAGCCTGGGAGGAGATGTCAGCACAGGAAGATCAAGCGGGTAAGGTGACACCAGTGAAGACAGAGTGGGGGATGTGACTCCTTGGCTTGGGCAAGGGGAGAGCTGAGCAGGGGAAGATACACTAGGAGATACAAAAGGACCAAGTCAGGGAGGAGCTAATAGGGCAGGCATATGGACCAAGTCGGGATGGAGAGTCCAGGACAGAAATGAAGATCAAGAAGGGAAGAAGACATCAGGATAACATGAGGATGAGTGGGTTCGGAAACATGAGGGCAGAGAGGAGGACTGAGTGGTAGAAGAGATCCCCGGACAGACTGGAGACCTGAGCTGGGGATATCATCTCAGGTCAGACTGGAGGATTGAGTGGATGAAGCAATTCAGGATAGAGAGGACCACTGAGCAGGAGCAGGGACACCAGGCTAGACAGGCAGACTGAACTGGGGAGAAGACAGTGGGATAGGCAGAAGGAGTGACTGGGGAGGAGATGCCTGGACAGACTTGAGGAATGAGCAGAAAAGAAGAGAGAACAAGTTGGGAGGTGGTGCCTGGGCTGATTTATTTTTTTTAATTAAGAAAACTAGGTGAAGAGTCAAGAGTCATACGACGCAGGGTACTGTCAAGTAAGATAAAAGATAAGATAAATCAAGAATTGTTCAGTTGACACCAAGATCGAGTTTTAAAAGCCTGAAGGCTGTAGAAGAAAGGAATAACTGATGGACATGAGGAGTCACAAAGCTTTGAGATGGGAAAGATTGATATTAGAAGCCAAGGACAATGAGGTTAATGCTAACTGCATTCCGGGAGAACCGTCCCAGAATGTCACACACATAAAATCACGCAAATCACAACAACAACTTGTATTTATATAGTGCCTTTAATGTAGTAAAATGTCCCAAAGCGCTTCACAGGAGCGTTATCAAACAAAATTTGACACTGAGCCACACAAGGAGATATTAGGGCAGAAGACCAAAAGCTTGGTCAAAGAGCTAGGTTTTAAGGAGCGCCTTAAAGGAGGAAAGAGAGGTAGAGCAGCAGAGAGGTTTAGGGAGGAAATTCCAGAGCTTAGGGCCTTGGCAGCTGAAGGCATGGCCACCAATGGTATAGCAATTAAAATCCGGGATGCTCAAGAGGCCAGAATTGGAGGAGCGCAGAGATCTCAGAGGGTTGTAGGGCTGGAGGATTTTACAGAGATAGGGAGGGGTGAGGCCACGGAGTGATCTAAAAACAAAGGATAAGAATTTTAAAATTGAGACGTTGCTTAACTGGAGCCAATGTAGGTCAGTGAGCGCAGGGGAGATGGGTGAGCGGGACTTGGTGCGGGTTTCAAGAGAAACATGTAGACGCATCAAACTATGCTTAGGTTCATAAAGTACTCACGTGTCTTTCCATGAATAATCTCCATTCAGAGGTGACGCAGAAATGCTGGAAATCCTCGAAGAAGGTTGGGCTGCCATTGGTGGGTGGCAGGGATGGCAGCTGGTACTGGAGCTCAAGCAACTGGTAACACTGGTCCATGAGAGTGCGAACAATGGGCATCAGGTATGAGAAGATCTCGGTCTTTCCCTTGATGGATCTGGTGAGGGGAACGTCCAGTTTTCCCAGCAAGAAGCAGGCCTCCTCCTTCCGTATCGGCATGGTCTGAAGGAGGCTATGAAGTTTGACACAGGCCATTGCACACACCTGAGAAGAGTTGAAGAGCAGCGAACTGAATGCAGAGGCAACATCTTGAGTAAACAAGACATTTTTCCATATATGTAGAGATTTAATGGGCATTAGATAGAGGCAGGGAGATGAGGATACATTTAAAACTAATATGCTAGGAATAAGACGGTACTGTGAGGACAAAGGTCTTTCATAGCTAATAGCTGGTTCTCACCAGTGGCCAAAAGCTAGACACACTCAAGCTTTTCTATGTTGAATGGAGACTGATCTTGTCCGATCAAGATAGGAAGTGCCTAGGAGAGCCATTCTTATCTTGTACTGGCATGTGCCATTATTTGAGGTCAGACAAAGTGATAGGAGCAACTAATGAAATTTAATGCAGTGAAGTGTGAATTACATAGAATTTACAGCACAGAAACAGGCCATTTGGCTTAATTTGTCTATGCTAGTGTTTATGCTCCACATGAGCCTCCTCCCACCCTACTTCATCTAACCCTATCAGCATATCCTCCTATTCCTTTCTCCCTCATGTGTTTATCTAGTTTCCTCTTAATTACACCTATGCCATTTGCCTCAACTACTCCAAGTGGTGGCAAGTTCCACATTCTAACCACTTTCTGGGTAAGTAAGTTTCTCCTCAATTCCTTATTGGATTTATTAATGACTATCTTATATTTATGACCCCTAGTTTTGGACTCCCCCCACAAGTGGAAAAATCTTCCCTAGGTCTATGCTATCAAACCCCTTCATCATTTTAAAAACCTCTATTACGTCACCCCTCAGCCTTCTCTTTTCTAGAGAAAAGAGCCCAAGCCTGTTCAGTCTTTCCTGATAGTTAAAACCTCTCAGTACTGGTATCAGTTTTGTAAATCTTTTTTGCCCCTTCTCCAGTGCCTCTATATATTTTTTGTAATGGGAGACCAGAACTGTGCACAGTTCTCTAAGTGTGGTCTAATCAAGGTTATATACAAGGAAAGTGATGCATTTTTGGAGGAAGAATGAGGAGAGGCAGTATAAAACAAATGGTACAATTTTAAAGGGGGTGCAGCAACAGAGACACCCGGGGGTTCACATACACAAATCTTTGAAGGTGGTAGGATAAGTTGATAAGGTTGTTAAAAAGTATATGCGATCCTTTACTTTATAAATAAAGGGAGGTCACTGGAGTTTAGAGAAACTTTGAGTTAAGAGCTCTACTAACTAGAGATGGACAAATAAGTCAGTATGTACCTTGTATTTAAGTCTCCGAGAACAGAAGCAAGATTAGTTCTACTGTGTAAACAAACATTGGAAGAAATTAGACTTTTTGCGACGACAAGGATTCATCAGACTGATGTCCCGGAGGCAGATAGACACAAGCATCCCTGAGGAAGTGAGACCACCAACCTTAGTACACTGACTCAAAGGTCAAGATTGTATAACCTCCAGGAATCACCGTTAAAGCTGCAAGCTTATCAGCAATAAGCTCAACTAACTCGACTTTAATATATCCAACAGACTTGCTTCCATCCTCCACCTGCTGCAAACTTTCAGCTCATCAAAAACATTGCTGCCTGTACTCCATCAAGCAACAGGCCCTGCTCACTTTTGCCACTGTCCTTACTGACCTACATTGGCTCCCAGTCCCCATAATGTCTCCAATTTAAAATTCTCATCCTCCTGAGCAATTCAACAGAGGCAGCCATGTCATGGTGGGGGAGGGGCATCAGAAGGGGAGTTAGCAGCTTGAGAGGGTCCTACATAAGAGGCAAGTTTTCCTAGCACTGGAAGTTGTAGTTAGAGGGTTTGGAGGACGTCAAGGAGATGAGGGAAGGCAAGGAAGTGATGAGAAATGGCCTTGTCTGGGATTGAAACCTCGGAGATGGTGAGGTCCTGGCTCTTGTGTTGATTTTCACAAGTGAAAGTTTACAAACCTGCATGTCATCTTGTACGATGTAGCCCAGGATAACCCGGAGGCCAATCTGAGCCATTTCCTTCAGGTCAGATGTTCCGTTGTCTGAATGGTACCAAACGGCTAGCTTGTCCAGTAAGTTAATAACACCTTCAAAGATCTGAAAACCGGAAGGTCGGTAAATAAATAATTGATTTATATATATGCTATTCCCCTACTGTAATATGCACAGGGGTTGCTATTCTCAATTGCTAGTCTCAACAAGTTATTTGACTGTGGAAGGCATTACAGACTAGCCCCACAAACAGCACTGTGATAATGACCAGATTATCTGTTTTAGTGATGTAAATTGAGGGATAAATATTGGCCAGGACACTGGGAATAACTCCCATGCTCTTTGAAATAGTGCCATGGGATCTTTTACGTCCACCTGAAGGAGCAGATGGAGCCTCGTTTTTTTTAATATTCGTTCCTGGGATGTGGGCATCCCTGGCAGGGCCAGCATTTACTGCCCATTTCTAATTGCCCTTGAGAAGGTGGTGGTGAGCCGCCTTCTTGAACTGCTGCAGTCCGTCTGGTGAAGGTACTCCCACAGTGCTGTTAGGGAGGGAGTTCCAGGATTTTGACCCAGTGACGATGAAGGAACGGCGATATATTTCCAAGTCAGGATGGTGTGTGACTTGGAGGGGAACTTGCAGGTGATGGTGTTTTCATGCGCCTGCTGCCCTTGTCCTTCTAGGTGGTAGAGGTCACGGGTTTGGGAGTTGCTGTCGAAGAAACATCTCATCCGACAGTGCAGCACTCCCTCAGTACTGCACTGGAGTGTCAGCCTAGATTTTTGTGCTCAAGTCTCTGGAGTGGAACTTGAACCCACAACCTTCTGACTCAGAGGTGAGGGTGCTACCAACTGAGCCACAGCTGACACTTGAGCGATGGTAATTATAGCATTCCAACTGATATTCCATCCTGCTGAAATGAATTGACTCAGCACAGACTAGTGATGAAACTTGGGACGTTCTGGCCTGTGAGGCTCAGTAACTCCACCATACAGTGTACTTCCTCACCAGTGAACTCGTTTCTCAGTTCCACAGTCTGATTTTGGTGATGCTGATTCCGCCCCGCCTGGTGCTTACCTTCTCACTCCATAGCACTTGATTGTTCTGCCCTTCTGAAAAGAGAAAGTCCTGAAGCAGTCGGAGCAGCTTCAGGATGTTTTGGATGTGGCTCGTTAGCGCAGTGCTCGTGGAGTCCTTAATGTCAGAGAATGCGGACTCCAGCATCATCTCCAATAGGCTGTAATTCAGACAGAAAATGTTACACACTCAACAAAATCTAACCAGCAGCCCTCCGCTTTGATGACTGACTTCAGAAACCGTCCCTTCTATTTTCTTGCCACTTCCTACCATTCATATTCCACTTTATTTACAAATATAAGAACATAAGAAATAAGAGCAGGAGTAGGCCATACAGCCCCTCGAGCCTGCTTCGCCATTCAATAAGATCATGGTTGATCATCAACCTCAACTCCACTTTCCCACCCGATCTCCATATCCCTTGATTCCCATGAAGTCCAAAAATCTATTTATCTCAGCCTTGAATATACTCAAAGACTCAGCATTCACAGCCCTCTGGGACAGAGAATTCCAAAGATTCACAACTATCTGAGTGAAGAAATTCCTCCTCATCTCGGTCTTAAATGGCCGACCCCGTATCCTGAGACAATGCCCCATAGTTCTAGACACTCTAGCCAGAGGAAACAACCTCTCAGCATCTACCCTGTCAATCCCCTTCAGAATCTTGTATGTTTCAATGAGATCACCTCTCATTCTTCTAAACTCCAGAGAGTATAGGCCCATTCTACACAATCTCTCATCATAGGACAGCCCTCTCATCCCAGGAATCAATCTAGTGAACCTTCGTTGCACCGCCTCCAAGGCAAGTATATCCTTCCTTTGATAAGGAGACCAACACTGTGCACAGTACTCCAGGTGTGGTCTCACCAAGGCCCTGTACAATTGTAGCAAGACTTCCTTACTCTTATACTCCAACCCCCTTGCAATAAAGGCCAAGATGCCATTTGCCTTCCTTATTGCTTGCTGTACCTGCATGCTAGCTTTCTGTGTTTCTTGCACGAGAACACCCAAATCCCTCTGAACACCAACATTTGAAAGTTTCTCACCATTTAAAATAAATTCTGTTTTTCTATTCTTCCTACCAAAGTGAATAACCTCCCATTTCCCTACATTATACTCCATCTGCCACCTTACTGCCCACTCACTTAGTCTATCTATATCCCTTTGCAGACTCTTTGTGTTCTCCTCACAGCTTACTGTCCCACCTAGCTTTGTATCATCAGCAAACTTGGATACATTACACTCGGTCCCTTCATCTAGGTCATTAATATAGATTGTAAATAGCTGAGGCCCCAACACTGACCCTTGCGGCACCCCACTAGTTACAGCCTGCCAACCTGAAAAAGATCCGTTTATCCTTACTCTCTGTTTTCTGTCCGTTAACCAATCCTCTATCCATGCTACTATATTACCCCCAACCCCATGATCCCTAATCTTGTGTAATAACCTTTTATGTGGCACCTTATCGAATGCCTTTTGGAAATCCAAATATACTACATCCACTGGTTCCCCTTTATCTACCCTGCTAGTTACATCCTCAAAGAACTCTAATAAATTTGTCAAACACAATTTCCCTTTCATAAAACCATGCTGACTCTGCCTAATCATGTTATGATTTTCTAAGTGACTTGATACCACTTCCTTAACAATGGATTTCATTTCTTTCCATTTTGGAGTTGCTTTAAGCACAAAGTGTCAGCCTTGGCTCAGTGGGTGCACTCTAGCATCGTCATGGTTCAAAAGCCTCACTCCAGAGACTTGAGCACATAATCCAGGCTGATACAGTGCAGTACTGAGGGAGTCCTTCACTGTCAGTGGTGCCGCCATTTGGATGAGACATTAAACTGAGGCTCCATCTGCCCTCTCAGATGGATGTAAAAGATATGTCACTATTCCAAGAAAAGCAAGGGAGTTCTCCCAGTGTCCTGGCCAATATTTATCCCTCAACCAACATCACTAAAAGATTATCAGATCATTATCTCAGTGTTGTTTGTGGGATCTTGCTTTTTGCAAATTGGCTGCCGCGTTTCCCTACATTACAACAGCGACTACACTTCAAAAGTATTTCCTTGGCTGCAAAGTGCTTTGGAACGTCCTAAGGTCGTTAAAGGCGCTATATAAATGCAAGTTCTTTCATTTTTTTTTGTGTTTCTCACATCTACTAATAGCCTGACCGAGATGGCCTTCATACATTACTCAGCAATTCCCACCTTTCTTTTAAGGAAAAGTTTTAAGCTGCTTCCCTGTGCTAATATGTAGTCATTTTAACTTGTGACCATCCTCTGCTGTTCTCCCCTTTTCTCAATGTAGTGGCCAGTCTTGCCTTTCAATACCAGCTCTATTGTTATTTCAGATTTGCAACAATTTATTTTGCTCATTGAGGCAAGTGTTTCGAATGGAATGCTCTCCATTTCAGGCATCCACTGTCCCATCAAACACTCCCAGGGCAGGTGCTGCACAGGTTAGATACAGAGTAAAGCTCCCTCTACACTGTCCCATCAAACACTCCAGGGCAGGTGCTGCACAGGTTAGATACAGAATAAAGCTCCCTCTACACTGTCCCATCACGGTGGCATAGTGGTTAGCACTGGTGCCTCACAGCGCCAGGGACCCGGGTTCGAATCTGGCCTCGGGTGACTGTCTGTGTGGAGTTTGCACATTCTCCCCGTGTCTGCGTGGGTTTCCTCCGGGTGCTCCGGTTTCCTCCCACAGTCCAAAAATGTGCGGGTTAGGTTGATTTGGCTATGATAAATTGACCCTTAGTGTTAGGGGGGGATTAAATATGTGGGGTTACGGGGATAGGATGGGATATGTTAGGGGGAATTAAATATGTGGGGTTACGGGGATAGGGTGGGATATGTGTCGGTGCAGGCTCGATGGGGATTCTGTGTGAGAAAGCAGGGACAGGGTACTGGATTTGGATGATCAGCCATGATCGTATTGAATGGTGGAGCAGGCTCGATGGGCCGAATGGCCTACTCCTGCTCCTAGTCTCTATGTTTCTATGTTTCTCTAAACACTCCAGGGCAGGTGCTGCACAGGTTAGATACAGAGTAAAGCTCCCTCTACACTGTCCCATCAAACCCTCCAGGGCAGGTTCTGCACAGGTTAGATACAGAGTAAAGCTCCCTCTACACTGTCCCATCAAACACTCCCAGGGCAGGTATAGCACGGGTTAGATACAGAGTAAAGCTCCCTCTACACTGTCCCATCAAACACTCCCAGGGCTGGTATAGCACGGGTTAGATACAGAGTAAAGCTTGCTGTATACTGTCCCATCAAACACTCCCAGGGCACGTATAGCATGGGTTCGATACAAAGTAAAGCTTGCTGTACACTGTCTCATCAAACACTCCCAGGGCAGGTGACATGAATCTTATATGAAGTAATACTGGGCGGCCTGCTGGTGGCGCTAGCCAAGGAGAGTATAAATACTCAGGCATGGGCCCAGCTTGCTTAGGACATTCCACAACAGAAACTAGTGAAGGACACAACTAGATCTCCATGTTGAAAAACAGTTGATTAAAGCTTTGTTTAAAGCTTAGACCAAGTGCCTAGTAGTTTTCTTACGTCAGCAGGTATAGCACGGGTTCGATGCAGAGTAAAGCTGTAAGATGGGAGCATTAGCTGTGCCTGTAGGTGGGAGAGACGACGGACCTGTTCCTTGATACTGTTGGTAGAAGGAGTAAGAATGACCAGGACCCTGGCAGAATTATCTGCCCTTATTCAAATGGTATTCTTGAATCCCCACTTGGGCAGGCAGGGGACCTCTGTTTAACGAGATGGCACCTGTAACAGTGCTGCACTCCCTCAGCATTGCACAAAAGTGTTAGCTTAATGATGAGCTCAAATTCCTGAGATGAGGCTTGTACAATCTACTGACCCAGAGACAAATGTGCCAGGAACTGAGCCAAGCTAGCACAAAACCTGATGTATTTGTTTCAGCAATATAAGCATCGGAATTGCCTTGCTGATAATTCTAGAGAAAAGGTTGGTGTGAATACCAAATGGAAATCCGATCTTGTGTATTGAAAAGTAGAAATGTACAGGACTGAAGGGATCCTTAATGCGCAGTCACCTGGCTCCAAAGTTCATACACTAGTCTACACCCTAGTATTTAAACTTGGGCAGGATCTGGATTGGAAAATTGGCAAAAGTGTGATTTGAATTTTCCCACTCAGTTGCTGCCATAAGATCAGGTGGAACGTGATGGAAAATGTAGGGGTAAGTCTCATGCCCCTCAATCACTTTCTCTGCTAAGTATCTATCCAATTCCTTCTTACATTTGTAACACTATTTATTTCTCCTGCCTCCCTGGGCAGGAGGTTCCATATAGTCAGGACCCTCGATGCAAAGTGATTGGGATAGATACTGACTTTTTGGTAGCTGACTGGCGGAGCGCGTGAGCTGGCATCCCGTTTCAGCAGCAAAGAAGCCCCTGCCATTTTGGCACCTCATTCAGGGTGCCAAACAGACATCTTGATGCAGCTCATTAGATGTCAGCCTGAAAATTGGGCAAAGCTGCCGCCAGCAAGGTAAGTTGCTGGAGTGGGGGGGGGGGGGGGGGGGGGGGGGGGGGGTGGGGGGAGGGGCGTTCGCAATCACGGAGGCTGTGGGTCCTGGAGCAGCAGCAGCAGCCCAGATTATATCTGTGGGCCCAGGAGGAACATTCCTGCTCCTCCGGGGCCCAGAAAAATAATTGAATGTTTTTTGCGGGGCCCGACCAGTTCCTACCTAAAATGGCAATCGGGGTCCCCGATTTCCATATTAAACAGGTGGGCACTTTGGACACCCGGCAGTAGGCCTCTTTCAAAATGGAGCCAGCTACATCGTCAGTGTTATCGGGCAAGTAAGGTTACTGACCCCATTTTGAGGTGAGGGCACTCAAAACCGACCCCATTAAATCTAAACTGTTCGGTCCCCTTCTGTGGCCCCTTGCTGTAGAGATTGTGATTATTAATGTTCAATTTAGCTCGATCCCTTGGAATCTCCAACAATTGAAAAACATTTTCCCGTAACATTTTTTTTTCCAGTGGAAACATTCCCAGTTTACTCAAGCCGAACGTTCACAAAACAATCAAGGACGAGAAGAATTTCACTTCTAATAAGGAGTGTGCTTTTTTTTTAAACAATGTTTTCTTTTGGGTTGGCGGTTGGGTTTGGGGAGGAGGGGATGAGCGAAGAAGAGAGGGCCCACGCCATCTAAAGAAAGTATTCAGATGTGACACCGACCTTCTTTTGATTTCATCGGGTGGGCGCACTAGCTCGCAGGCTGTCCCAAGTTTGGTCAGGACAGAAAAGATCTGCCCTCGCTCTTTCCACGCTGCATCCTCACAGCCCTCTACCCCTCGCCATGTTACGGAGAAGATGATGTTCGTCAGCAAGTTGCAAAGTTCCTCTTCTGGTGTTTGCTGGGAAAGAAAAAACAACATGGCCGAGATCATTTCAGGAATCCTCCAGATCCATACTACTGCAACTACAACAACAGCAACAACAACAACTACAATTTATAGAACGTCTTTGATGTACAAAAACGACCCAAAGAGCTTCACAGAGGAACAATCAAAAAACAGACACCGAGCCAAAGGAGGAGATGTTAGGAGAAATGATCAAAATCTTGGTCAAAGAGGGTTTTAAGGATGGACTTAAAAGAGAAGGAGCTGAAGAGATGATTCCAGAGCGTGGGCCGTAGAAGGCTGCCAATGGCGAGGTAAAGGAAGTGGGGATAGTTGTAGGGCTGGATGTGGTTACAGAGATAGAAGGGGTGAAGTCATGAAGTGACTTAAACACAAGGATGAAGCTTTGGGGGACTGGGAGCCAATGTAGGTCATCAAAGACAGGGTTGATCGATGGGTGGCACTTGGTGTAGGACAGGATACAGGCAAAAGAGTTTTGGATGAGCTGAAGTTTTCAGAGGATGGTGAACAGATGGTCGGCCAGGAGAGCAGTGAAACAGTCGATTCTGGAGGTGACAAAAACATGGATGAGGGTTTCAGCAGCAGAAGGGCTGAGGCAGGGGAGGTAGCGTGCGATGATACAGAGGTGGAAGCCTTTGCAATGAAGAGGAGATGGGGTAAAGTTCCCTTCTTACCTGAAGGTACTTTACCCAGAACTCTCTTCAGTCCCTCAGATATTGCATTACCTGACAAATATATGCTGATCAGACTGGAACCTTGAGTGCTATGTCCAGTTTTGATCACCAGACACACAGGAAACATTCGAGGGCTCTAGGTGGACAGAGAAGAGACACGAGAATGGGAGCATTGTGGTTTGCATGTGATATATGAGGTATTGTAGCTGAAGATATATTTATGGAGGGCATTGAAAAGATATGCTCAGGACTTTAACATTGACTAGATGGACTGCAGCCACCCTATACATTCCTATGTTGTCAAGTGACTGATCCGACTGATGGATTGAGTTATGCTGAAAAGTGAATGCACATAGATATTGGGTGAGGACTAGATTTGCCTCAACTTCAATATACCCTCTCGCCCAGGTTGAATGACAAGATTCACAGTTGGTCTCATGGGTGAAGTACTGAAGGACCACCATGGAACTGTGCCCCAATGTGAGCTTCCACCTTTCGGAGAAGAGGTGAGGAAGTTGAGGGAAACAACAAACTGATTACTTCACGGGGCATCATTCAAAAGTGGGGTTCAAACTTTGGCTTCCAAGATCACCCTAAGTCTCATTTAAAATGGTCAGGAACATGACAGAGGCTGTGAAAAGAGAACTTACAGACTTCATAAACCGATCAAAGTTCAGTGTTAAATATAATTTCAATTCTCCTATGCCTTTTCCTATTTTTCAATCAGCTTCTAGAAGACTTTGTATTCAGATCTTTTTTTTAGAGACAAAAGGATGATTAATGTTGTCCCATCAAACACTTCCAGAGCAGGTACAGCACAGGTTAGATACAGAGTAAAGCTCCCTCTACACTGTCCCATCAAACACTCCCAGGGCAGGTACAGCACGGGTTAGATACAGAGTAAAGCTCCCTCTACACTGTCCCATTAAACACTCCCAGAGCAGGTACAGCACGGGTTAGATACAGAGTAAAGCTCCCTCTACACTGTCCCATTAAACACTCCCAGGGCAGGTACAGCACGGGTTAGATACAGAGTAAAGCTCCCTCTACACTGTCCCATTAAACACTCCCAGGGCAGGTACAGCACGGGTTAGATACAGAGTAAAGCTCCCTCTACACTGTCCCATTAAACACTCCCAGAGCAGGTACAGCACGGGTTAGATACAGAGTAAAGCTCCCTCTACACTGTCCCATTAAACACTCCCAGAGCAGGTACAGCATGGGTTAGATACAGAATAAAGCTCCCTCTACACTCCCATTAAACACTTCCAGAGCAGGTACAGCACGGGTTAGATACAGAGTAAAGCTCCCTCTACACTCCCATTAAACACTTCCAGAGCAGGTACAGCACGGGTTAGATACAGAGTAAAGCTCCCTCTACACTCCCATTAAACACTTCCAGAGCAGGTACAGCACGGGTTAGATACAGAGTAAAGCTCCCTCTACACTGTCCCATTAAACACTCCCAGAGCAGGTACAGCACGGGTTAGATACAGAGTAAAGCTCCCTCTACACTGTCCCATTAAACACTCCCAGGGCAGGTACAGCACGGGTTAGATACAGAGTAAAGCTCCCTCTACACTGTCCCATTAAACACTCCCAGAGCAGGTACAGCACGGGTTAGATACAGAGTAAAAGTCAGTCAAAATTGCCTCAGGGTCACATTGGGTGAACATCTGCTTTCCAAGTGCAAGCTTGATTCTGACCTTTCATAGTTGTAGAGTAGTGGACAAGGAGATTTACTCTGAGTTTGTGCTGCGCTATAGCCTGCCTGGGATGCTGACAACAGGTGTCAAAAGTGGAAAAGTGTTTAGTTCCCCAGCATGGAAATTCCTCATCTTGGACACAGGAACATGAGTAGGTCATTCAGCCCCTCAAGCCTGTTCCATCATTCAATTAGATCTTGGCTGATCTCTACCTCAACTCTAGTGACCCGTCTTTGCTCCATATCCCTTAACACCGTTACCCAACAAAAATCTACCCCTCTCAGTCTTAAAAATTTCACTTGTCCCCCAGCATCCACTGTCTTTTGGGGCAGAGAATTCCAGATTTCTACTACCCTATGTGTGGAAAAAGTGCTTCCTAATTTCCCTCCAAAGTGGCTTAGATGTCCTCATCATTTTGGTAAATATGCACTGTACCCACTCTGGGCCAATATATCCTTTCTGAGGTGAAGTGCCCAGAACTGAATGCAACGTGACGAATACAGAAATGTTATAACAGATACCTGTGGGTTGCTGGTATTGGAAGCATCGTCACTGGGGAGATTCTCCTGGTAGCTGCTGTCATCCAGGACATTAGAGAGACTGGAACTTTTCCATGTACGCATCCCTGGGAAGGGTTTGAAATTCTCCATAGGAGATGGCGTTTCAGATGTGCTGACTGGAGTCAGATTTCCACTCTCCATGGTGGTAAAGGAACTGGCGCTCCCCATTTCCATTCCCAGATCAAAGGATGGGAGTGTGAAAGGCGACTGGGGCTGGTAGAAAGCATCTTCGGAGATGTCGCAGGGGATGGCTTCACTTGAGCCTGGGATGTCTATCGTATTGGTGGAGGAGTGGCTAGTGCGGTCCAAGGAGTCGAATGACTTGAAGTTCAAGGAGTCGTAGGACTTCATCTTGCTGGACGGGAAGCTAGGTGACATGGAAAGATCAGAATGCCCTTCTGACATGTCTTCGTTGAGATCCATGTTGAAGGGGAGAAAGACCTCAGAGTCCTGGAAGTCTGATTGGCTATTCATGCGATTTATCAGCTCTTTGCCTTGTTCCGAGATGAGGTCTTGGCTCTGATCAGAGTTCTTAATTAAGTCTATGGAGTAGCTATTGAACGAGCTCGACAGACTGGCCTCTCGAGATTCGTATGACTCTTTGACGTAGAGTTTGGTCAAGTTGTCCTGCCATCCAGCCTGTTTTGCCAATTGACGAACAATATCTTGCTGGGAGTAAATCAGATGGAAAAGCTAGAAAAAAATTGATAGTTAGAACAGAAATAAGTAGATAGTAAAGTCCAGTGCAAGAATAGGCTAGTCAGCCCAACAAGCCTGCTCCATATAGAGTCTATGTATGAAGTTATCATGAACTTCCATCCCTGCCATTCCCCATCGTTGACTGTTGACCCGTTATTTCAAGGAACACTTGTTCCTTCCCTTACCTCCCCTGAAAGAAAAAATCAAAACAGTGCCATTAATGATTCTTTAACCCTGAAATTGCCTTCTCATCACATATCAATGTACCTCCTTTTAAAGGTGTCAATTAACCTCAAATCAATTCCTTCTATGGCAGTCTGTTGCAGATCCACTGTTCTATGGTGGTGTTGGAGGGGAAACCATTGTCTTCGAATTCCCAAAATTGGTCAAGGCTGTGAACTTTATACGACCATCTGAGACTCCTGTGGCCATTTGAGTATGGTAGTGTGGTGGTATGGTATTGGAACAGCAACCCAGAAGATGTCAACCCATCACCACTGTGCTCAGTGGCCTACATTGGTTCCCGGTCCACCATCACCTCGATTTAAAGATTCTCATACTTGTGTTCAAACCCATCCATGGCCTCGCCCCCTCCCTATCTCTGTAACCTCCTCCAGCATGGCAACCATAGAATCATAGAATGATACAGCACAGAAGGAGGTCATTCGACCCATCGTGGCTGTGCCAGATCTTTGAAAGAGCTATCCAATTAGTCCCACTCCCCTGCTCTTTCCCCATAGCCCAGCACATTTTTCCTTTTCAAGTAATTATCCAATTCCCCATTGAAAGTTATTCTTGAATCTACTTCCACCACTCTTTCAGACTGTATTCCAGATCATAACAACTCACTGTGTAAAACATTCTTAAAGTGTGGTGCCCACAATTGGCCACAATACTCCAGCTGAGGCCTAACCAGTGTTTTGTAAAGGTTTAGCATAACTTCCTTGTTTTGCCTGCATTTAGAAAGCCAAGGATTCCATATGCATTTTTAACAGCCTTCTCAACTTGTTCTGTCACCTTCAAAAACTTGTGTACATACAGCCAGAGGTCACTCTGTTCCTGCACAATTGCCTCTCCTCATTCTTCCTACCAAAATTAATTACTTCATACTTCTCTGCGTTAAATTTCATCTGCCACGCATCTGCCCATTTCACCAGTCTGTCTATGTCATCTTGAAGTATGCTACTATCCTCCTCACTGTTTACTGCATTTCCGAGTTGCGTGTTATCCACAAACTTTGAAATTATGCCCTGTATACCCAAGTCCAGGTCATTAATATAGTTCAAAAAGAGAAATGGTCCCAACACCTACCCCTGGGGGACGCTATGGCACACTTCCTTCCAGTTGGAAAAATTACCATTTAACACTACCCTTTGCTTCCTATCCCTTAGCCAATTTCATTTTCACGCAGCCACCGCCCCTTAAATCCCACGGGCTTCAATCGTGCCAACAAGTCTATTATGTGGTACTTTTTAAAATGCCTTTTGAAAGTCCATATACAATATCAACCACATGACCCTCAACCACCCTTTCCGTTACTTCATGAAAGAACTCAATCAAGTTAGTCAAACACGATTTTCCTTTATCAAGATTGTGACCAGTGCCTCCACAATTTCTACCCTTACTTCCCTCAGCAATCTAGGATGCATCCATCTGTGCCAGGTAACTTTTCTACTTTGAGCACTGCCAACCTTTTAAGTACCTCCCCTTTATCTATTTTTATCCTATCCAATTTCTCTACTACCTCCTCCTTTACTGTGTCATTGGCGGCATCCTCTTCTTTCATGAAGACAGATGCAAAGTACTCATTTAGTACCTCAGCCATGCCCTCTGTCTCCATAAGATGATCTTTTTTGTCCTTATCAGCCCCACCCTTCGACTATTTATATCTTTATAAATGACTTTTGGGTTCCCTTTTATGTTATCCGCTAATCTATTCTCACATACTCTCTTTGCCCCTCTTATTTCCTTTTTCAGTTCTCCCCTGTACTTTTGGTATTCAGCATGGTTCTCGACTGAATTATGAACCCGACATTTATCATAAGCTTCCTTTTTCTGTTTCATTTTAGTCTCTACATCATTAGTTATCCAGGGAGCTCTAGCTTTGAATGTCCTTACTTTCCCCCTCGTGTGAATGTGTCTAGTCTGTACCCGAATCATCTCCTCTTTGAAGGCCTCCCATTGTCCACTTACTGTTGTACCTGCCAATCTTAGATTCCAATCCACCTGAGCCAGATCCTTTATCTGCTCACTGAAATTAGCCCTCCTCCAGTTGAAAATTTTCACATTTGATTTTTCCTTGTCCTTTTACATAACTGCTCTAAACCTAACGATATTGTGATCACTGTTTCCCAAATGTTCCCCCACTGAAACTTGCTCCACATGCCCCATTTCATTCCCCAGAACTAGATCCAGCACTGCTTCCTTCCTCGTTGGGCTGGAAACACACTGATCAAGAAAGTTCTCTTGTATACATTTCAGGACTTTCTCCCCCTCTTTGCCCTTTACACTATTTTCCCAGTCTATATTAGGATAATGGAGACCCCCCCCCACCATCATCACTATAAAGTTCTTGCATCTTTCTGCAATTCGCTCCTCTATCTCCTTCCCACTGTTTAGTGGCCTATAATATACACCCAGCAGCATAATAGCTCCGCTATTGTTCCCCAATTCTAACCAAATAAATGTTGTCTTTGAACCTTCAAGTACATCATCCCTTTCTAGTGCTGTAACAATATCATTGATCAATACAGCCACCCTCCTCCTTTTTCTCCTTCCCCATCTTTCCTGAATACATTGTAGCCAGGAATATTAAGTGCCCTTTGGCTCTTAATGCCTTCTGTAGAGGCCAAGCAAGCCATTCAGGGTAACTGGGGATAGGCAATAATAAATATTTCCTTGTTACTTCAAGTTTATCTATTCCTTTCACGAATAATGAACTGTATTACTTCTGAGAATAAACAGACAATATATTATTAATTTATTTTTAATGCATCCTTTTCTCCCCCAATTTTCTACCGTTTGCTCTTAAAGGTAGCCACTCATTCAGGGTTATATTTCCACGGGTGCTGACAGTTACTGGAGACAGGGAAGACCCTAAGCTTGATCCCTGGTCTCTGCTGAGTTAATGAATAGTGCCTTCAAGAGATGATGCTCCTTCGGCTGGTGGTAGGGTGTTACATCTGGCTTTCCTGGGTTCAGAAAAGGAGAGAAGTTAGAGTCCCTGCTCCTGATCACTCAACTATGACTCCTATTGGGAACAGCACATGGAGGGGGTTCTGGTGCCAGTCCAAAAATTATCAGATTTATTGACTTCAATTTCACAACTCGCCATGGTGGGATTTGAACTGTCAACCTCTGGATTGCTGATCCAGTACCATAACCACTATTATGGATTCATGAGTCAAACATGAACACACTGTGTGTTGCTGGGTATAACACTCCTGTATATATAATAACACACTGCTGGGTATAATGCTCCTGTCTATAGAACAAACCATATACATCAGTCATATGTATACCCAATGATAGAGTGTAACATTCTGTGTAAAGTTATATAATAACCATGGATGTTGCGGTACAATGTTTCACTTGCCTTTCGACAGACGTCCAGTCGCACAGTTAAGTCTGCTCTGTGAGACAGATAAACCACGGCAACCAGGTCCTTGTAATTTGGGACAGGATCTTAAAAGAGAAGTGAAGCCAGCATTAAAAAAAAACAGAGAGAGAGGGAGCACTGATCTTCTTTACCAATGAAAATTGTATTTTGGACGAGACGTTAAACCACGTCTGCCCTTTCAGGAGGATGTAAAAGATCCCACAGCACTAATTGAAGAAAAGCAGAGGAGTTCTCCCCGGTGTCCTGGCTAATATTTATCCCTCAACCAACATCACCAAAAAACAAAAGCAAAATGTGGTGGTGGACGTGGTGTATATGGACTTCAAAAAGGTGTTTCATAAAGCCACATATTTGGCTTGCCTGCAAAGTTGAAGCCCATGGAATAAAAGGGATAGTGGCTGCATGGATACGAAATTTGCTAAGTGACAGGAAACAGAGAGTAGTGGTGAACAGTTGTTTTTTGGACTGGAGGAAGGTATACAGTGGTATTCCCCAGGGGTTGGTACTAGGACCATGACTTTTCTTGATATATATTAATGACTTGGATGTGGGTGTACAGGGCACAATTTCAAAATTTGCAGATGACACCAAACTTGGAAATATAGTGAACAGTGAGGAGGATAGTGATAGTCTTCAAGAAGACATAGACAGGCTGGTGAAATGGGCGGACACGTGGCAGATGAAATTTAATGCAGAAAAGTGCGAAGTGATACATTTTGGTCGGAAGAACGAAGAGAGGCAATATAAACTAAAGGGTACAATCATAAAGGGGTGCATGAACAGAGAGACCTGGGGGTATATGTGCACAAATCATTGAAGGTGGCAGGGCAGGTTGAGAAAGCGGTTAAAAAAGCATACGGGATACTGGGCTTCATAAATAGAGGCATTGAGTACAAAAGCAAGGAAATTATGATGAACCTTTATAAAACACTGATTCGGCCTCAACAAGTGTGTCCAATTCTGGGCACCGCACTTTAGGAAGGATGTGAAGGCCTTAGAGAGGGTGCAGAAAAGATTTACGAGAATGATTCCAAGGATGAAGGACTTCAGTTATGTGGATAGACTAGAGAGGCTGGGGTTGTTCTCCTTAGAGCAGAGAAGGTTGAGAGGAGATTTGATAGAGGTGTTCAAAATCATGAGGGGTCTGGAAAGAGTAGATAGAGAGAAACTGTTCCCATTGGTGGAAGGGTCGAGAACCAGAGGATACAGATTCAAGGTGATTGGCAGAAGAACCAAAGGCGACATGAGGAAAAACTTTTTTACGCAGCGAGTGGTTAGGATCTGGAATACACTGCCTGAGAGGGTGGTGGAGGCAGATTCAATCGTGGCTTTCAAAAGGGAATTGGATAAGTACTTGAAGGAAAAATTGCAGGGCTACGGGGAAAGGGCGGGGACTGGGACTAGCTGAAGTGCTCTTGCAGAGAGCTGGCAAGGGCTCGACGGGCCAAATGGCCTCCTTCTGTGCTGTAACCATTCTATGATTCGATGATTCTAAATACTGTGGATGCTGGAAAGCTGAAATAAATACAGAAAATGCTGAAAATGGTCAGTAGTTCAGTCAGCATCTTTGGAGAATCTGTTTCTCTCTCTCCACAGATGCCTGACCTGCTGAGTATTTCCAGCATTTTCTGTTTTTATATCACTAAAAAACAGATTATCTGGTCATTATCTCATAGCTGTTTGTGGGTTCTTGCTGTGCACAAATTGGCTGCTGAATTTCCTACATTACAATAGTGACTGCACTTCATAAAGTACTTCATTGGCTGTAAAGTTCTTATCAAATCCTTTTAACATTTTAAACACATCGATCAGATCACCCCTCAATCTCCTATACTAAAGGGAATACAAACCAAGTTTATGCAACCTGTCCTCATAATCTAACCTCTAAACCCCGGTATCATTCTGGTAATTCTGGGCAGCAGCTGTATTGGAGGCCCTGCAAAAAATTAGTAGTTTCAAGAGATGCTAGGCAAATATAAAAGGAAAAGGCGGCTCTGCGAACTCCTCTATTCAGGGCTAAAACAGCAATAAGATTGTGTCACTCGGCAGGGTGTTGGAGTGACATCAGGTACTTACCTGAGCACAGCACTTGCTCCGAGAGGCACCGAATGAGCGACACCGAGGCAGGAAATTCATTCAGGAAGGAGGTCAGACCCTGGTACCCAATATCCTTCAGCTTCAGTCGCAGCTTGCTTCTCTCGTGAACTTTCTCGTACTTCAACATCTTGGACATTAGCTGTCAGGAAACCAAAAAAAAAAGTAAATTCTTTTCAATCCGGCAGAATGTAAAACGGGCTGCAGTCTCCATCACTCGTTCTGTGCTACCGACCAAGGTAACTTCATACTCCCAAATGCCTCTAAATCAGCACAAACGATAGGGGCAGGAGTAGGCCATTCAGCCCCTTGAGCCTGTTCCGCCATTCAATTAGATCATGGCTGATCTGTACCTCAACATGGCGTTACTTCATCGGAAGGCCGGCAGAAACCCATTGATTACGTGAGTGAATGGAGCATCTGCTACATGAGGAGTTACTTCTCTGATGAAGTAACGCCAGCGGAGCGAGAGCAGTTCCGAGGAAGGTCCTGGCCATCTCAAAAAATATAGGCACATTGGTTCTTGGGATGCGGGCAACACTGTCAGTATTTATTGCCCATCCCTAGTTGCCCTGAGAACACTAAGGGGTAATCTGACGTAGCAAGTCATCCGCCAGTTGTAGGACCCAGCCAGATTTCATCCCACTGAAATCAAACGGAATGTAATATCAGGCAGGTTCTACAACTGACAGGTTAAAGTGAAAAATAGCCCCCAAGAAGTCAACCAGGTAGTGTGGGACTGGGGTCCGTTGTAGGGCTAAGACCAGCTAATGGTGGCTGATTCCCTTCTTTGAATGACGTCAGTGTAACAGTTTTGTTACTAAAACAATCCGCCAATTTTTATAGTCATTCTGCTTTCCTGGTGCCAGCCCACAAATTACCAAATTTATTCAGTTCAATTTCACAGTTTGACATGGTGGGATTTAAACTCACGACCTCTGAGCTGCAAGCCCAGCACTCTTTTAAGATTGATTGGAAATGGGAATAAAGGGATTTGGGAATAAGGTGAGTATATGGAATAGGACTACTGCTTGCATGGAGGATAAACATCAATACGTATTTTAAGGGTAAGCACATTCGCCCAGGAACAACTCACCCTAAAGATCTTCTCACGCACTTCATCCGAATACTTCTTCTGTAGGATCAATGAGTAGAACACCTCCACATTGCCAGAGTCAAACAACAAGGTATAGAGCTGGTCTCGAGAAGGACCTCCCTTCAACAGACTGAGTAACACATCCAGAATACCACAAAGCTGAGAAAAACAGAGAACTTTTATTCTGTGAGGCTCAGGACATAGGAAGCAAAAAAAAGACTAGCCAACATGAGGAATAGCCATCAATGGGTCATATCACAAACTCAACCCTAAGCGTTTGATAGTCCAAGGAAAGGACTTGTAAATGTCAGCCTTGGCTCAGTGGTTGCACTCTTACTTCGGAGTCATAAGGTCCGTGGGTTCAAGCCCCACTCCAGGACTTGAGCACATAATCCAGGCTGACACATCACTGCAGTACTGAGTCCGCTGCACTGTCTTAAAATGAAGACTCCACAGGTGATTTTGATGTGTAGCGTCCGGTGCGTGGACGGAGTAATTGTGGCGTCTGACCGATGTCGCCAATAGAGGGCCTGAACCATTTTAATGGTCGGAGCTCATTTAAATTTTACAGGCAAGCTGCCTGCGTGTTTCCAGCATTGCTCAACAGCTCGCCTACCGGAAGGCAGGAATTCCAGTGGGCCATCCGGCAGATTGAACTTAAAGGGGATGGCTAGAATGAATGGTTGGCGGTGGGGGGTGGGGTGGGGGAGGAGCGCAGAAGGGGAGTAAGTGGGTGGAAGCTTTCTCTTGGTACCAGAGGAAGAGCTATGATGCTTATACTGGCCCCAAAAAATACCTTCCAAATGCCACGCAGCACCCAATTTTCATCGGCCTCCAATGATCCCCTTTAAGGAAGACTGGTTTGGCCTTAACATTGCGTGTTTAACCACCCATGTTGCATCGAGGTCCTAATGGGGCCATATAGTAATGAGGCTCCTGCCTGCTTCTGGCAGGAACTTTGGCCACCTATGCCAAGGCCTGGACAAAACAGAAGCAGGTGGGAAGACAGCGGTAAATTTTTCCATTGCGACTTTGATCTCGCTATCATCCCATTTCAAGAGGAATTAAAGGATCCCATGTCACTATTTGACAAAGAGCAAGGAGTACTGTTGGTTTTGCTGAACTAATACCACCAAAAAAGACACATAATCTTTTCATTTATTCATTCATTTGCAGCTTGTGGGATCTTCCTGTGAGTAAAATGCCTGCAGTGTTTACCCACATAACAACAGCTACTGCACTTAAAAAGAGATTCATTGGTTGTGAAGGCTCTTTGTGTTATATAATTGCAAGAAATTTGATTCATTTCTGTTTAAGTAAGAGCAGCGTGACAAAGGAATTTAGGAAAGAAAATAGTCCCTTTCTTTTTCGTTTATTGAGAAAGGAAGGTGAAGGGCCAAGGACCCCACCAACATTGAAAAGATTAGGATGGAAGAGAAGGTAAATCCAGTCGCAGCTAGATGACACCAAACTCGGATTTTAGAAGCTTGTAGGATGAAGGTACAACTGCAAAGCTCTGCTGCCAAGGCATGCTCATGTATCACCCCACTGTGCTTGCTGACTGTACTTTGGCTCCTGGTCCACCAACTCCTAGAATTTAAAATTCTCATCTTACTTGTTCAAATCCCTCCATGGCCTTGCTCCTTTCTACCACTGTAATCTCCTCCAGCCCTACAACCCTCCAAGAACTCTGCGTTCCTCCAACTCTGGCCTCTTGCGCAGCACCCTCAGATCCTCTGTCTCACCCTTGGTGGTCGTGCTCTCAGCAGTCTAGGCCCTTAGCTCTGGAATTCCATCTCTAAACCTCTGCCTTTCCACCTTTTAAGACCCTCCTTAAAACCTCTCTCTTTGACCAAGCATTTAGTCACCTGTCCTAATATCGCCCTCTTTGGCTTGGTACCAATTTCCATCTATTAAGCGCTTGTGAAGCATCTTGAGACATCTTCCTACATTAAAGGTGCTATATAAATGCAAGTTGCTGTTGTAGCTATTGAGAGAGTCCACAGTTTTGAGGTTCTGGTAAAAAAAAAAAATTTGGAATGGGAGATGGTGTGATAAGAATTGGATGGGTTTTTGAAAGGCATGAATTGGTATGGGACTTTTCTCATTCATACAAGTTAACCTTATCCCATCATGCCTGGGCAGAACAAATTCACTTTGGTTGAGTTTGTACATAATAACAAACAACAAAAAGATGAATTACAAATGGATGGGGGAAGGGAAAATGAGTTTCCTCACCAATCTGGTTCCGATATCATGGAAGGGTTGACTTGTCATGGAGGTCACCCGCTTATCTGTCAGTAACCCCTCTGTGGATGAATTCTGAATACCAGTTACACCAAACTCCTTACCTGATCATCATCGTTTACTGTCGCCATGTAGGAGATGATGTTGTGCAACTCCTCGGCTGTAACTGCTTTAGTGATGAAATCTTTCACCAGGCTGAAGAGCGACAGCTGAACTGTTTTAACATCAGCTGTGATCTGGTTATCCTTCTGTGCACTGAGAAGAAAGGAGCAAATAATGAAAGTGACCACAAAGTTGCTCCATCCCTCAAACATGGGAATTCCAACATCACACTTGGTTTCTTGGTAGCTTGGTTTTTATTCAATAGCCTGAAAAAGCAGCAACTAATGTCCTTTAGGGAAGGAAACCTGCTGCCCTTACCCGGTCTGGCCTATATGTGACACCAGTCCTGTACCAAGGTGGTTGACTCTTAGCTGCCCTCTGAACTGGCCCAGCAAGTCACTCAGTTGTATCAAACCGCTAGCAGTGATACAGGAAGGCAGGCCACTACCAACTAGATTGGCAATAAATGCTCGCCTTGCCAGCGACATCCAATCATTATTTTTTTAAACTCTGTACAGTTACTCATCCGTACCCTGCTGAGTAAACAGCAACTCTGGAGTTACTCAGCGAGTAGCCATTACTCTGTTGAATAAACAGTAACTCGGTACAGTTACACAGTGGATACATAAGAACATAAGAAGTAGGAGCAGGAGTAGGCCATATGGCCCCTCGGGCCTGTTCCGCCATTCAATAACCCTTACCCTATGAATAACCAGTAACTCAAGACAGTAACAGTAAGTAATCCCTACCCTGTTGAATAACCAGTAACTGAACAGTAGGTATTCACTGCCTTCAAGCCAAATGACTCACAAAGTAACTCTTCACACTCACCCATAATGTGTCCGGATGGAGTCCAGTATGTACTGCACACCGTATTTCCTTCTGATACGCTGCTTGTGATCTTTGATAATTGTGGATAAGTACTGTATGTGCCCTGTGAGTGTAAAGAGAATCAGGCAATCAACTTTCAACCTACACACATAGCCTGTCCCTCATTAATCTCAAATTACCAGGAACAGGAGCTTTTTGATGTGCAGAGACTTCAGGTGAACTTTACAGAAGGCCACCTTCTCAGGGCAACTAGGGATGGGCAATAAAAGCCAGCCTTTCCAACGACACCCACATCCCAAGAATTAATTTTAAAAAAGAGAGTAAGACAGCAATTTGTGTTCATCAGGGTGAGGGATGTTAGCGCTGGAGAATGGAATATTTTCCATTTTAGGCATATTATCAGCATCAATTAGGTCAGGCAAAGCACAGCCAGATGCAAATTAAAGCTCCCTCGAATCTTCCCCAACAACATGCTTCAGATCCAACTGGGGTATGATAGAGTAGTGGTTACGTTACTGGACTAATAATCCAGTGGCCTGCACGAAGAAACCTGAAAACATGTGTTCAAATCCCCCCATGGCAATTTCAGAATTTGGATTCTGGAAATAAAAGTTTGCTATCAGTAAAAGTGACCATGAAGCTGCTGGATTTTCATAATCTGGTTCACTGATGTCCTTTAAGGAAAGAAACCTGCTGTCTTTATCTGGTTATGTGCGACTCGAGTCCCAAACAAACATGGTTGACTTTTAACTGCCCTCTGAAGTGGCCGAGGAAGGCATTCAGTTGTATCAAACTTTCGATAGGCAATAAATGCTGGCCTTGTCATCCCATCGCATTCTGTCCTATCCCGTTCCAACCCTTGGTCATCCTGGTTTGCACACACTGAACTTTTCTGAAAATCTTCTGAAAGGTTGGGAATTTCCTATTTTAAATTTACTCTTCATTTTTATTTTTACCACCATCAGAAGGGAGGGAAGATTTAGGTTGGGTCAGGGCAGTTTTGGCAGCTCAGTACATAAGAAAATAAGAAATAAGAGCAGGAGTAGGCCATGCGGCCCCTCGAGTCTGCTCCGCCATTCAATATGATCATGGCTGATCATCCACCTCAACTCTACTTTCCCGCCTGATCTCTACATGACCACATAGAGATCAACGAGCCAGAGACAGAGTCCAAATTTCAAAGACTTTCTGCTGGCACAGGCTCTGAGTGCATTACCTTTTTTTTTGGGCTGGACCATTTTCACTACGGACTTGACCTAATCCTCTCTCTTCCTCCTCTCTCCAAATCCTTCTCCCTCATGCACAGACTGAGTTTCGCGGACCAGTAAAAGGTTTTCCAAATAAAAATATGAAACGTTACCCAATCGAACGGCGAAGTCGCTGTGGCTCCAGATGCGGAAGTCGAAGAGCAGGTACTGGTACATATAGTGGAGTAGGAGGTTATTGCCTTCGCTAGCTGCCTGCTCCATCAGGAACTGACAGGCCATGAGTACATTCATATCCACTCTGTGGCTCGGAACCTATGTCAAAGAAAGAGTTGCATTTATATTGCGTCTTTCATGATGTCAGGACGTCTCAAAGCGCTCTACAGCCAATGAAGTACTTTTGAAGTGTTGTAAGATAGGAAACTCAGCAGCCAATTTGTGCACAGCAAGGTCCCACAATCAAATGACCTGATAATCTATTTTTAGTGATGTTGGTTGAGGGATAATTATTAGCCAGGACTATCCTGCTCTTCTTCAAATAGTGCCATGGGGTCTTTTATGTCCACCCAGGAGGGCAGACAGGGCGTCGGTTTAATGTTTTATATGAAAGATGGCACCTCCGACAGTCCAGCACTGCCTCAGTACTGCACTGAGGTGTCAGCCTAGATTTTGTGTTCAAGTGTCTAGAGCGGGACTGGAACCCATGATCTTCCAACTCAGAAGCGAGAGTGCTACCACTGAGCCATGGCTGACACCTATATATATATATATATATATGTAAAGAAACAGAGTGGTTGTTAGGAATGTGAATTTTGGAATAATAGATGCAGTCCTGTGGCTATATTAATAATGGGTCATAAAGGCTTGTAGATTTATTAAAGATTAAATGTTCCACATACGACCAGCACTTGACATCACAGAAGATACTTTGCCGCAGCAGATACTCAAATTACAGCTCAACCCTCAAGAAGTCTCCCTTCTTTGTCTCCCAACCTATGCTTATGATCTCAATTCATTTATACTGTTCCTAACAGGACTAATCCAAAGGTATCTGCATCCCATAACACTTTACCCACTTTTGGTACCAATCCCTATCAAGCGGTCCCTAGTCTGTTACATATTATGATCTCAAAGGAGGGGGACAGTACCTGAGCAATGGGAACCATTTACAATGTTAGATAGTATGGGGTCCAGGAAATTAAGTTGGATGGTCAGCAGTTTAGTGGGAATGGGGTCAAAGTGCCACGGACAGGATGAGCTTGGAAAGGGAATGGAGTGTGATGGGGAGAAACTGGAGAGTGACGTGGGTTCAGGGCTAGGGCATGGGGAAGCCTCGCGAGAGGCTTGGCTTGGTGGGCAAGAGGGAGGGGGCGGGGGGGAAGCAGCAGAGGCAGGTGAGCAGATGGTCTCAATCTTCGTGATTGAGTCCATGAGCTCTTCACACTTGTGGTTGGAGGTGAGGGTGGACGAGGCAGAGGAAAGGGATTTAAGGAGGCGGTTGACAGTGGAGAAAAGAAGCCAGGGATTATTTTTGCTCTCCAGGATGATCCTGGAGTAGTGCACAGTTTAGGCATAACTCATGTTTCTCCTTATAATTATAGTTTCCCATCCCTGGCATCATCCTGGTGAATCTATGCTATACGCTCTCTATGGCTTTAACGGCCTTTCTATAATGGGGTACACAAACTGCGGCCTAACCTTGGTATAAATTCCGCTTTATTACTTTACTCTTGTTGCCTGTGCTTCTAAGATGATTGAAGAATAATTACTCCAGCTCTAACTGAGCAGGAATTGTCACCCACCAAACTTCTGCAAATGTCGTCATTTTCTTTTGGTTAAAATTAACAAGTTTATAGAAAATGTTTACTCCAAGATAATGACATCTGACAAAACAACCTTGTTAAGTTTAATGAAACTCATTAACTGTAATGAGACCTTATTAAGTTTAATGCAACCTCGTTAACTGCAAAGGAAGTCACATCCCTTGCAGCCGTGTGAAGTTTACCACTGACTTCCTTTTCCGTGATGCTGCTCTCACAGGGACATCCACTTCTGTCCCCAGCTCCTTACAGAGGGAACATTCATTTTTTTTTATATACAAAGTGCGGTGCAGCAGGGTGGGTGGCAATTTAAACAAACCCTGACTGTGTGGCTGAAACTGCTCCAATCAAACATAAACAAGGCATCACCTTCTTTTAAAATAAAAACTTGTTTGCATGTTAGAAACATAGAAACATAGAAACTAGGAGCAGGAGTAGGCCATTCGGCCCGTCGAGCCTGCGCCACCATTCAATACGATCATGGCTGATCATCCAAATCCAGTACCCTGTCCCTGCTTTCCCACACAGAATCCCCATCGAGCCTGCACCGACACATATCCCACCCTATCCCCGTAACCCCACGTATTTAATTCCCCCTAACATATCCCATCCTATCCCCGTAACCCCACATATTTAATCCCCCCCTAACACTAAGGGTCAATTTATCATAGCCAAATCAACCTAACCCGCACATTTTTGTGCTGCTGAAAGTGAGGAATAGAACTACACTGTCCCATCAAACATTCCCAGGGCAGGCACTGCATGGGTTAGATACCGAGTAAAGCTCCCTTTTCAGTACTCCATCAAACACTCCAGAACAGGTACAGCATAGGTTAGATATTGAGTAAAGCTCCCTCTATACTGTCCCATTAAACACCCCAGAGCAGGTGTAGCACGGGTTAGATACAGTGTAAAGCTCCCTCTACAGGTTCCCCTGCAAATGTGTCTCAGCTTCAACCCGAGTTTGCAGATTCATCAGAATGATACCGGGCTTAGAGGGTTAAATTATAAGGACAGGTTGCATAAACTTAGCTTGTATTCCCTTGAGTATCGAAGACTGAAAGGTGATCTAATAGACATGTTTAAAATGTTAAAAGGATTCAAACTGAGTAGATACATAGAAACTAGTTCCTCTGATGGGGGAAATTCAAGAATGAGGTCACATTTTATATTAACGATTTAGACTTTGGAATCAAAAACACAATTTCTAAATTTGCGGATGACACCAAATTTGGGGGGGAGGGGGACAGGGGCGTATAGTCAATACTGAGGAGGACTGCAACAAATTACAAGATGACATTAATAAACTAGCAGAATGGGCATGTAAGTGGCAAATGAATTTCAACACAGATAAGTGTGAGGTATTACATCTTGGTAAGAAAAATAAGAAGGTCACATATTACTTGGAAAATAAGATTCTAAATGGGGTAGAGGAGCAAAAGGGATCTGGGAGTAGAAATACACAAATCACTAAAAGTAGTGAAGTAAGTTAATAAGGCCATAAAAAAGCAAACCAAGCACTAGGGTTTATTTCTAGAGGGATTGAATTGAAAAGTAGTGAAGTTATGCTAAACTTATATCGAACATTGATTAGACCACACTTGGAGTACTGCGTACAGTTCTGGTCGCCATATTTCAAAAGGATATAAGGCGTTGGAGAGGGTGCAAAAAAGATTTACAAAGATGATACCAGAAATGCGAGAGTATATCCATCAGGAAAGGATGAACAGACTGGGTCTCTTTTCTCTTGAAAAAAGAAGGCTGAGATGTGACCGAATAGATGTCTTTAAAATTATAAAAGGTTTTGATAGAGTAGACACAGAGATAATGTTTCCACTTTTGGGGAAGAGCAAAGCTAGAGGCTATCAATATAAGGTAATCACCAAGAAATCAAATAGGGAATTCAGAAGAAACTTCTTTATCCAGAGAGTGGTGAGAATGTGGAACTCGCTACCATAGGGAGTTGTTGATGCAAATAGATTAATAGAGGGTTATGCTGATAGAGTTAGATGAGGAAGGATGGGAGGAGACTCAAGTGGAGCATAAACGCCGGCATGGACTGATTGGGCCGAATGGCCTGTTTCTGTGCTGTGTATTCTATGTAATAATCTCAAAATTAGAGCTAGGCCGTTTAGGAGGGAAATTAGGAAGCACCTTGTCACACAAAGGGAAATCGAAATCTGGAATTCTCTGCCCCAAAAAGGCTGTGCATGCTGGAACAATTGAAATTTTCAAGACTGAGATCAACAGATTTTTGTTGGGCAAAGGAATTAAGGTATATGGAGCAGAGTCAGGTAAATGGAGTTGAGGTAGAGATCAGCCATGGTCTAATTGAATGGCGGAGCAGGCTCAAGGGGCTGAATGGCCTACTTCTGCTCCTATGTTCCAACCTCAGAAGAACGCCCCGCACTGCATCAGTGTGACCATCCGTGTTCTTTCCAAATTTGGGGGCAGTTGTGTGCTGTAGGCCTGTGGCCATTGGGAGTCGAATTTTGTCCACCAAACTCTACACCACAAAGGACTCTTACAAGAATTAGACAGGGCATAGCTTCAGGCCACCATGGGTTGCATTGAAAACCCCGAGTTGAAAGGCCAGCATCTAACTCACTGCAACACCCAGTCCCCATTTAAAAAAAAATGGAAACCATCAACGCAACCTTGTGGCAATCTGGAGGCCTTGCTGCAGTGCTCCCAGATAGAGTGCTTGGAGGTGTGGAGCAAGGAGTCCCTCCAACAATGAGGCCTTACCTTTTGTAGCAGGGCACCTATGACAGCGGGGCCATTGCACTGGATGAAATTCTCCTGGTTTATGGGATGGTTTCGGATGAGGTTCTTAACCAGTAGCAAGAAAGCGGCTACGCTATTCCTCTCCAATTTGCTCTCTATAAAAAGATGACAAAGCAGTTAGAATGAAGATGGCTCATTTGATCTCATCCTTACAGTATACTAACTTCACCGTCTCTCCATCACAGCCCTGACCAGTACCTTTCCAAGTTCACACTTAATGGCGCAAAGCTCCATTCGCTAGGAGACTATAATCGTGAATGTGAATGCAGAGATCCGCAGGTCCCGTAGAATTTTACGGCCATTTATGGATGCAAAATCCTTTGGAAAGAGCTGACCCTTGTGCTTGATAGTCATAGAGTCATAACGGCACAGAAGGAAGTCATTCGGCCCATCGAGTCCGTGCCGGCTCTCTGTAGAGCAATCCAGTCAGTCCCATTCCCCCGCTCTATCCCCTGCAAGTTTATTTCCCTCAAGTGCCTATCCAGTCTCCCCTTGAAAACATTGAGTGTCTCCGCTTCCACCACTTCCGTCGGTAGCGAGTTCCAGGTCCTCACCACTCACTGCGTCAAAAAGTTTTTCCTCACCTCCCCCCTGTATCTCTTGCCCAAAACCTTAAATCTGTGTCCCCTAGTCCTTGTACCATCAACTAGTGGGAACAGCCTTTCCCCGTCTAGCCTATCAAAACCCGTCATAATCTTGTACACCTCTATCAAATCACCTCTCAACCTCCTTTGCTCTAATGAAATCAAATCCAGCTTCTCCAACCTGTCCTTGTAGCTAAGATCCCCCATCCCCGGAACCATTCTGGTAAATCTCCTCTGCACCCTCTCAAGGGCCTTCACATCCTTCCTAAAGTGTGGTGACCAGAACTGGACGCAATACTCCAGTTGTGGCCTAACCAGCACTTTATAAAGGTTCAGCATAACTTCTCTACTTTTGTACTCAATACCTCCATTTATGAAGCCCAAGATCCCATATGCTTTGTTAACCACTCTCTCAATATGTCCTGCCACCTTCAGGGACCTATGCACATTAACTCCCAGGTCCCTCTGTCCCTGCACACTCTTTAAAACTGTGCCATTAAGTGTATATTGCCTCTCCCTGTTCCTTCTGCCAAAATGCATCACCTCACACTTCTCTGTATTAAATTCCATCTGCCACTTGTCTACCCATTCTGCTAGCCTTTCTATGTCCTGTTGCACTCCATTGGTATCATCATCACTGTTTGCCACACCCCCAAGTTTGGTGTCATCGGTAAATTTAGAAATTCTACTCTGTATTCCAATATCCAGGTCATTTATATATATCACAAAAAGCAGTGGCCCCAGCACTGACCCTTGGGGAACACCACTGTCTACCATCCTCCAGTCTGAAAAACAGCCATTTACCACAACTCGCTGTTTTCTATCCTTAAGCCAATTCCTTATCTAAGCTGCCACTGACCCACCTATTCCATGAGCCTCAATTTTGTTAACCAGCCTTCTATGTGGTACTTTGTGAAACGCCTTCCGAAATCCATGTAGACAACATCCATTGCATTCCTTTCATCAATCCCCCCGTTACTTCGTCAAAAGATTCAATTAGATTAGTCAAACACGATCTGCCTTTTACAAATCTGTGTTGGCTCTCCTTAATTAGCTTAAACCTCTCCAAGTACCCGTTAATGTTTTCCTTGATTAATATTTCTAAAACTTTACCCACCACTGATGTTAAACTGTAGTTACTAGGATTGCCCTTACACCCTTTCTTGAACAATGGTGTCACATTTGCCACTTTCCAATCCTCAGGCACCTCCCCCTCATCTAGGGAAGATAGGAAAATTATGGCAAGCCCTTCCGCTATCTCCTCCCCCAATTCCCTTAGCAACCTGGGAGGCAAGCCATCTGGACCAGGCGTCTTATCCACTCTAAGCATATCCAACCTTTCTCGTACATCCTGTCTTATCAATTTTCACCCCTTCCATTGCTTCTACCTTTTCCACTTCTACCGATAGATGCTCCCTATGGGTGAAACTCTGTGCCAGAAACTCAAGACCTAGAGTGGGGCTTGAACTCACAACCTTCTGAGTGAAACTGAGCCAATCTGACACTCATTAAAATCTATGATGTCATTGTTTATTTTTTTTTTAAATCGGGCACTTCCTGTTCAACAACAACAACTTGCATTTATAGAGCGCCTTTAACGTAGTAAAACGTCCCAAAGCACTTCACGGGATTATAATAAGATAAAAAATTGACACCAAGCTAAAGAAGGAGACACTAGGAGAGGTGACGAGGCAGCTTTTAAGGAGTGTCTTAAAGGAGGAGAGGCATAGAGATTTAGGGAGGGATTTCCAAAGTTTAGGGCCGAGACGGCTGAAGGCAATGGTGGGATGAGGTGGGGGATGGACAAGAGGCCTGAGTTCTAAGAACACAAAGTTCTCGGATGGTTGTAGGAGGTTACAAAGACAGGGAGAGGCAAGGTTATGCTCATTTTTTTTAAATTTACACTCCTTTTTTTCGTTTCCTCCCCTCCTCTCTGAGGGCACAGACTCTTGCTGGGATACAATCTCCGAGCCATTTTTCATGCACAAGCCTGGAGGATGCCAGGTTATGCAGCCGTCCTCACCTGACATCCATACACACGCACTTCCCCAGCAGGAGTCAATGGAAAGCAATCATGAGCAGTTATGTAGTGGTTATTGACTAGTAATCCAGAGGCCTGGACTAGTAATCCACAGAACGTAAATTCAAATCCCATCATGGCAGTTTGAGAATTTGAATTCAGTTTATTAAAAAAATCTGGAAATACACTTACTTCTGTTTCACAAACCCAGCTTAAAGCATGATGGGAACACCCTGGATCCAACATAAGTGCTGCAAGATGATCGAGAGTGCGTCAGTATTCTCTCTCATTCCCCACCCCCTCTCCCTGCATTTTCTGCTGAAGGAGTGGACATATTGGGGAACAGTTCCACAGGCACAGCAACCCTTTAGAACTCTTGCACCCAACAGTGTGTGTTCAGAAGCTAATCGACCGCAGGGACCACCACAGTTGAGCCGGATGATGTCTTCACTTGACATCCGCATGCACTCGCTTTCCAGTGGGAGTCACTGGCCAGTGATGAGGGGCTTCGACGTGGGCTGATTTTTCTCCGCCCTAGCCCATGGGGAACTGAGGCCAATTGTTCTGGCTGAGACCAGCTAACACAGCACAGATGTGGATCTTTTTTGTTTCGGTGGCTTAATGCACAGGGCAGTGCAATTCACAACACACCTCTCTGGATTGCCAATGTTGAAATCAGGACTCCTCGAACCATCCCCTACTCCAACTCATTGAAAGTCTCCTTTTGCAGCACAGAGGTAAACCATGCCAAAAAACCCTCCTATTTAGGAGTCACACTTAATCGCACCCTGTCATACAGACAGCATCTCCAGAATCTTGCGAAGAAACTAAAGAGTAGGGTCAACTTGATCCAGAAACTCGCCGGATCCACATGGGGAGCAGACGCTCAAACCCTCCGTACGGCAGCACTCGCCCTGGTGTACTCTACAGCGGAGTACTGCTCTCCGGCATGGCGATCAAGTCCGCATGTCAAATCCGTTGATGTCCAGCTGAATTCTACTATGAGGATTATCACCGGTACGCTTTTATCGACACCAACATCTTGGCTGCCCGTGGTTGCAAACATTGCACCACCACACCTACACCGCGAATATGCAGTCTCCAGAGAATACAACCGCTTCACCAGCAAAGACATGCCGATCCAGGCCGACTTGAACAACCTCCCACCAACCCGTCTCAAATCTAGAAGGCTATTTTGGACTGTCGCCGAAGCCCTTCAGTGATCTCCCCTTAGCCTTGATGACCGATGGCAAAATGCTTGGAAGAACTTTCTAACCCAATATGTAAAAAGCCCAACAAGGGAGGATTCGATATTGGATCTAGTAATGGGGAATGAACCAGAGCAGATAAGAGAAGTAAAGGTAGAGGAACATATAGGCAATAGTGACCATAATATAATACGCTTTAAGATGATAATTGAGAAAGACATAAGTATGACGAAAACCAGGGTAATAGATTGGAGAGAAGCTGATTTTGAGGGGCTGAGAATAGAACTTGGGAAACAAAAATGGTCAACAATATTGGCAAACAACGATGTAGAACAGCAATGGGAAACATTTAAAACGGTGTTCAACAGAGTGCAGGAAAAATATATTCCGCTAAAAGGAAAGAACAAACTAAACAATAATGAGTTATGAATAAAGTCATAAGGGAACAATTGAGTGTAAGGAAAGAGGCATACATTAAGTACACAGACATCAGGGGAGTGCATGATAAGAGAGAATACGAAAAGATTAGGAGACAAGTCAAAAAAACAATTAGGAAGGCAAAGAGGAACTATGAAATGAAATTATCAAGGAACATAAAACAAAATAATAAAATATTTTAGAGGCACATCAATAAAAAATGGAAGGTTGGGATGGGAATAGGGCCATTAAGGGATAGTCAGGATAATACCACAGGTAACGATAGAGAGATGGCAGAAATATTAAATAATTATTTTCCTTCAGTATTTACCAGGGAGATAGAACAGGTGGACATGAAATTGGATGATGAGATTAGTAATGAGATAAGTGCATTTAAAATAAAAAAGGGGATACATTAAATAAATTAATCAAACTCAAAGAGGATAAAATCTCTGGTCCAGATGGATTGCATCCACGCATTTTAAAAGAATCTAGGGAAGAGATAGCAGAGGCATTACTACGCATATTTAATAATTCATATAAAATTATGAAAGGTTTGGTAGAGTGGATAGAGAGAGAATGTTTCCACTTGTGGGGAGGAGCATAACTAGAGGCCATCAATATAAGATAGTCACCAAGAAATCCAATAGGGAATTCAGAAGAAACTTCTTTACCCAAAGAGTGGTGAGAACGTGGAACTCACTACCACAGGGAGTGGTTGAAGCGAATAGTTTGGATGCATTTAAGGGGAGGCTAAACAAGCATATGAGGGAAAAGGGAATAGAGGGTTACGCTGATAGATTTGGATGAGGAAAGACAGGAGGAGGCTCGTGTGGAGCATAAACACCGGCATGGACTGGTTGGGCTGAATGGTCTGTTTCTGTGCCGTATATCCTATGTAAGAAAAACCGTGACATATGGAATGGATTCCTTACAGAGGACCCCACAGTACAACCTGAAGGATCAAACCTTCCTCGCAAACAGTGGACAACCATGAACCGCCTCAGAACCGGCCATGGTAGATGCTGCCACCTTCGCCATAGATGGAAGATTAAAGCATTCCCATCATGCGACTGTGGAGCTCCTGATCAAACCCTGGAGCACATTATTGAGCACTGCCCTCTGAGGAAATTCGCAGGAAACCTACAAGATATCCACACTGTTACACTGGAAGCTTTGGCCTGGATATCTGACTTAGATATTGACATCTGATTTGCTTTGCTACTACCATACAAAAGAAAAGACTCCAACTCATTGATCCCCAAGACCACAAAACTCCCTGGGGGGTGATTTTCACCTTACCCGCTTGGACGGTAATCTGC
Source organism: Squalus acanthias (assembly GCA_030390025.1). Classification (NCBI taxonomy): domain Eukaryota; kingdom Metazoa; phylum Chordata; class Chondrichthyes; order Squaliformes; family Squalidae; genus Squalus; species Squalus acanthias. Next base: position 35,633,711 of record CM059432.1, on the reverse strand, counting down.
TGAGCGAATTGCCCGCCCATTATAGGAACCAACCGATGTTCATTTCTGCTAGTTTTCTGCAGAATGTGTCAATTTGAAAATTACCCCTAGCCCTCCCTGTTGAGCCCTACTTCTCCCTCCCAGTGAAACTCACTGGGTTTACCTGAAGACTTCCCCAGGGGCAGGAGCATCCCCTGGAAGTTCTGCGACGACGTCAGCTCTGGTCCCACCAGGTCAGTCGTCTCTTGATTCTCCTCTGAATCATCAGTCTTGGATGCCACTTGTTCCAGCAGCAGTAGGAGGGTGCCCATCCCCCCCATACAGCTGATCACATCCTGAAAGGCAAATAATTTATCAATGAATATAGGAGTAAATTGCCTCCACATGTCGCCCACAGTTAGTTGATGAATAAAAGTTTTTGATATGCAAAATGTCAATGGACTTGAGAGCCTTCAGAGAATTGCTCCACACCACCACCTACTGGTCAGAGCCTGAAACTGCATTGTTACAGGCAACTGTTTACATACTGTCCCAGCACCGACTGTCTATAACAGGACTGACTGTTCCAGGAGCAGCACCAGGCATACCTAAAAATGAGGTGCCAACCTGGGGAAGCTGCAACACAGGACTACATGCATGCTAAAAAGCAGAAGCAGCATGCTATAGACAGGGCTAAGCGATCCCACAATCAACGGATCAGATCAAAGCTCTGCAGTCCTGCCACATCCAGTCATGAATGGTGGTGGACCATTAAACAACTAAAGGGAGGAGGAGGCTCCATGAATATCCCCATCCTCAATGATGGTGGAGCCCAGCACGCGAGTGCAAAAGACAAGGCTGAAGCGTTTGCAACCAACTTCAGCCAGAAGTGCTGAATGGATGATCCATATCGGCCTCCTCCTGAGGTCCCCACCATCACAGAAGCCAGTCTTCAGCCAATTCGATTCACTCCATGTGATATCAAGAAACGGCTGAGCGCACTGGATACAACATCCTGGCTGTCGTGCTGAAGATTTGTGCTCTAGAACTAGCCATGCCTCTAGACAACCTATTCCAGTACAGCTATAACACTGGCATCTATCCGACAATGTGGAAAACTGCCCAGGTATGTCCTGTCCACAAAAAGCAGGACAAATCCAATCTGGCCAATTACCGCCCCACCAGTCTACTCTCAATCATCAGCAAAGTGATGGAAGGTGTCATCGACAGTGCTATCAAGCAGCACTTATTCACCAATAACCTGCTCACTGATGCCCAGTTTGGGTTCCGCCAAGACCACTCGGCTCCATACCTCATTACAGCCTTGGTCCAAACATGGAAAAAAGAGCTGAACTCCAGAGGTCAGGTGAGGTGAGAGTGACTGCCCTTGACATGAAGGCAGCATTTGACCGAGTGTGGCATCAAGGAGCCCTAGTAAAATTGAAGCCAATGGGCATCAGGGGGAAAACTCTCCACTGGCTGGAGTCATACCTAGCACAAAGGAGGATAGTTGTGGTGGTTGGAGGTCAATCATCACAGCCCCAGAGTATTGCTGCAGGAGTTCCTCAGTGCAGTGTCCTAGGCCCAACCATCTTCAACTGCTTCATCAATGATCTTCCCTCCGTCATAAGGTCAGAAGTGGGGATGTTCGCTGATGACTGCACAGTGTTCAGAGCCATTCGCAACTCCTCAGATAATGAAGCAGTCCATGCTCCGCATGCAGCAAGACCTGGACGACATTCAGTCTTGAGCTGATAAGTGGCAGATCACACTATCTCCAACAAACGAGTATCTAACCACCGCCCCATGACATTCAACGGCATTACCATCGCCGAATCCCCCACCATCAATATCCTGGGGGTCACCATTACATAAGAACAAGGAGCAGGAGTAGGCCATTTGGCCCTTCGAGCCTGCCCCGCCATTCAATAAGGTCATGGCTGATCTTCTACCTCATCTCCACTTTCCTGCACTATCGCCATATACCTTAATTCCCTTAATATTCAAAAACCATTGACCAGAAACTTAACTGGACCAGCCACATAAATACTGTGGCAACAAGAACAGGTCAGTGGCTGGGTATTCTGTGGCGAGTGTCTCACCTCCTGACTCCCCCAAACCTTTCCACCATCTACAAGGCACAAGTCAGGAGTGTGATGGAATATTCTCCACTTGCCTGGATGAGTGCAGCTCCAACAACACTCAAAAAGCTCAACACCATCCAAGACAAAGCAGCTTGATTGGCACCCCATCCACCACCTTAAACATTCACTCCCTCCACCACTGGCGTACCGTGGCTGCAGTGTGTATCATCTACAAAATGCACTGCAGCAACTCGCCAAGGCTTCTTCAGCAGCACCTCCCAAACCCACGACCTCTACCACCTAGAAGGACAAAGGACAGCAGGCGCATGGGAACACCATCACCAAGTTCCCCTCCAAGTCACACACCATCCTGACTTGGAAGTATATCGCCATTCCTTCATCGTCACTGGGTCAAAATCCTGGAACTCCCTCCCTAACAGCACTGTGGGAGTACCTTCACCACACGGACTGCAGCGGTTCAAGAAGGTGGCTCACCACCACCTTCTCGAAGGGCAACTAGGGATGGGCAATAAATGCTGGCCTTGCCTAAATACATAAGCAACTCCCTTCGTTTCCTGTTGATAACGTAAATAGAATTCTGGAAAGGGCATTTCTATCCAACTGGTACCCACCTTAATATCCCAGTTGACCGTGTTGTGCCCGGTTAACCTCCCATCATAGAAGTGGTTTGTGGCTAGGTCTAGGCAAATTTGATTTCTGCAGGCCTAAAAAAATAAAAGAGATTAAAGCATAAAAATGGATGAATGTCCATGTAACTAATATGAGTGTCTTAAAGGCACAATTCCCATGCTTAGCTCACAAACAGGGAGGATGCCATTATACGCCTCTGGAAGAAATCACCTGGGTCCATTCCCCCAACCCCCCGCCATCAGTTTCCCCGTCATGGGGTTCTCCTTTGTCTCCTCTCCACCCCCCTTGGCTATAGCTCTACAGGTGGTTGTAACTTGTGACACCTCTCCAAGTGACCATTCTTCATTTTTTAGATCTGTGTGGCTCAGTGGTATGTTTATTTTCTCAGTTGAGCCATTGAGGGAACTTGAACCTTCCTGAATTTATTACAACACTTTATTTAAAAGAATAATAATCCTGTTGCACAGACTCACCTTGGGAGTGTAATAAAGGAGCAGCTTGCTACTCAGATCTGACAGCTCACTGTCAGGCTTAAATGGCAACAGGTTGTTTGGACCTAAAGAACAAAACACAAATAGAAACAAAGTGAGTTACTGCACTGCTCCTTGAGGCTGTGTTTTCTGTGAGTTTGTCTCATTAACCCAGCATCCTCAATTCCAGCAAAAGTCCTTTACCCGGGAAAGTGTCACTGATTATCTCCATGTCCCAGAGAGACCACGAGAGAAAAATGTAGAGGGGGAGAAACAATGCATGAGAGTGAGAGAGACAGAGATAAAGAAAGAGACAGAGATAAAGAAAGAGACAGAGATAAAGAAAGAGACAGAGGGGGAGAGGGGGCTGAGGGGGGAGAGGGGGGTGAGGAGTGCGAGGGAGGCTGCTTGCGAGGAGGAAGACAACGAGTGCGAGGAAGACAATGAGTGCGAGGAAGACAATGACAGAAACATGTTGGGACAGAGACACAATGAGACGGAGCCAGAGAGGTGAGAAGGGAAAAGTGAGCAAGTGAGACAGAGCGAAAGAATGAGAGGCAGGAAGATGCAGACACAGAAAAGGAGCCAGAATGAGTGGGAGACAGAGGGAGAAAGACAGAGAGAAAAAAGAGACCAAGTAGGCGAGAAAGAACAAACTTACATTTATACAGCACCGTTCATTCACATCCTCAAATATCTCAAATTACTTTAGAAGTGTAGTCACTATTGTTTTGTAGGCAAATGTGAAAGTCAATTTGTGCAGAGCAAGGTCCCACAAACAGCACTGAGATAAACAACCAGTTTTTGGTGGTGCTGGTTGAGTGAACAATGTTGGCCAGGACACGGGGAGAACTCCCCAGCTCTTCTTCAAATAGTGTCATAGGATCTTTTCTGTCTACCTGAGAGGATAGACAGACAGAGGCACTTCAAAAAGTGCAGCACTCCCTCAGTGCTGCAATGAAGTGTCAGCTGAGGTTGTATGCTCAAGTCACTGGAGTGGGGCTTGAGTCCACAACGTTCTGATAGAGGCTAGAGTGCTACTCAAAGCTGACAAATCCCCTGGACCTGATGGACTACATCCAAGGGTTCTAAAAGAGGTGGCTGCAGAGATAGTGGATGCATTGGTTGTGATCTTCCAAAATTCCCTAGATTCTGGAAAGGTCCCAATGGATTGGAAGGTAGCTAATGTAACCCTGCTATTCAAGAAAGGAGGAAGAGAGAAAACAGGGAACTACAGGCCAGTTAGCCTGACATCAGTAATCGGAAAAATGCTGGAATCCCTTTTTAAGGAAGTGGTAACAGGGCACTGAGAAAGTCATAATATGATTAGGCAGAGCCAACAATGGTTTATGAAAGAGAAATCATGTTTGACAAATTTATTCATTTTTTTGAGGATGTAACTAGCAGGGTAGATAAAAGGGGAAGGAGTCGATGTAGTATATTTGGATTTCCAAAAGGCATTCGAAAAGGTGCCACATAAAAGGTTGTTACACAAGATAAGGGCTCATGGGATTGGAGGTAATGCATTCGCATGGATAGAGGATTGGTTAATGGACAGAAAGCAGAGAGTTGGGATAAACAGGTCATTTTCAGAATGGCAGGCTATAACTAGTGGGGTGCTGCAAGGATCAGTGCTTGGGCCTCAGCTATTTACAATCTATATTAATGACTTAGATGAAGGGACAGAGTGTAATGTATCCAAGTTTGCTGATGATACAAAGTTAGGTGGAGGCGGTATCAGCGGCGGCCGAACCTTCGACGATTTCCAAAAAAACAAGGAGTGATGTCACAGGACAGCAGGTAGGTGATTGGTTGTTGAGTATTAAGGGTTTTTTTTCCTCTCTAACCTAGGACAGTAGTTTAAACTCGATGCAGGAAACTACAAAGTACTGTATTAAATTTATAGCTTAACTAGTTAAACTATTAATATAACTATAAATTGAATAAAGACTTTATCTAATTAAATAAATAAAATAAGGCAAGACTAAGATATGGCAGAGCAGGTTGTGTGTCTGGACTGCAGTATGCGGGAGTTTGTGGACAGCGAGATTGTCCCGAGCGAACACGTCTGCAGGAGATGTCTCCATCTCGAATCTCTCCAGCTCAGAGTCATTGAGCTGGAGTGCGAGTTGGAGACACTCCGACACATAAGGGAGGGGGAGGAATTTCTGGACAGTTTTATCCAGAATACAGTCACACCCCAGAGGAAAGCACAGGTTCAGGAAGGGGAGGGTGTGACTGTTAGGGAGCCGGGTAGCGGGGATTTAGGAAAGGTTGAGAAGGAAGTCCCGCAGACACTGGTTCTATCCAACAGGTACGAAGTATTCGCTACCTGTGAGGACAAGGAGAAAGACTGCAGGGAGGACAGCCAAAATGCAGACCAAGGCACCGTGGCTCAGAAGGCTGTCCAAGGTGGGGGGGGGGGCGGGGGGGGGGTGGTGTCGGGGAGAACAGAATAGAAATGTGGTAGTGATAGGGACTCTATAATTAGGGAGATAGATAGCAGCCAAAAATGAGAATCCTGAAAGTTGTGTTGCCTACCCGGTGCCAGGGTAAGGGATATCTCACAGCGGCTGGAGAGAAACCTGGAAAGGGAGGGGGTAAATCCAGTTGTCATGGTCCATGTTGGTACAAACGATATAGGTAGGAACAGGGAGGAGGTCCTGCTGAAAGAGCATCAGGCTCTAAATTAAAAAGCAGGACCTCGAGGGTAATAATCTCTGGATTATTGCCCGAGCCACGTGCAAATTGGCATAGAGGCAGACAGATCAGGAGAATTAACGTGTGGCTAAAGGGCTGGTGTGGGAAAGAGGGGTTCCTTTTCATGGGACACTGGCACCAGTTCTGGGACAGGAAGGAGCTGTACCAATGGGACGGGCTCCACCTGAACCGGGATGGGATCCGTGTCCTAGCGGAAAGGGTAAATAGGGAGGTGGTAAAGGCTTTAAACTAGTAAGGTGAGGGGCAGGAGGGGGGGGGGGGGGGGGGGGGGGAGGGATCTACAAGAAACATAACCAGCCTAATTATAAACAAAACAGGAAAGAGAGCATAGGAAAGAATAAAGTAAGGGAGGACATTGATGGCAAGGGAATAAATAGTTATAGAACAGGAGTCTAAAGATGGTTAAACATAAAGTGAGAGGAAATTCTATTAAAAATGAGTTAAACAGTCTGTACAGCAATGCATACAGTGTCCGTAATAAAACAGGGGAGCTGGAGGCAATCATGCGTTGAGAGGAAACAGACATAGTAAGGATTACTGAGACATGGCTACAGAAAATCATGACTGGGAATTAAATATTGCAGGGTATAACATATTTAGAAAAATGTGAGAAGTCGCACAACACCGGGTTATAGTCCAACAGCTTTACCTGACGAAGGAGCAGCGCTCCGAAAGCTTGTGATTTCAAATAAAGCTGTTGGACTATAACCTGGTGTTGTGCGACTTCTCATATTTGTCCACCCCAGTCCAACACCGGCATCTCCACATCATATTTAGAAAAGATAGGGAGGGGGAAAAGGGGAGGTCGAGTAGCTGTACTTATTAGGGATAACATAATGGCAGTAGAAAAAAGTGACGCAGCGATCAGCAAGACAAAAATAGAATCCGTATCGATAGAGATAAAAGATAATAAAGGATCAATCACACTAATAGGCATTGTCTACAAACCACCTAATAGTGGAAGGGAGGTGGAGGATGAAATATGCAGACAAATTAGGGAAATGAGTAAAACACACAGAATAATAATCATGGGGGAGTTCAACTACCCCGATATTAATTGGACAGAAGAGGTAGGTAAAGGGGATAAGGGAATGGAGTTCCTACAATGTGCACAGGACTCCTTTCTAACACAATATTTAAAAAGCCTAACAAGGGAGGATTCGATATTGGATCTAGTATTGGGGAATGAACCAGAGCAGATAAGAGAAGTAAAAGTAGGGGAACATCGAGGCAATAGTGACCATAATATAATAATATAATTGGGGCAACACGGTGGCATAGTGGTTAGCACTGTTGCCTCACAGCGCCAGGGACCCGGGTTCGAATCCGGCCTCGGGTGACTGTCTGTGTGGAGTTTGCACATTCTCGCCGTGTCTGCGTGGGTTTCCTCCGGGTGCTCCGGTTTCCTCCCACAGTCCAAAGATGTGCAGGTTAGGTTGATTTGGCTATGATAAATTGACCCTTAGTGTTAGGGGGATTAAATACGTGGGGTTACGGGGATAGGGTGGGATATGTGTCGGTGCAGGCTCGATGGGCCGAAATGGCCTCTATCTGCACTGTGGGGATTCTGTGATTCTGTGAATACACTTTAAGATGATAATTGAGAAGGACATAAGTATGACAAAAACCAGGGTAATAGATTGGAGAAAAGCTGATATTGAGGGGCTGAGAATAGAACTTGGGAAAATAAAATAGGCAACAATATTAGCAAACAACGATGTAGAACAGCAATGGTAAACATTTAAAACGGTGTTCAACAGAGTGCAGGAACAATATATTCTGCAAAAATGAAAGAACAAACTAAACACTAATGAGACTCCATGGATGAATAAAGCCATAAGGGAACAACTGAGGGTAAGGAAAGAGGCATACATTAAATACACAGACAATAGGGGAGTGCATGATAAGAGAGAATACGAAGCAATTTGGAGAGAAGTCAAAAAAACAATTAGGAAGGCAAAGGGGAACTAAGAAATTAAATTATCAAGGAACATAAAACAAAATAGCAAAATATTTTACAGGCACATCAATAAAAAAAGGAAAGTTGGGATGGGAATAGGGCCATTAAGGGATAGTCAGGATAATACCTGGTAACGATAGAGAGATGGCAGAAATATTAAATAATTATTTTCCTTCAGTATTTACCAGGGAGATACAGCAGGTGGACATGACATTGGATGATGAGATTAGTAATGAGATAAGTGCATTTAAAATAAAAAGAATCTAGGGAAGAGATAGCAGAGGCATCAGTACACATATTTAATAATTCGTTTGAAAATGGTGTGGTGCCAGAGGACTGGCAGATAGTCGACTCCTCCACCCTCACCTCCGATAATAAATGTGAGGAGCTCATGGACTTCTTTGTCTCTAAGATTGAGACCATCCATTCAGCTGCATCTGCCACTTCCCTTCCTTCCCCTAGCCCACTGGGCCAAACTTCCTCTAAGGTTCCCCCCTGCCATAGCCCTGAACTCACATCTTTCTCCAGTTTCTCTCCAATCTCCCCTCATGACCTCTCTGTGCTAATCTTGTCTATGAGACCCACAACCTGCTCCCTCGACCCTATTCCCACCAAACTGCTGACCACCCAACTTCCTTTTCTGGCTCCCATGTTAGCTGATATTATTAACGGTTCTCTCTCCTCAGATACTGTCCCCCTCTCCTTCAAATCTGCCGTCATCATCGCTCTCCTGAAAAAACCAAACCTTGATCCCTCCGTCCTTGCAAACTATCACCCCATCTCCAACCTCCCTTTCCTCTCCAAAGTCCTTGAATGTGTTGTTGCCTCCCAAATCCGTGCCCATCTTTCCCGCAATTCCATGTTTGAATCCCTCCAATCAGGCTTCCACCCTTGCCACAGTACCGAAACAGCTCTCATCAAAGTCGCAAATGACATCCTTTGTGACTGTGACAAAGGTAAACTATCCTTCCTCGTCCTTCTTGACTTGTCTACAGCCTTTGACACGGTTGACCACTCCATCCTTCTCCAACGCCTGTCCACTGTCGTCCAGCTGGGTGGGACTGCACTCGCCTGGTTCCATTCTTATCTATCTAATCGTAACCAGAGAATCACCTGCAACGGCTTCTCTTCCCACTCCCGCATCGTTACCTCTGGTATCCCACAAGGATCTATCCTTGGCCCCCCTCCTATTTCTCATCTACATGTTGCCCCTTGGCGACATCATCCGAAAACACAGTGCCAGTTTCCACATGTACGCTGACGACACCCAGCTCTACATCACTACTTCTTTTCTCGACCCCTCCACGGTGTCTAAATTGTCAGACTGCTTGTCCGACATACAGTTCTGGATGAGCAAAAATTTCCTCCAATTAAATATTGGGAAAACCGAAGCCATTGTTTTCGGTTCCCGCCACAAACTCCGTTCCTTAGCCACTGACTCCATCCCTCTCCCTAACATCTGTCTGAGGCTGAACCACACTGTTCACAACCTTGGTGTCATATTTGACCCTGAAATGAGCTTTCGACCACATATCCGCAGCATAACAAAGACCGCCTACTTCCACCTCCGTAACATCGCCCGTCTCCGCCCTTGCCTCAGCTCATCCGTTGCTGAAACCCTCATCCAGGCCTTTGTTACCTCTAGACTTGACTATTCCAACACACTCCTGGCTGGCCTCCCACGTTCCACCCTACGTAAACTTGAGGTCATCCAAAACCCAGCTGCCCATGTCCTAACTCGCACCAAGTCCCATTCGCCCATCACCCCTGTGTTCCCGGTTAAGCTGCGCTTCGACTTCAAAATTCTCATCCTTGTTTTCAAATCCCTCCATGGCCTCGCCCCTTCCAATCTCTGTAATCTCCTTCAGCCCCACAACCCCCCGAGATATCCGCGCTCCTCTAATTCTGCCCTCTTGAGCATCCCTGATTATAATCGCTCAACCTTTGGCGGCCGTGCCTTCTGTTGCCTAGGCCCCAAGCTCTGGAATTCCCTGCCAAAACCTGTCTGCCTCACTACCTCTCTTTCCTCCTTTTAAGACGCTCCTTAAAACCTACCTCTTTGACCAAGCTTTTGGTCACCTGCCCTAATTTATCCTTATGAGGATCGGTGTCAAATTTTTTGTCTTAAGATACTCCTGTGCAGCGCCTTGGGACGTTTTACTATGTTAAAGGTGCTATATAAATACAAGTTGTTGTTGTTGTTGATAGCTAATGTAATACCTATATTTAAGAAGGGGGATAGAACATGTCCAGGGAATTATAGACCAGTCAGCTTAACATCGGTGGTAGGAAAAATAATGGAATCCATACTAAAAGAGAAAATAGAAGAACATCTAGAAGCCAAAAAAATAGTAATGAATAGTCAGCGTGGATTTCAAAAGGGAAAGTCTTGCTTGACCAACCTCATTGAATTTTTTGAAGAGGTAACAGAGAGAGTACACAATAGTAATGCAGTAGATGTAATTTATCTAGATTTTCAAAAGGCCTTCGACAAGGTACCCCATAATAGACTGATGAACAAGGTCAGAGAATGCGGAGTCAGGGGACAAGTAGCAGAATGGACAGCTAGCTGGCTTCAAGACAGAAAGCAGAGAGTAGGGGTAAAAGGTATCTATTTACAGTGGCAGAAGGTGGGTTGTGGTGTTCCACAAGGATCAGTGCTGGGACCAATGTTGTTCACAATTTATATTAACGATTTAGACTTTGGAATCAAAAACACAATTTCTAAATTTGCGATGACACCAAATTGGAGGGGATAGTCAATACTGAGGAGGATTGCAACAAATTAGAGGAGGAAATTCATAAACTTGCAGAATGGGCATATAATTGGCAAATGAAGTTCAACACAGATAAATGTGAGGTATTACATTTTGGTAGGACGAATAGGGAGGTCACTATTACTTGGAGGGTGCGAGTCTAGGTGGGGTAGAGGAACAAAGGGATCTAGGAGTACAAATACACAAATCACTAAAAGTTGCGACACACGTTAGCAAGGCCATAAAAAAATCAAACCAGGCACTAGGGTTTATTTATAGAGGTATAGAATTGAAAAGTAGGGAAGTTATGCTAAACCTGTATCGAACCATGGTTAGACCACACTTAGAGTACTGCGTACAGTTCTGGTTACCATATTATAAAAAGGATATAGAGGCACTGGAGAGGGTGCAGAGAAGATTTACAAGGATGATACCAGAAATGCGAGAGTATACATATCAGAAAAGGATGAATTTATAAATTTATATCGTTAATATAAATTCTCTTGAAAAGAGAAGGCTGAGGGGTGACCTAATAGAGGTCTTTAAAATTATGAAAGGTTTTGATCGAGTGAATACAGAGAGAATGGGCTGGATTTTGAAACTGGGGACGGGATGGAGGCGGGACTCCCACTTTTTGGGTTGTAGTCCCGCCTCCATTGACTTGTGGCCAACCCACTGTATTTTCACTTGATTGACCTTGTTGAGCCCGCCCAGCGGGCTCAGCAGGCCAATTAAAGGCCACCCGGCAACAGGTGACGTCACAGATTGACATTTCATCTGTCAAGAGCTTTTGACAGATGAAATATCAGCGTTTGACAGCTCTGTGAAGCTGTCAAACACTGACAATCTGTACTCTAAGTTAATTCCTTCCTCTCAGGCTGATTTAGAGATCTCGCAGAACAAAAAGCAGAGGCTGCAGCTTTTGACAGCTCAACGGCCATTCTGCTTTCTGTGCCAGTGAGATTTCTGACTCCCGAGACCTGAAGGGCTGACACCTGCAGGAGGAAGTTAAGGTAAGTAAAACTTTTTTCCACACTTTACACTTACCTTACACACTTACCTCCGCACACATGCACCCATCACTCACCTGCCCACCGGACATATCGACCCCTCCAACCCCTGCAGACCCACAGTCCGCCTCGCTGAAACGGCGTGGTTGGGACCTGTCGGGAAGCCCACATTTCAGGTATAAAAATAGGGATTAGGCAAAAAACTGCCTGTTAACTACCTGTTAACGGGCAGTTTATTGCCATTAATCCCCTTCCCGCCTCGGGGAGGCAGGTCCCAGCACAGGTCGGGTACCCGCCTCCAGCGAAACTGGCATGGAGGCGGGTTGGGGGCGGGATGGGGTCGGGACCCCCGATTCAGTTATTTTCAATCCAGTCCCGCCTCCAAACCCGCCTCCACGGCTCAATGAAAATTCTGCCCAATGTTTCCACTTGTGGGGAAGAGCATATCTAGAGGCCATCAATATAAAATAGTCACCAAAAAATCCAATCGGGAATTCAGAAGAAACTTCTTTACCCAAAGAGTGGTGAGATTGTGGAACTCGCTACCACAGGGAGTGGTTGAAGTGAAAAGTATTGATGCATTTAAGGGGAGGCTAGACAAGCATATGAGGGAGAAAGGAATAGAGGGTTATGCAGATAGATTTAGATGAGGAAAGACAAGAGGAGGCTTGAGTGGAACATAAACTGGTTGGACTGAATGGCCTGTTTCTGTGCCGTATATCCTATGTAAAGTAAGCTGTGAGGAGGACACAAAGAGCCTGCAAAGGGATATAGACAGATTAAGTGAGTGGGTAATAAGGTGGCAGATGGAGTATAATGTGGGAAATGTGAGGTTTGGTAGGAAGAATAGAAAAACAGAATTTTTTTAAATGGTGAGAAACTATTAAATGTTGGACTTCAGAGAGATTTAGGTGTCCTCATACAGGAAACACAGAGAGTTAGCATGCAGGTACAGCCAGCAATTAGGAAGGCAAATGGCATGTTGACCTTTATTATTAGGGGGATAAGAGTACAAGAGTAAGGAAGTCTTGCTACAATTGTACAGGGCTTTGGTGAGACCACACCTGGAGTACTGTGTACAGTTTTGGTCTCCTTATCTAAGGAAGGATATACTTGCCTTAGAGGCGGTTCAACGAAGGTTCACTAGACTAATCCCTGGGATGCAAGGGTTATCCTATGAGGAGAGATTGATTTGATCAAGCCTATACTCTTTGGAATTTAGAAGAATGAGAGGAGATCTCATTGAAACATTCTGAGGGGGATTGACAGGATAGATGCTGAGAGATTGTTTCCCATGGCTGGAGAGTCCAGAACTAGGGGGCATAGTCTCAGAATAAGGGGTCAGCCTTTTAAGACTGAGACAAGGAGGAACTTCTTCACTCAGAGGGTTGTGAATCTTTGGAATTCGCTGCCCCAAAGGGCTGTGGATGCTCAGTCGTTGAGTATATTCAAGGTTGAGATAGATAGATTTTTGGACTCTAGGGGAATCAAGGGATATGGGGATAGGGCAGGAAAGTGGTGTTGAGGTCGAAGATCAGCCATGATCTTACTGAATGGCGGAGCAGGCTCGAGGGGCTGTATGGCCTACTCCTGCTCCTAATTCTTATGTTCTTATGTTCTACCAGTGAGCCAAAGCTGATACTCAGGACAGGGAAAGACAGATGACCACAGTGAGGGATAGAGAGAGTCAAAAGGGGTGGCAGGAAAGGAGTAGCAAGACATAGTCACAAAGAGAGCATGAGAAAGAGACAGGAAGTTTAAGGGAGGTGTGTACTGTACATTTACAGGAGCTGATACTGACACACAAGAGTCATACAGTACTAGACAGGATTGAACAGTTTCCTTTTATCCGCTGTGTACAGTACATGTACAATGACTGACACTGAGACACACAAGACCTGTACAGTACCAGACAGGATTGAATAGTTTCCTTTTTCCTTGGTGTGCACTGCACATGTACAGGAGTTGACAATGAGACACACATGAGCGGTACAGTACCAGATGGGAGAGAAACATTCCCTTTTACCCGCTCAATACTGTACATGTACAGGGACCGACACCGAGACACACTTGGGGCGTACAATACCAGATGGGTGTGAACAACCTTGTGTACACTGCCTCTCACACTGTGACTGACTGATAAAACATGGTGGCAAGAAAACTCACCTGCAGTAAAAAGTGCTTTGACGTGCGTTGGCTGCAGGGCCTCATGGAACACGAAGACGGATCCCAGCTGCCCTTCCAGGGAGGTTGGTGTGCCCCACTCCGTATCCTGTGTACCGGCCGCGATCGTATTCACGATGGCTTGTGACAAGATGGAGTCTCTGATGGGAGCCGCAAAGCTGGCTGGGAAGGACTGAGAGCGGTTGAGAGGGGAGTGCGAGGTGAAGGAGAGATCGGGAGACTGGGAAGGAGACGTAATAACCGTCGTGGTTGTCCTGTGACCGGCTGAACCAATGCAGCAACACGTGAAAGACTGGAGAGGAGAAGGGATAAAATTTAAAAACTGAAACAGTTCAACATATTTATATATTAGAGATAAAAGGAAATAAACAGAAAATGCTGGAAATACTCAGTAGATCTGTCAGTATCTGAAGCAGACAAGATTTTTTTTTATTCGTTTATGCGTTATGGGTGTCGCTGGCAAGGCCATCATTTATTGCCCATCCCTAATTGCCCTTGAGAAGGTAGTGGTGAGCCGCCTTCTTGAACCTCTATTGTCCGTGTGGTGAAGGTACACACACAGTGCTGTTCGGTAGGGAGTTCCAGGATTTTGACCCAGCGATGAAGGGTCGGCGATATACGTCTAAGTCAGGATGGTGTGTGACTTGGAGGGGAACTTGGAGGTGGTGGTGTTCCCATGCGCCTGCTGCCCTTGTCCTTCTAGGTGGAAGAGGTCGTGGGTTTAGGAGGTGGCGAGCTGCTGATGTGCATCTTGTAGAGGATACACACTGCAGCCATGGTACGCCGGTGGTGGAGGGAGTGAATGTTTAAGGTGGTGGATGGGGTGCCAATCAAGCGGGCTGCTTTGTCCTGGATGGTGTTGAGCTTCTTGAGTGTTGTTGGAGCTGCACTCATCCAGGCAAGTGGAGTGTATTCCATCACACACCTTACTTGTGCCTTGTAGATGGTGGAAAGGCTTTGGGGAGTCAGGAGGTGAGACACTCGCCGCAGAATACCTAGCCTCTGACCTGCTCTTGTTGCCACAGTATTTATGTGGCTGGTCCAGTTAAGTTTCAGGTCAATGGTGACCCCCAGGATGTTGATGGTGGGGCATTCGGTCATGGTAATGCCATTGAATGTCAAGGGGCGGTGGTTGGACTCTCGCTTGTTGAAGATAGTCATTGCCTGGCACTTTTGTGGCGCAAATGTTTCCTGCCACTTATCAGCCCAAGCCTGAACGTCATCCAGGTCTTGTTGCATGCGGGCATGGACTGCTTCATTATCTGAGGAGTTGTGAATGGCGCGGATCATTGTGCAGTCATCAGCGAACATCTCCATTTCTGACCTTATGTTGGAGGGAAGGTCATTGATGAAGCACCTGAAGATGGTTGGGCCTAGGACACTGCCCTGAGGAACTCCTGCAGCGGTGTCCTGGGGCTGTGATGATTAACCTCCAACAACCACAGCCATCTTCCTTTGTGCTAGGTATAACTCCAGCCATGGAGAGTTTTCCCCCCGATTCCCACTGACTTCAGTTTTACTAGGGCTCCTTGATGTCACACTCGGTTAAATGCTGCCTTGATGTCAAGGGCAGTCACTCTCACCTCACCTCTGGAATTCAGCTCCTTTGTCCATGTTTGGACCGAGGCTGTAATGAGGTCGGGAGCTGAGTGGTCTTGGCTGAACCAAAACTGGGCATCAGTGAGCAGGTTATTGAGTAAGTGCTGCATCCAGTCGTGAATGGTGGTGGACCATTAAACAACTAACGGGAGGAGGAGGCTCCATGAATATCCCCATCCTCAATGATGGTGGAGCCCAGCACATGAGTGCAAAAGACAAGGCTGAAGTGTTTGCAACCATCTTCAGCCAGAAGTGCCGAGTGGATGATCCATATTGCCCTCCTCCTGAGGTCCCCACCATCACAGAAGCCAGTCTTCAAGCAATTCGATTCACTCCACGTGATATCAAGAAACGGCTGAGCGCACTGGATACAGCAAAGGCTATCGTGCTGACGACTTGTGCTCCAGAACTAGCCGTGCCTCTAGCCAAGCTGTTCCAGTACAACTACACCACTGGCATCTATCCGACAATATGGAAAACTGCCCAGGTATGTCCTGTCCACAAAAAGCAGGACAAATTCAATCCGGCCAATTACCGCCAGATCAGTCGACTCTCAATCATCAGCAATGTGATGGAGGGTGTCCTTCATGTGAAGACGGGGCTTCGTCTCCACAATGATTGTATGTTGGCCACTGCTACCAATACTATCATGGACAGATGCATCTGCGACATTGGTGACGACGAGGTCAAGTAGGTTTTTCCCTCGTGTTGGTTCTCAGGTTAATATTTCGGTCAAAGACTATGCACCAGATCGTTTTTTTTAATACATAATGAGAACAGAAGGTGAAGAGTTAAGGCCACGGTTCATGATGCCATCAAGGTTAAGAGAGCATGGGATGAGACCATAGGAACAGGAGTAGGCCATTCAGTTCCTCGAGCCTGTGCCGCACCTCAACTCCATTTACCTGCTTTGTTCCATATCCCTTGATACCCTTACCCAACAAAAATCTATCGATCTCAGTCTTGAAAATTTCAATTGACCCAGCATCGACATTTCTAAATTTGCCGATGCCACCAAACTTGCGGGTGTGGCAAACAGTGATGATGATACCAATGGAGTGCAACAGGACATAGAAAGGCTAGCAGAATGGGCAGACAAGTGGCAGATGGAATTTAATACAGAGAAGTGTGAGGTGATGCATTTTGGCAGAAGGAACAGGGAGAGGCAATATACACTTAATGGCACAATTTTAAAGAGTGTGCAGAGACAGAGGGACCTGGGAGTTAATGTGCATAGGTCCCTGAAGGTGGCGGGATATATTGAGAGAGTGGTTAGCAAAGCATATGAGATCTTGGGCTTCATAAATAGATGTATTGAGTACAAAAGTAGAGAAGTTATGCTGAACCTTTATAAAGTGCTGGTTAGGCCACAACTGGAGTATTGCGTCCAGTTCTGGTCACCACACTTTAGGAAGAATGTGAAGGCCCTTGAGAGGGTGCAGAGGAGATTTACCAGAATGGTTCCGGGGATGGGGGATCTTAGCTACAAGGACAGGTTGGAGAAGCTGTATTTGTTTTCATTAGAGCAAAGGAGGTTGAGGGGTGATTTGATAGAGGTGTATAAGATTATGACGGGTTTGGATAGGCTAGATGGGGAAAGGCTGTTCCCACTAGTTGATGGTACAAGGACTAGGGGACACAGATTTAAGGTTTTGGGCAAGAGATACAAGGGGGACGTGAGGGAAAACTTTTTTACGCAGCGAGTGGTGAGGACCTGGAACTCGCTGCCGATGGAAGTGGTGGAAGCGGACACACTCAATGTTTTCAAGGGGAGACTGGATAGGCACTTGAGGGAAATAAACCTGCAGGGCTACGGGGATAAAGCAGGGGAATGGGACTGACTGGATTGCTCTACAGAGAGCCGGCATGGACTCGATGGGCCGAATGGCCTCCTTCTGTGCCGTTATGACTCTATGACAGCTTTTTTGCGGGGAGAGAGTTCCAGATTTGCAGTAAGGAAGGTATGTGTGTGCCTCACACTGGAATTGCAGTATGGGACTGAAGTGTGCGAATCATAGTAGAACTGCATTACGGGACAGGGGTGAAACAGGCAGGAATAATTTGGTGACACCAAGCTTGAATGTTAAAAGCCTGAAGATTGTAGGAGGAAGTGAAGACCAAGGGAGGTGCGGCCACCACAGTTTTAAAGTTCTGGGGAAAAAATTAGTTAAGAAAGGAGATGGTGAGATGATTCTTGATTTCAGCACTTGTAGAGAGAAGGAAGAACATGCAGATTGGGGAATTTGGAGCTTAGGAGGCTACGTTCAGAGAAACCGTGACCATAGCAATAAAATACATAGACAAGCAAAGTTGCAACAGATCCCATGAAGTTGGATGCTAAAGATGAGCAAAGAATTGCCTATCGGGTGAGAGCTTTTACTTGCTTCCTACCCAGGAGTGTGTGAGAAGGGCCAGGAGAGACTCCTGAGGGACTGAGCAGTATCCAAAAGGGAATTGATCCATGACTTTTGCTTCTATGGCCTGCATAGGTGTGTACCACGGAGCCTCAGGTGTAATGTCAGCCTTGGCTCAGTGGTAGCATTTTCGCCTGAGTCAGAAGTTTGTGGGTTCAAATCCCACTCCATGCGATTTGAGCATATAATCTCGGCTGACATCTCGTACTGAGGTGAGTGCTGCACTGTTGGAGGTGCCGTCTTTCAGATAACATGTTAAACTGAGGCCCAGTCTGTTCTCTCAACTGTCCCACGGCACTATTCAAAGGAGAGCAGGGGATTTCTCCCCATGTCCTGGCCAACATTTATCACTCAACCAACACCTAAAACAGATTGTGTGTGCAAATTGGCTGCCACCTTTCCCTACATTACAACAGTGACTACACTTCAAAAAGTACCTAATTAGCTATGAAGCTCTTTGGGATGTCCTGAAGTCGCTATGTAAATGCAAGTTCTTTTTTTCATGTATGAAGACTAAATCCAATGTCTTATTAATTTTCTCAGATAACAATGCAACACTCCCTCAGTACTGCTCTTGGTCAGCCTAGGTGACATTCTAAAGTATGACTTGAACCCACGGTCTTCAAAATCAGAGGTGAGAGTTCCACCAACTCTGCCAAGCACAATTTAGTTGTGTGTGTTTTGTTTTTGGGGGAAAAAAAGGGAAACTCTTATAAGATTAAGTCGCAGCAGCACCTTACTTCATTCAGTGAAGGAAACCGTAGCTGCGCCGTCTTCCTCAGGTAACCGTCTGCGTAGATATTCACCACGTTCTGCCCGAAGGGTCGGCGTCCTGCGATGTGAATAATGTCAATGCAGTGCTGCAAGCAAGAGGCGGGGAGACGGTGAAATAATGTTGGCGAAAGGAATTACTCGCTCTACCAGAACACAGCAGCTGATTCCATGTTTTTTCTCTTGCTGCTTAATTCCGCCTTTAGCGGAAACGGCCCGGAATTTCCTGAAAACTTGCACCAATACAATAGTGTAATGCCAGATTTTTCACTGCGAAAAGATGGAGAAACTTTGGGTGTGAGTGGCTTATACCTGCTATTACGCTACACCCAAATTTCCTCCAGCTTTTTGCGCTGATTCCGTGAAACCGCTGCCAAAATCCTCCGGCACTCATTCATATAGCACCCCACCACACCATCCCTCCGCCACGTCCATGCAAAAGCTCAGAGAACGTGAGGTTCCTGCATTTCTGCAAGTTCAGCATCACTCCTGCTCCTCCTGGCCCATATGGACACCTAAAATTCTCGTCCACGATCCATCTCCCAATAGGTTTGGTCTGATGGGTAAGCAGTCATTGCTCCCCCGCTCAGGCCTCTGACTAAAATTGCAATCAGGTCCTCATTTGTATATTTAAAGCAGGAACACGCTGCCTTCCTAGAGGCAGGAGCATCAGCTCCGAATACTAGACTGCCGCCCAGCGTGGGTACTTGCGTCCAATGGGTGTGGGTGCCCCCACCCCCTGCCCCATCGTAAAAGGTATGTGGGGCTCTTTAGCCTTGGTTGTGGCCCAGCTCGGAGAAGGTATCCCAAACACATAAAATCGCGATGAAAGCAAAGGGAAACCACCTCAGCTACTCTTCCCCCGTAAGTTGCTTAAGAATCTCAGGTGTAAAACTTGAGTTCAGATCAGTCCTAGGGCAGAACACAATGCACGGATGGACGTTGGGGGAGAGGGAGCCAACGTGAGGAGAACCTAATGGGCAAGCGGGACTTTGTGTGGTTTCGAATCTGTGCGGCTGTTTTGGACAATTTGGAACTCATGCCAGGTGGAGGATGCAAAGCCAGCAAGGAGAGCCTCGGGAGTAACTAGAGTGTGCAGATAACAAAGGCTTCAAAAGTGGAGGGCGGAATGAGGTAAGAATACAGGGCGAGTAATGTTATGGAGATGGAAATAAATGATCTTGGTGATGGAGAGAATGTGCCACTTGCTTTATCCATCTACGATGAGTAGACATGCAGATTTGACAGATATCCCTTGCAGAGGCATGGAAGGATCCTGTCACGCAAATACCGAGCACAATCGTATCCTTCTCAGCTGCAGGAAGAGCTGTGCCAGTCGTTCACACTTTCTGCAGGTTAGCTTAGCTGCTTCATAGCTGCTACAGTGAGGAGTGATAGTGGTGGAGACAGGTTTCCTTAGACATGCCCAGGACTCTTTAAAATGGGTCTGACGGATTTGTTGTTTTCATTATTTCAAGGAAAGGAGGCTTGTAATTGTCAGTAATGTAGCCTTCCTCACCCAACAAGAATGTTGCCATGATGTGGAGATGCCGGTGTTGGACTGGGGTGGACAAAAGTGAGAAGTCGCACAACACCAGGTTATAGTCCAACAGTTTTATTTGAAATCACAAGCTTTCGGAGCTGCTGCCCCTTCACCTGACGAAGGGGCAGCAGCTCCGAAAGCTTGTGATTTCAAATAAAACTGTTGGACTATAACCTAGTGTTGTGCGACTTCTAACAAGAATGTTGGCAGCAACAGCAGCAGAGGAGCCCAAGAAAGGCATGTGCTTCCCTGGGCCCCTTAATAAAGAATCTGAGCCGCTGCTACCCTGGGAATCCCCCTCCCCCCCACCATGATTACCCAGAACTTATCTCGCTGCCGGCTGAGTGGCCTCCGGGCTGCCTGTTACTGCACCGGAATCGAATCTGGCAAGCTACATTGGGACCGTTTGTTTGGGGCTGGCGGCTCGTTGTTTCTATGCAAATGAGGCCCAGACCTCGAAACGGCTCTGGCCTCTTCACTCCCGGCTGGCAGCGATCGGTGGCTGGTGTGTTCCGTCTTGGCCCCTACCTGAAAGCTAAAATCTGCTCCATCGACTCTCAGCCGCGCAGTTAACGCAGGTCCCAGGTTCAGGTCCACGGCCTGCTCTAGGTTTACTAAGGTAACAATGTAGCTGCTACAACTGGTCTCTGCACTCTTGTGATAAGGGAGGAAATGTTCCTGCTCCGGATCTCAATCCAGCCCCCTCCATCACCCAGAAGTACACATGCGTGGATGTTGGTTGTGGACAGGGTTGAGTACAGCTCCAGTGCCCGTATAATCAAAAAGCCTGCCGACAATTACGATCCAGCATTGGGAATCACCTGAACAATGTGCTGTCGGGAAGGAAACTTGCCGTCCTTACCTGGTCGGGCCTACATGTGACTTCAGTCCCACACCAACGTGGTTGACTTTTAACCGCCCTCTGAAGTGACCCAGCAAGACACTCAGTTGAATCAAAACCACTACTAGTGGTTCAAGAAGGCAGCCCATCACCACCTTCCCAGGGAAACTAGGGATGAACAATAAATGCAGCCTCTCCAGCAATGTCCACATCCCCAAAAATAATATATATATGAAAAAAAGATAGACTGGTGCCAATGCAACTGAACCCTAGCAAAGGGAGTCAACATCTTCCAGGACAAAAAACTAGCAGGACAAAATAACCACCCCCAATGAGATGACCCAGAGTAAAAACCCAGCATAACAAGTGGTCCCACAGAGGAACGTACCCAGAGTGAGTCATTAAAGGAAAACTCCGGGAGAGCCACAGTCATGTATTCTTTTTTCGTGCAAACCGCAACGACCAGCATCCCATCCGATGTGAAGAAGGCCTCGAATCCAGTCCCACTTGCTGTAAAGAAACTGCAGGAATGAAAGGAGAAAGAGAGAAAAATAAAATGGGTTGGTTAACGCTCTTTCCGCTGCTTCTATACATTCCTTCTTCTTTGTGAATTTTGTGGACAGTTTCCTTATTTCAGGAATGATTTTCCAACGTAAAGCACAGCCAGATTTGTCACGGCGCAGCTCAGATGTAAGGAACAATTTTCTAAATGCACAAAACCGCCTGGCAGCCGACTCTCCCCCCCCCGCCCCCCCCCTCTCCAATCGACCATTTCAGAAATCACGGGCGCACTGCCGGTGGGAGAAGCTTCCCACCGCTAGCACATTGATGAATGCGACGCTGCAGAGTAGAACTCCCTCTACACTGTCCCATCAAACACTAGCCAAGTTCCGCACTCATGAAGACGGTCTCAATCGGGATCTTGGGTTTATGTCACGATACATGACGTGATCCGGACTCGAGTCGTCGTTAGCTTGTTCACAGATGTGATTCCCAGTAAAAAAGTAAAAATTTTCCCAGTAAAAAAGTAAAAAAATGTTAAAGCTTTTCGTTTTACATACAGACGGCAGCTTTTGACACGTTAGAACCCCTGCGACTACACCTCATTGTCTCAGTTGTATCTTGCTATGTCTTTGATGTGGTACCTTCCTGGCTGACTTAATTAACTTTATCACACCTCGGCAGATAGTCAGGATGATTTAATTTATTGGTCTGCAATTGTAAAGTACACATGCTCTGTTTTCCATCTATATATGCTTTGGAGATTCTGTATCTAATTTACTTCACCTGAGGAAGGAGCAAATCGATAGCTCCGAAAGCTTGTGATTTCAAATAAAACTGTTGGACTATAACCTGGTGTTGTGCGACCTCTCAATTTTGTCCATCAAACACTCCCAGGGCTGGTACAGCATGGGTTAGATACAGAGTAAAGCTCTATCTACACTGTCTAATCAAACACTCCCAGACAGGTACAGCACGGGTTAGATAGAGAGTAAAACTCCCTCTACACTGTCCCATCAAACACTCCCAGGACATGTACAGCATGGGTTAGATACAGAGTAAAGATCTCTCTACAATGTCCTAACAACATGCCGCAGCCCCAACTTCAGAAGAGCTGCACCAGTCTGACATTTTTCCATTCCCCACACCATCCTGTGACTTATAGAGCTGTGAGATTCTAAATTTAGTGCCATTTAATGCTGAGATTGTGTCAGTTCCAAGCTGAGGGCCATTACTCTCGAGGAACTGGATCAAAACTGCATAAAGCTATTTCACACACCATCTCTCTTCAGTTACACTTTTCACCGATAAGTAGTTGGATGGATTGATTCCCTGCACAGGTGGATAATACCTGGCAATTCTTCCCTGCACAGGTGGGTGATGCTTGACCATTCCGACCTGGACAGACAGATGATATTTGACAATTCTTACCTCTACAGGTGGATAATAGCTGACAGTTTTTATGTGCACAGGTGAGTTATAGTTCACAATTCCTACCTGTACAGTTGTTTCCGTTTCGGTCTCTTGCTGAATAAGTAACTGTCCTCCCGCTCCTCATTTAGACAGAGCCACGCGTGGAAGGCAAAACCGTTACCTGGCCACTTTTGAATGGTGGGAACCATTATTCCAGCCATACTGGGAGTCAGATCAAAATACTGCAGCACACTTTCGGACCTGTCCTTCCTCGCCATGGCTGACAATGCCCGAATGACACGGGCAGAGTACGGGTGCGCTTTGCCATCATCGGTCCGAAGCAGTTTTATCAGCTGCCGAAGTTCTCCGGGTTGAATGGAGAGGCTACCCAGTGCCTGGAGCAGGTCGATAAGGTTCTCGCCACACTTCTTGTCGAGCCGGGGGTGGCAGCCCAACGATGCCAGTGCAGTGCTGAGCATCCCGGCCTTCACGCAGGTCATGCGAGTCCGCAGGGTAGCGCTGCACACCTTCTTCAGCCAGTCGGAGACGAAGATCTGTAGATCACGAGATTCCATGTCGGGAATCCACTGCACCAGGATCAACAGTGGCTGCTCATTGCTGATCGTGGTGAGGGAGGCCACGTTCTCATCTTCAATAGCCTGTGGACAGAAGGGAACCACTGTGAGTTGCAAGTTTCCTGATTGGAGGCTGTCTTCTTAAAGTCATCATTACAACAGCACTCCAAGTTGGTTCAGACGGCCCTTTCCGTCAACAGGAATGAGGCCATGATGCCGCACTGCTAATTGAATTGCGTGACTGACCCATTCACGACTGGCGGAGAAGATGAAAATCGGGCCCAATGTGGTTGGAAAGCCACTCAGTCATAAAAAAAGCTTGATACTAGAACGCCCACGACCATCACCTTCTCAGGGCAACTAGGGACGAACAATAAACGGCGGCCTTGCCAGCATCACCCACATCCCGAGATCAAAATGGAAACTGGTCAGTAGTGGGATCCCCAGTGTCTTCCTTTGCCCCTCAGTGCAGGCCGTTAATACCAACTGTAGCACAACTAAGATCTGGTCTGTATGGCTTATTGCCACCTTAGGCAGTGCCTTTACCCCCACGAGCCACTGGGATAGGGTGCGCAGCTCTGCTTACCATGTTCATGAGTTCCTGCAGGAGACGATTCGTCGGCTCCCCCTGGCTTTTCAGCACTTCATACAGATGAGAGTAACCAATCCGCTCTTTGAACACCTCCTGTTGGAAGAATGATTGACGCAGCCGATAAATGAATCCCTTTATTGTAATTTGAGTAGGTGTGAACATTGTAAGGGACAAATCACTGTCCAGAAATAGGAACATATAGTTTCTTCTCCTTCTACAAACAAAATCTTGTACGGTCAAAACCAATCACAACCCCGTAATTCTACCAGCAGGTTATTAATTAAAAGAAAGACTTACAATTTTATAGTGCCTTTCATGACCTCTGGACATCCTAAAGCATATTGCAGCCAATTAAATACTTTTGAAGTGTGGTCACTGTTACAATATAGGGAAACATATAGCAATGAGATAATGACCAGATAATCTGTTTTAGTGATGATGGTTGAGGGATAAATACTGCCCAGGACACCGGGGAGAACACCCCAGCTCTTCTTCGAAATAATGTCATGGATCTTTTGCCTCCACCCAAGAGGATAGATGGGGCCTCGATTTACCATCTCATCCGAAAGACAGCACCTCCGACAGTGCAGCACTCCCTTGATACTGCACTAAAATGTCAGCTTATATTACGTGCTCAAGTCGCTGCATTGGGTCTGTCTGGAAAAAGGACACTGGACAGCAAGAATAGTAATTACAAGCAAATGATATCCCATAATGTGGCTGGGAGCGATTTAGAAACTAGTTCAAAACAGGGATCATTCAAGATTGAGAAAATCTGAAAATTCGATGGTCTTTTTTTGTTACATGTATTTTGCAGAGTAACACGGCAAAAAACTCCCTCAGACAGATGAGTGAGTTTTGACTCATTATCTATCTCATATCCAACTCGCCAATTGGCTTTCTCAAAAGCAACACTCATGTAATTCATGGCACTCAATGACTCAATGTCAATAGACTCTTATTTGGTCATTATAACATTGCTGTTTGTGGGAGCTTGCTGTGAGCAAATTGGCTGCCGCGTTTCCCACATTACAACAGTGACTACACTCCAAAAGTACTTAATTGGCTGTAAAGCGCTTTGAGACGTCCGGTGGTCGTCAAAGGCACCATATAAATACAAGTCTTTCTTTCTTTCTTATTTATTAGACAGTTCATTGGGGACTGTGAAAAACACCCAGTAGTATAACACTTAGTATTCTAGATTTTGTTCTTCAAAGTTGGCATCTGAAGAAAGCATTTTGGGGGTGAAGTACAGGCGGTTACAGCTCAGTTGCTGAAGGGGTGGGAGTGATGTGAAGTGAACGATCAAGAACCTCACACAAGAATTATAATGAGACAACATGTATTTAAGTGTGATTTAAGCTAAAGACCATTGATATATAAACCCCGATTTTAACCTAATGTGCCCTGTGAGAATGAGGCTGAAAATATGACAGGGTGCAAGTCAGGCGTCTGACCCAAATGTGCCCCCATTCTCACCAGGAGACTAGCATTAAAATCGTGGCTATATACACTAAATCAGCCTGGTGACAGTCCCAAAGGTAACTAATTACAAATTGTCACAGATATACGTTATAGCACACACTCCATAATATACACTATATAAATTATACAACAACAATTTGCATTTATATAGTGCCACATAATAGGCTTGCAAGCAAAGTTGAAGCCCATGGAATAAAAGGGACAGTGGCAGCATGGATACAAAATTGGCTAAATGACAGGAAACAGAGTAGTGGTGAACGGTTGTTTTTCGGACAGGAGGAAGGTATACAGTGGTGTTCCCCAGGGGTCGGTTGTAGGACCACTATTTTTCTTGATATATATTAATGACTTGGACGTGGGTGTACAGGGCACAATTTCAAAATTTGCAGATGACACAAAACTTGGAAGTACAGTGAACAGTGAGGAGGAGAGGGATAGACTTCAGAAAGACAAAGACAGGCTGGTGAAATGGGCGGACAGATGAAATTTAATGCAGAAAAGTGTGAAGTGATACATTTTGGTAGGAAGAATGAGGAGAGGACATATAAACTAAATGGTACAATCCTAAAGGGGGTGCACGAACAGAGAGACCTGGGGGTATGTGTGCACAAATCGTTGAAGGTGGCAGGGCAGGTTGAGAAAGCAGTTAAAAGGCTTACGGGATCCTGGGCTTCACATACAAAAGTGTGGAAATTATGATGAACCTGTATAAAACACTGGTCCGGCCCCAACTGGAGTACTGTGTCCAATTCTGGGCACCACACTTTAGGAAGGATGTGAAGGCCTTAGAGAAGGTGCAGAAAGGATTTACAAGAATGATTCTAGGAATGAGGGACTTCAGTTATGTTGATAGGCTGGAGAAGCTGGGGTTGTTTGCCTTAGAGCAGAGAAGATTGAGAGGAGATTTGATAGAGGTGTTCAAAATTATGAGGGGTCTGGACAGAGTAGATAGAGAGAAACTGTTCCCATTGGCAGAAGGGTCGAGAACCAGAGGACACAGATTTAAGGTGATTGGCAAAAGAACCAAAGGCGACGCAAGAAAAAACTTTTTCACACAGCGAATGGTTAAGATCTGGAACGCATTGCCTGAAAGGGTGGTGGAGGCAGACTCAATCTTATCTTTCAAAAGGGAGTTGGATAAGTATTTGAAGGGAAAAAATTGCAGGGCTACAGGGAAAGGGCAGGGGAGTGGGACGAGCTGAGAGTCGGCACGGGCTCGACGGGCTGAATGGCCTTCTTCCATGCTGTAACCATTCTATGATTCTATAGCCCCTTTAACATAGTAAAATGTCCCAATGCGCTTCACAGGAGTGTAATAAGAAAAAAAATTGACACCAAGCTAAAGAAGGAGATATTGGGACAGGTAACCAAAAGCTTGGTCAGAGATAGGTTTTAAAGAGTGTCTTAAAGGAGGAGAGAGAAGTGGAGAGGTTTAGGGAGGGAATTCCAGAGCTGAAGGCACAGCCTCCAATGGTGGAGCAAAGGAAGTGGGGGATGCAGAAGAGGCCAGAGTTGGAGGCACAAAGAGTTCTCAGAAGATTGTAGGGCTGGAGGAGGTTACAAATATCAGATGGAACGAGGATATATATGGAAAGTGTGGAAAAGTGATCCATCCATGGCTAACTAAAGAAGTTAAGGATAGTATTAGATTAAAAGAGGCTTAAAATGTTGCAAAGAATAGTAGTAAGCCTGAGGATTGGGAGAGCTTTAGAAACCAGCAAGTGATGACCAAAAAATTGATAAAATGGGAGAAAATAGAATGAGAGTAAATTAGCAAGAAAGATAAAAACAAATTGTAAGAGCTTCTACAAGTATGTAAAAGAAAGAGAGACACAAAAGTAAGCATTGGTCCCTTAGAGGCTGAGACAGCAGAGATCTTCGTGGATAGCACGTTTAATAAGGTGGTCACACCGCAGGTAAAGAGTGCACAGGCAGACAGGAAATGGGTGACCGCCAGACAGAGTAAAAGAACTAGGAAGGGAGTGCAGATTTGGAACAGAGTGCTAAGCTGCGAGTTTGGTGAGTGAGGGAGTAAATCTTAAAGGTTAATCTCTTATTTTTATAAATTCTCGTTTTGTGTGCTTGCAATTAGCATTTAAATTTACTGTTTCAAGTTTTAAGTTTCTTCCAGGCTTGGGCAGGGCTAAGAAAGCTCTGTGCTGGAGAGCAGGTGATAGTAATTAATTAATTAACTGGTCTAATCTGGTTCTGTAACTGCCAGAGAGCTCACTTGTTTAAAATCTCAGCAGTATAAATAAGGGAGACTAGAGTGTAGATTTGGAACAGAGTGCTAAGCTGTGAGTTTGGTGAGTGAGGGAATTTGGGGAGGGAGGTGTGCCTTCCTTTTTCCACCTTTGTCAGCTTCCTGGTGTGGTGGCGGACCTGTGTGAGGCGAGGCGGCGGCAGAGGGTTTAAAAGGCTCCAGAGACCAGGTAAGGCGGGACCAGTCTCCGAACTCGGAGGGAGGGAGAGAGGTAAAAATAATTGAGGTGTGACGTCACCAGAAAGCAGGTAAGTAATTGGTTGGTGAGTATTTCTCTCTTTTTAAACTTAAACTCTGTGGGTTGTAGTTAATAAGGCCTTTCTGGTGGAGAGTGACTGTTGGTAAACCATTTAACTGGTGTAATTTAGAGGGATTGATTTAATTTAAATCCAATTAATTAGAGGGGATACTAGCATCTATAATCGGGCAGAGAGTGTCCATAACTAACAATAAATTTTTTTATTAATTACATAGAATGGAGCAGGTGATGTGTTACTGTTGCGAGATGTGGGAGCCGGTGGACCCCATTGAGGCTCATGGTGATTACATCTGTGACAAGTGTCTGCTGCTACAGGAACTCCAGCTCCGTATTGATGAGCTGGAGTCTGAGCTTCAGACACTGCGACACATCAGGGTGGGGGAGAAGTACCTGGACTTTGTGTTTCAGGAGGTGGTCACACCTATGAAGTTAATTAATTCAGATGTAGCCCATGGTCAGGGACAGGACGGTGTGACTACAAGTGAGGCAGGTACGGGGATCCAGGAGGTAGTGTTGGAGGAGCCGCAGCCCTTGCTCTTGTCCAACAGGTTCGAGGTTCTTACTCCCTGTGGGGACGAGAGCAGGGACTGCAGGGAGGATGAGCAACCTGGCCACAGCACTGTGGAACGGGGGGCCATTCAAGAGGGGGGAGTAAACAGAAATGTTGTAGTGGTAGGGGATAGTATTATTAGGGGGATAGATAGAGTTCTCTGCAGCCGAGAGCGAGAGTCCCGTAGGCTGTGTTGCCTGCCCGGTGCCAGGGTTAAGGACATCTCCTCTGGGCTGGAAAGAAACTTGCAGTGGGAGGGGGTGAATCCAGTTGTCGTGGTCCATGTTGGTACAAACGACGTAGATAGGACAAGGAAGCCGGTTCTGTTAAAGGAGTATGAGCAGCTAGGGGTCAAATTAAAAAACAGAACCTCAAGGGTAATAATCTCTGGATTATTACCTGAGCCACGAGCAAATTTGGCTAGGATAAATAAAATTAGAGAGTTAAATGAGTGGCTCAAAGACTGGTGTGGGAGAAATGGGTTTTGCTTCCTGGGACACTGGCACCAGTACTGGGGCAGGAGGGAGCTGTTCCGTTGGGACGGGCTTCACTTGGCCAGTGCTGGGACTAGAGTCCTGGCGGATCATATAACTAGGGCTGTAGAGAGGGCTTTAAACTAACTAGTGGGGGGGAGGTTCCTAGAGAGCAAATAATAAAAATGACAACAGAGAAGGTCATAGACTTAGGTAGCAGTGGGGAAATTAAAAACCAGAGTGTGTCAGGAAGGGGCAGAAGGTATGGAGTAAAAGGTAAAGTAATAAAAAGGGCAAAAGCAGGAACTAAGTGTCACAAAACATATTTGAAAGTTCTCTATCTGAATGCACGTAGCATTCGTAACAAAATAGATGAGTTAATGGCACAAATAACTACATATAGAAACATAGAAACATAGAATCTAGGAGCAGGAGTAGGCCATTCGGCCCGTCGAGCCTGCTCCACCATTCAGTACGATCATGGCTGATCATCCAAATCCAGTACCCTGTCCCTGCTTTAATCCCCACAGTACACATATCCCACCCTACCCCCGTAACCCCACATATTTAATCCCCCCCTAACACTAAGGGTCAATTTATCATAGCCAAATCAACCTAACCCGCACATTTTTGGACTGTGGGAGGAAACCGGAGCACCCGGAGGAAACCCACGCAGACACGGGGAGAATGTGCAAACTCCACACAGACAGTCACCCGAGGTCAGATTCGAACCCGGGTCCCTGGCGCTGTGAGGCACCTGTGCTAACCACTATGCCACCATGTTGCCCACTTGGGTATGATCTTGTGGCCATTTCAGAAACATGGCTGCAGGGTGACAATGCCTGGGAATTAAACATACCAGGTTATTTAACGATCAGGAAGGACAGGCAGGAAGGAAGGGGAGGTGGGGTGGCTATGTTAATAAAGGAAGGAATCACTGTAATACAGAGAAATGATATTGGGTCAAAAGATCAGGATAATGAAACAGTTTGGGTGGAGATAAGGAATAATAAGGGGAAAAAAACATTAGTGGGCGTAGTCTATAGGCCTCCGAACAGTTGCAACTCTGCTGGATGGAGTATCAATCAGGAAATAGTTGAGGCTTGTAATAAGGGAACATCTTTAATTATGGGGGATTTTAATTATCATATTAATTGGACAAATCAAATTGGGCAGGGCTGCCTTGAGGATGAGTTCATTGAGTGTATTAGGGATGGGTTTCTTGAGCAGTATGTAACTGAACCGACCAGGGGGCAAGCAACCTTACATCTGGTCCTGTGTAACGAGACAGGATTAATTAAAAATGTCCTAGTAAAGGATCCCCTTGGAATGAGTGACCATAACATGGTTGAATTCCATATTCAATTAGAGGGTGAGAAGGTTGGATCTCAAACAAGTGTGCTAAGGGGATAGGATGGGATATGTTAGGGGGAATTAAATACGTGGGGTTACGGGGATAGGGTGGGATATGTGTCGGTGCAGGCTCGATGGGGATTCTGTGTGAGAAAGCAGGGACAGGGTAGTGGATTTGGATGATCAGCCATGATCGTATTGAATGGTGGAGCAGGCTCGACGGGCCGAATGGCCTACTCCTGCTCCTAGTTTCTATGTTTCTAAGCTTGAATAAAGGAGACTATGAAGGTATGCGAGTGGAATTGAGTAGAGTGGATTGGGAAAATAGATTAAAGGGTAAGATGATACATGATCAGTGGTGTACATTTAAGGAGTTATTTTACAACTTCCAAAAAATATATATTCCACTGAGAAGAAAAGGGTGTAAAAGAAAAGACAGTCATCCATGGCTAAGTAAAGAAATTAAGGATAGTATTCAACTAAAAACAAGGGCTTATAAGGAAGTCAAATCTAGTGGGAGGATAGAGGATTGGGAAAACTTTAAAAGACAGCAAAAAATAACAAAGATTGATTAAGAAAGGGAAGATAGATTATGAAAGTAAATTAGCAAAAAATATAAAAACAGATAGTAAGAGTTTTTATAGTTATATAAAAAGAAAAAGGGTGGCTAAAGTAAATATTGGTCCCTTAGAGGATGAGACCGGGAAATTAACGGTGGGATATATAGAGATGGCAAATACACTGAATGGATATTTTGTATCAGTCTTTACAGTAGAGGACACTAAGAATATCACAACACTGGACAAATAGGGGGCTATAGGGGGGGGAGGAGCTAAACACGATCAAAATCACTAAGGAAGTGGTATTCAGTAAAATAATGGGACTCAAGGCGGATAAATCACCTGGACCTGATGGCTTACATCCTAGGGTCTTGAGGGAAGTGGCGGTAGGGATTGTGGATGCATTGGTAATAATTTTCCAAAACTCCCTGGACTCAGCAAAGATCCCGGCAGACTGGAAAACTGCTAATGTAACACCCTTATTTAAAAAGGGCAGTAGACAGAAGGCTGGAAACTATAGACCGGTTAGCCTAACATCTGTGGTAGGTAAAATTTTGGAGTCCATTATTAAGGAGACAATAACGGGACATTTGGATAATCATAATTTAATAGGACAAAGTCAGCATGGTTTTATGAAGGGGAAGTCATGTTTGACAAATTTGCTGGAGTTCTTTGAGGAAGTAACATACAGGGTGGATAAAGGGGAACCAGTGGATGTGGTGTATTTAGACTTCCAAAAGGCATTTGACAAGGTGCCACACAAGATTATTGCTTAAGATAAAAAATCACGGGATTGAGGGTAATATTCTGGCATGGATAGAGGATTGGCTATCGAACAGAAGGCAGAGAGTTGGGATAAATGGTTCATTCTCAGACTGGCAATCTATATTAACGATTTGGAGGACGGGACCGAGTGTGATATATCAAAGTTTGCAGATGATACAAAGATGGGAGGGAAAGTAGTGAGTGAGGAGGACATAAAAAATCTGCAAGGGGACATAGACAGGCTAAGTAAGTGGGCGGAGATTTGGCAGATGGAATACAATACTGGAAAGTGTGAGGTTATGCACTTTGGCAGGAAAAATAGTAGAGCAAGTTATTATCTTAATGGCAAGAAACTGGAAAGTACTGAAGTACAAAGGGATCTGGGGGTCCTGGTGCACGAAACTCAAAAGGTTAGTATGCAGGTGCAGCGAGTGATTAAGAAGGCCAATGGAATGTTGGCTTTCATTGCTAGGGGGATAGAATATAAAAATAGGGAGGTATTGCTTCAGTTGTACAGGTATTGGTGAGACCGCACCTGGAATACTGCATACAGTTTTGGAGTCCATACTTAAGAAAAGACATACTTGCTCTCGAGTCAGTACAAAGAAGGTTCACTCGGTTAATCCCGGGGATGAGGGGATGGACATATGAGGAGAGGTTGGGTAGATTGGGACTCTGCTCATTGGAGCTCAGAAGAATGAAAGGCGATCTTATTGAAACATATAAGATTGTGAAGGGGTTGGATCGGGTGGATGCGGGGAGGATGTTCCCGATGATGGGTGAAACTAGAACTAGGGGGCATAGTCTTAGAATAAGGGGCTGCTCTTTCAAAACTGAGATGAGAAGGAACTACTTCACTCAGAGGGTGGTAGGTCCATGGAATATGCTGCCCCAAAAAGCTGTAGAAGCTACATCATTACATAAATTTAAAACAGAAATAGACAGTTTCCTAGAAGTAAAGGGAATTAAGGGTTACGGGGAGCGGGCAGGAATTTGGACATGAGTCTAGGTTCGGATTGGTCATGGCCCTGTGGGGGTAGCGTAGCGGGCCCAGGGGCCGTGTAGCCTGATCCTGCTCCTATTTCGTGTGTCCAATTCTGTTAGGTTCAGGAGATGGTTCTGTGATAGTAGATTGGCGGTTAGGATCAGATCAGCCATGATCTTATTGAATGGTGGAGCATCTCGAGGGGCCAATTGGCCTACTCCTGCTCCTATTTCTTATGTTCTTATGTAGTGCAGGAGTCCCCTGGGTCCATCTCCCTCTCTAACAGATTTTCCGTTTTGGATACTGCTGGGGAAGATGGTTTCTCAGGGGAATGCAGCAAGAGCCAAGTCCGTGGCACTACGAGTGGCTCAGCTGCACAGGAGGGGAGGAAAAAGAGCGGGAGAGCAATAGTGATAGGGGATTCTATTGTAAGGGGAACAAATAGACGTTTCTGTGGCCGCAGATGTGACTCCATGGTGGTATGTTGCCTCCCTGGTGCAGGGTCAAGGATGTCACTGAACGGCTGCAGTGCATTCTGAAGGGGGAGGGCGAACAGTCAGAGGTCGTGGTTCACATTGGTACCAACGACATGGGTAGAAAGAGGGATGAGGTCCTGCAACAAGAATTTAGGGAGCTAGGTAGCAGATTAAAAAGGTTGTAATCTCTGGATTACTCCCGGTGCCACGTGCTAGTGAGTACAGGAATAGGAGGATAGAGCAGATGAATGCATGGTTAAAGAGTTGGTGCAGGAGGAGGGCTTTAGTTTCCTGGATCACTGGGTCTGTTTCTAGGGAAGGTGGGACCTGTACAAGTCGGACGGGTTGCACCTGAACCGGAACGGGACCAACATCCTTGCAGGGGAGGTTTGCTAGTACTGTTGGGGGGGCGGTTTAAACTAACTTAGCAGGGGGATGGGATACGGAGTGGAGCTATAGTAGAGGGTGATGCACAGCCAAATATAGAGGAAAAACAAGTCAGCCTGGAAGGCAGAGCAAATATGTAACGGCACAAGGGAGTATGGCAAGGCTGGATGGCATTTATTTTAATGCAAGAAGTCTTGTGAGTGAGGCAGATGAATTGAAGGTGTTGATGAACACATGGGAATATGATATTGTTGCTATCACAGAGACATGGTTGAGGGAGGGGCAGGACTGGCAGCTCAATATTCCAGGGTATAGAATCTTCAGGCGAGACAGAGGGGGGTGTAAAAGAGGAGGGGGTGTCGCAATATTAATCAAGGAGTCAATTACTGCTGTAAGGAGGGATGATATCTTAGCAGGTTCCTCTAATGAGGCCATATGGGTAGAACTTAAAAACAAAAAGGGGGCAAGCACTTTGTTGGGAGTGTACTATAAGCCCCCAAACAGTCAGGGGGAGATACAAGAACAGATATGTAGGCAAATCTCAGAAGTGTAGAAATAATAGGGTAATAATAGTAGGGGATTTCAACTTCCCCAATATTAACTGGGATAGTCAGAGTGTGAAAGGCTTAGAGGGTGCAGAATTCTTAAAGTGCATCCAGAAGAGCATTTTGAGCCAGCATGTAGAAAGTCCTACAAGAGAGGGGGCGGTACTGGACCTAATTCTGGGGAATGTAGCCGGGCAAGTGGTGGAAGTGTCAGTAGGAGAGCATTTTGGTGACAGTGACCATAATTCGGTGAGATTTAAGGTAGTCATGGAAAAGGACAAAGATGGACCGGAAATAAAGGTTCCAAATTGGGGGAAGGCTGATTTTAATATGATAAGTAAGGATCTGGCCAAAGTGGACTGGGATCAGCTACTTGTAGGAAAATCCACATCAGAGCAGTGGGAGTCTTTCAGAAAGGAAATAGAGAGTACAACGCCAACATGTTCCTGTAAAGGTCAAGGGTGGGACCAACAAGCCCAGGGAACCCTGGATGTCAAGGGATATACAAGAATGGATTAGGAAAAAAAGGGAGGCTTTTGGCAGATACAAAGGACTAAAAACAGTGGAAGCCCTAGAGGAGTATAGAAAGTGCAGGGGGGTACTTAAAAAAGAAATTAGGAGAGCGAAGAGGGGGCATGAAAAAACACTGGCGGGCAAAATAAAGGAAAATCCCAAGGTGTTTTATAAGTATATTAAGTGCAAGAGGATAACCAGGGAAAGAGTAGGGCCCATTAGGGACCAAAGTGGCAATCTGTGTGTAGAGCCGAAAGATGTAGGTGAGGTTTTAAATTAGTATTTTGCATCTGTGTTCACTATGGAGAAGGATGATGTAGGCATAGAAATCAGGCAGGGGGATTGTGATATACTTGAACAAATTAGTATTGAGGGAGGAGGTACTAACGGTTTTAGCGGGCTTAAAAGTGGATATATCCCCAGGCCCAGACGAGATGTATCCCAGGCTGCTGTGTGAGGCAAGGGAGGAGATTGCAGGGGCTCTGACACAAATTTTCAGAACCTCTCTGGCCACAGGGGAGGTGCCAGAGGACTGGAGGACAACTAACATAGTACCATTATTCAAGAAGGGTAGTAGGGATAAACCAGGGAATTACAGGCCAGTAAGCCTAACATCAGTGGTAGGGAAATTATTGGAAAAAATTCTGAGGGACAGAATTAGTCTCCACTTCGAGAGGCAAGGATTAATCAAGGATAGTCAGCATGGCTTTGTCAGGGGGAGATCATGTCTAACCAATTTGATTGAATTTTTCGAGGGGGTGACTAGGTGTGTGGATGAGGGTAGTGCAGTTGATGTGGTCTACATGGACTTCAGTAAGGCTTTTGACAAAGTCCCACATGGGAGACTGGTCAAGAAGGTAAGAGCCCATGGGATCCAGGGCAATTTGGCACATTGGATCCAAAATTGGCTTAGTGGCAGGAGGCAGAGGGTGATGGTCGAAGGTTGTTTTTGTGACTGGAAGCCTGTGACCAGTGGTGTACCGCAGGGATCGGTGCTGGGTCCTTTGCTGTTTGTAGTGTACATTAATGATTTAGATATGAATGTAGGAGGTATGATCAGTAAGTTCGCAGATGACACGAAAATTGGTGGAGTGGTAAATAGCGAGGAGGGAAGCCTCAGGCTACAGGACGATATAGACGGGTTGGTTAGATGGGCAGAACAGTGGCAAATGGAATTTAACCCTGAAAAGTGTGAGGTGATGCATTTTGGGAGGACTAACAAGGCAAGGGAATACACAATGAATGGTAGCACCCTAGGAAGGACAGAGGATCAGAGGGACCTTGGTGTGCATGTACATAGATCCCTGAAGGCAGCAGGACAGGTAGATAAGGTGGTTAAAAAGGCATATGGGATACTTGCCTTCATTAGCCGAGGCATAGAATATAAGAGCAGGGAGGTTATGATGGAACTGTACAAAACGCTAGTTAGGCCACTGCTGGAATACTGTGTGCAGTTCTGGTCGCCACACTATAGGAAGGATGTGATTGCATTGGAGAGGGTGCAGAGGAGATTCACCAGGATGTTACCTGGGCTGGAGCACTTCAGCTATGAAGAGAGACTGGACAGGCTGGGATTGTTTTCCTTAGAGCAGAGAAGGCTGAGGGGGGACCTGATTGAGGTGTACAAAATTATGAGGGGCATAGATAGGGTAGATAGAGGGGAACTTTTCCCCTTGGTGGAGGGGTCAATAACCAGGGGGCATAGTTTCAAGGTAAGGGGCAGGAGGTTTAGAGGGGATTTGAGGAAAAACTTTTTCACCCAGAGGGTGGTTGGAATCTGGAACTCACTGCCTGAAAGGGTGGCAGAGGCAGGAACCCTCACAACATTCAAGAAGCATTTAGATGAGCACTTGAAACGCCATAGCATACAAGGCTACGGACCAAGTGCTGGAAAATGGGATTAGAATAGACAGGGCGTGATGGCCGGCGCGGACACGATGGGCCGAAGGGCCTCTTTCTGTGCTGTATAACTCTATGGGGGAAAAATTCAGTTGGTTGCGCCTCCCGTTAGCGCCTTAAGAGGGCGCTAATGGGGCACAAAGCAACTAGCGCCCGGGCACGGCGATGTTTGCGCCGCTCGCGAAATTAACTCGACATTTTGTGGCGGCGCTAAACACTACCGCCACGATCTCCTGAGCTGGCAGATCGTGACATCAGTCGAGTGCGCAACGCCCCGGTATCGCCCCGGAGCAGATATTGAGTGGCGCCCCCTGCCTTACGCTAGCAACGACAGGTTGAGGGGAGCGTTTTGCAGTCAGGAAGGGACTGGGGGAGCGCTATTTAAAGGCGACAGCTTCCTGCCTTTTATTGTTGGTGACATTTTTGAACCACGCTTTCAGAGAGAGAGAGACTTCTGGAGAGATTCAACGCTGTGTGAAGGAGTTTTGGGTACTGAGCAGCACTTTGCAGGTTCATTTTGATTTGCCCTTCCTTGTATCGATTTAGAAGAGACTGTGGGGGCTGCACTCTGAGCTCTTTCCCTGGTGCTCTCCATTGTTCTTTCCAGCAGATTTGATGTGCAGGTCTCTCCAGGCCGAGATTCAAGGCTGCAATGAGCAGGATGTGGATGGAAAGCAAGATCAACCCTCCCCTTTAAGAACTGGCCCGCGCCATTGTGTGTGTGTTCCATTGCTGACTGACATCACATGAGCTTTGCCAGCGCTCTGAGGTAGCGCCTCGCTCCTCGGCCTTTGCGCCTTAAGACAGGTGTGAAGCGCCTGATTTAGTGCCCCAATCACCTCCAGGGGCGATTAAAGTCAAGTTTGCAGTCGGAGGCGATAATTAGCGCCAGGCGCTAGTCTTTGCGCCCGGCCGATAATTGCGCCCCAAATGGGGCGATACTGAATTTCTCCCCCTATGACTCTATATTGGGGAACAAGGAAATGGCAGAGACTTTAAACAAATATTTTGTAGCAGTCTTCACAGTAGAAGACACAAAAAGTACACCAAAAATAGTGGAGAACCAAGGGGCTAATTAGAGCGAGGAACTTAAAGTAATTAATATCAGTAGAGAAAAAGTACTTGAGAAACTAATGGGAGTAAATGTAACCCGCTATTCAAAAAAGGAGGGAGCGAGAAAACAGGGAACTACAGGCCAGTTAACCTGATAACAGTCGTCGGGAAAATGCTGGAATCCATTAAGGAAATGGTACTTTGAAAATCATATTATTAGGCAGAGTCAACATGGTTTTATGAAAGGGAAATCGTTTTTAACAAATTTATTATAGTTTTTTGAGGATGTAACTAACAGGGTAGATAAAGGGGAACCAGCGGATGTAGTATAATTGGATTTCCAAAAGGCATTTGATAAGGTGCCACATGAAAGGTTGTTAAGCAAGATAAGGGCATATGGGGTTGAGGGTAATGTATTAGCATGAATAAAAGATTGGTTAACAGACAGAAAAGAGAGAGTAGGGATAAACGGGTCATTTCAGATTGGCAGGCTGTAACTAGTGGGGTGCCGCAAGGATCAGTGCTTGAGCCTCAGCTATTTACAATCTATATTAATGACTTAGATGAAGGGACTGCGTGCAATGTATCCAAGTTTGCTGATGGTACAAAGCTAGGTGGAAAAGTAAGATGTGAGGAGGACGCAAAGAGCCTGCAAAGGGATATAGACAGGTTAAGTGAGTGGGCAATAAGGTGGCAAATGGAGTATAATGTGGGGAAATGAGAGGTTATTCAATTTGGGAGGAAGAATAGAAAAACAGAATATTTTTTAAATGGTGAGAAACTATTAAATGTTGGTGTTCAGAGAGATTTAGTTGTCCTCGTACAAGAAACAGAGTTAGGATGCAGGCAAGCAATTAGGAAGGCAAATGGCATGTTGGCCTTTATTGCTAGAGGCTTGGAGTATAAGAGTAAGGAAGTCTTGCTACAATTGTACAGAGCTTTGGTGAGACCACACCTGGAGTACTGTGCACAGTTTTGGTCTCCTTATTTAAGGAAGGATATATTTGCCTTAGAGGCAGTGCAACGAAGGTTTACTTGATTGATTCCTGGAATGAGAGGATTGTCCTGTAAAAAAAGATTGAGTAGATTGGGCCTATACTCTCTGCAGTTTAGAAGAATGAGAGGTGATCTCATTGAAACATATAAGATTCTGAGGGGGGTTGGCAGGATAGATGCTATCTAGTGTCTCGAACTAGGGGGCATAGTCTCTGGATAAGGGGCCAGCCTTTTAAGACTGAGATGAGGAGGAATTTCTTCACTCACGGGGTTGTGAATCTTTGGAATTCTCTGCCCCAAAGTGCTGTGGATGCTCAGTCGTCGAGTATATTCAAGGCTGAGATAGATAGATTTCTGGACTCCAGAGGAATCGAGGGATATGGGGATAGGCCACAAAAATGGTGTTGAGGTCGAAGATCAGCCATGATCGTGGGGTCGTGTAGCCTACTCCGGCACCTAATTCTTATGTTCTTATTTTGTAGTCTTAAAGGTGAGGAATGTTGGTGCTGGAGAATAAGTCTTTTCTCTCTTGAAAATAGAAGACCGAGAGGGGGTATGATGGAAGTGTTTGAAATTCTGAAAGCTTTGGATAAATTAGATTCAAGTAAACTTTTATGCCGTGAACAGAATTTGAGCTCAAGGGGTCATATTTACAAATGAAGGTTAACAAAAGTAGGAAATGCAACAGGAACTTTTTTTTAAACGAATAGGGTGGTAAGTATATAAAACAGATTACAGGCATGGGTGGTGGAACGAGAAACCTTAATGGGTTTAAAGAAAGAACTAGACAGGTTCTTGTCAACAAATAGGATTCAAGGTTAGTAGAAATGAACCACGGGAATAATGTGGATAGGTGGGCTAGATGGACCGAAGGTTTTCCCCTCCAAGCACTCCCAGGTACAGCACAGTTAGATGCAGAGTAAAACTCCCTCTACCCTGCCCTAAATGCTCAACCTCAGAAGAGCGCCCCCTAGTGCACCAGAATAGTATTATTTGTGTTTCCCACACCAGCCATCCTGTGGCCTCTCTGGCGGAGACTGTAAATTAGTGCTGAATTAAGGGCAAATTTGTGCAGTAGGGCCATGCCCAGCAGGAGCTGATTTGAGACTGCCCAACTCATTTTGTGTAGGACACTAGTAGCTAGCAGACAGAGGAGTCTTTCATCCCATCAGTCTGGTCTTGACGTTAACTCAGCATCCGACCCTCTGCTCCTTCAATCTTCATTATACAAGCACAATCACCGATACATCATACAAGAATACTTATAACCATGCTTGTTGGCGAAGTTCACAGTAACAACCCCATGACATTGGCACTCCTGACAGCCGTACCTTGGCGGAGGGCGAGCTCTTCATGATTGCCGTCAGCACTCTGATAGCATGCACTGTGATAGAGTCTGACTCTTTCTCGAATACCTGCAAAGGAGCCAGAAAGTCATAATGCTACCTTAAACAACCACACCGACCCAATGAGTAGGAACGTCACGATATTGCGCTGCAACTATCCATCACAGGAACCAGGCTGACTGTGACGTGCACGTTATTGTGATGACCGATTGGGAAACATGATGAGGAGACAAGATTTGATTTTACCCAGAAGGATTGCACTTGCATTTTTCTCTTAACTGCCCTCTGACGTGACCTAGCAAGCTACTCAGTTGCAGCAAACCGCTACAAAGAACTGCAGCGGTTCAAGGAGATAGCCCACCACCACCTTATCAAGGGCAACTGAGGATGGGCAATAAATGCCGGCCTTGCCAGCAACACACCACATCCCAAGAATGAATAATAATTTAAAAAGCCAGGACTGGTAGCTTATTCAACCATGATGGGAAGAGGGGGCAAATTTGGTAACACCGCCAAGCCACGCCCTACCTGATGTTTACACATATGCTTTCTTCTAGTGGGGGTAATTAATTAGCTATCAGGAGGGGGAACCTCTTTCTTCCCTTCCTTAGCTCAGGAGGTGATAGAGTGCAATTGTAGAGGCCCCACTGCCACTCTCGTTGAGAACAACGAATTCAGCACTGCCACTCGGTCGTCCCTGGCCTGTAAGGCTGAGGATCACAACAGGCAGTGCAGAGCCACAAGGGCAGGAAATTTTTATTTTCTTTTAAAGTCCAAAAATCGTGATGTTCAGCTGAATTAAAACTTGCTATTTCCCAGACTCGGTGATATACAGACTTTAACACCCCTCTTCTCTGCAAACAAAGATCTGGATCAGAGTTATAAATACATACTCTACAGTTACAGCAGCTCAAGGAGAAAGCTCATCACCCTTCTGAGGGCAACTAGGGATGGCCAATGAATGTGGCCTTGCCAGCGATGCACCACATCCCGAGAATTAATTAAAAAATAAGCTGGGAGAGAGAAGTTTACAAGAAATCCCATAAAGTTCTGCTCTCTGTGCATGTAGAGTGGTTTGGGGCAGAAAAAGCAGTGCTGAGACACACTTTAAAAAAAACCAAAAATTCACAGAATGTGTGCGTCGCTGTCAAGGCCGGCATTTATTGCCCATCCCTAGTTACCCTCAGAAGGTGGTGGTGGGACTTCGTCTTGAACCACGAGCGATTTTGAGAACTAGGTGGCTTGCTAAGCCACTTCAGAGGGCAGTAGTGCGAGACTGGAGTCATTTGTAGGCCAGATCCGGTCGGGGTGGCAGGTTCCCTTCCATGAAGGGCATTCGTCGTTTGTTTTTTTGAAGACAATCCGGAAGCTTCCATGGTCATTTTTATTTTCTGGTGCCAGCCCACAAATTACCAGATTTATTGACTTGAATTGAATTCCACACCTCGCCATGGTGGGATTTGGATCTGGGCCTGGGGCAGGGGATACAAGGACATTATGAGCAGTGCCAAGAGACTCCTTCTGCGTTTTCAAAATTGCAATTTTGTCCCAGACACAGTGAGAAAGGTACTTCATTTTTTTAAATAAGTTTTATCAGTACCTTGGACAGAGGAGAATCTCCTTATCCTTCCCTTTAGTCATAGCCGGCAGTGCCCAACTGGATCAGTGCAGACACAAGTCACCGTGACGCTACATCACACAATATGTTCACCACAACCACAGAAATCAGCAACATGTTTGAGTGAGATTTAAAACATGAACATCACACCACAACGCACATGCTCAGATCACGTTGGTCCCCCTCGCTACAGCAGAGATCATCTTCCACCTCTGGACTGCGAAGATCATGCAGTCTGCAGACTGCAAATATCGGCCCTAACCTCACACTGGCCTCAAGATTGCCTTCAAGAAGCTCGGTTTTCTCTCTGCTCAACAAGCCTCAACTTGGTTATGAAGCCCAATAGTTGGGCCGGCCCCTTCTAGCACTTCTCAAAAGGAACATCTGAACAGGAGGCGGCCGTTCAGGCCCATGTTCCCTCAAATTTTTTTTTGAGCCGCGTGGCCCCTTTAACAGGGGGGGGCGGGGCGCGGGGCGGAGTTCCATTTAAAAGCTGTGTGTCCACTACGTGGGACCTCCAGAATGCTGCACGGCCGCCCAGCTTAAAGGGAACATTGGTTCAGGACCTCGAGCCTGTTCCGCCATTCAATGTGATTGTAGCTGATCTGCACCTCAACTGTACCTGCCATTGATCCATATCCCTTGATACCCTTACCTAATAAAAATCTATCAATCTCAGTCTGGAAAAGTTAAATTAACCCAGCATGCACAGTGTTTTGTGGGAGAGAATTCCAGATTTCCACTACCCTTTGTGAGAAAAAGTGCTTTCTGATTTCACTCATGAATGGCCTAGCATTAATTTTAAGATTGTGCCCTTTTGTTCTGGATTCCCGCACCAGAGAAAATAGTGTCTCTGTATCTACCCTATCACATCCCTTTATCATTTTAAACACCTTGATTAAATCTATACTCAAGGGAATACAAGCCAAGTTTATGGAACCTGACCTTGTCATTTAACCCTTTCAGCTCTGGCATCATTCTGGTGAATCTGTGCTGCACCCCCTCCAAGGCCAATATATCCTTCCTGAGGTGTGGTTCCAAAATCTGAACACAGTTCTCCAGATGGGGTCTAACCAAGGTTCTATAGACTTCTTCACTCTTGTATTCCAGCCCCCTTGAGATTCCATTCGTCTTTTTGATTACTTTTTGTATCCGTTCACTAGCTTTTAATGATGTGTACCTGGACACTCAAATCCCTTTGCTCTTCCATAATTCCTAGTCTCTCGCCATTCAGAAAATATTCCAATTTGTTTTTCTTGGATCCAAAGTGGGTGACCTCACTCTTCCCCACACCGAACTCCATCTACCACAGTTTTTCCCACTCACTTAATCTGTCTATGTCCCTGTAACTTCCTGCTCCCATCTGCACAACATCCACAGACAGCCCTGTCCAGCAAGTTAGTGA
Source organism: Squalus acanthias (assembly GCA_030390025.1). Classification (NCBI taxonomy): domain Eukaryota; kingdom Metazoa; phylum Chordata; class Chondrichthyes; order Squaliformes; family Squalidae; genus Squalus; species Squalus acanthias. Next base: position 35,590,737 of record CM059432.1, on the reverse strand, counting down.
CCTCCTCAAAAAATTCAACTAAATTGGTCAAACATGACCAACCCTTCACCAATCAATGCGGATCCTTTTTGATTAGCTCACACAAGGCCGAGTGTTATTGTGTGATGTTATATCACAGTATCACAAGAGTTTTATATATTTCAGTCAGTATTTGATGTCTATATATCAAGTATTCTGGTTGTGGGGTGATGTCATTTACTTCACAATCATGAATTTCAATGAACCAAGTAAAACAACACAGATGATTGGCAGACTTATGAAACACAGGACAAGAGACAGGATCAGCACACCCAGCAACCAGGTGGTGTCAGCACGCTGCAGCTCCCCTTACAGATTTAACAGACTAAGGATTTGGTTTCAGATTTGTTTTTGTTTTTTAAACGTTCATTTTTTTTCCAGTAATCAGGTTACGAAGGCTCCTTGCTGCCTTCTAGGGAAGGAAGGAGGGGTGAAGAGTGAAGGAGAAAAGAAAAAAATTTGAAAGCAGTAGAGATGAGACAATAAAGGGGGATAGGGGAAAAGATAGAGGATCGGGGGTAAAGGGGCGAGCAGGAGAAAAGAGGAGAGCAGGAAAAAAAGAGAGCAGGAGAAAAGGGGAGAGGACAGGTAAAGGTGAGAGTGTAGAAAAGGGTGAGAAAAGATAAAGAGGAACAGAGGCCAAAATAGGGAAAGGAGAGAAATGAATTGAAAAAGAGAGAATGAGAGAAAGAGGGAGCGTGCAAGGGAAAAAAAAATAACAGAAGTGAAAGAGCAAGGAATAAAAGAAAGCACGAGGAGTGCATGAGACCGAAACAGTCAAGGGAAGGAAAAGACAACGGGTGGATGATAGACAGAGAGAGAGCAGAATGTTAGAGAGAGCGAGAAAACACAGGGAGCATAAGAGAAGTAAACTAGAGAGCAAGGACAGAGACACAAACAAGAGAAAGAATGCAAGAGACAGAAGATAAAACTAAAAGAGAAAGAGAGAGTGAGAGAGGGGAGAGGAGGAGGGTAATTTTCAGTTACTGATCGCACCATGCTGACATCAGGCCTGGCCATTCTCTCCCAGAGTATCGGCACCTCCAGTAATACCTTGCTGAGATTGATTTCAGTCAGTAACTGAGTGGCAAGATCACTCCCACCCTTGCTGTCATCCTTAGACCTACTGCTTACATAGAGCTGTCAAAGAGAGGGAAAGGAGAGGTGAGGGTGAAGGGTGGGTGGGTAAATGGGGGAGGAGTTGGAAAAGCGACAAAAAGAGAGGGGGAAAAAAAACATGACATCAGAAACTAGACAAAGCTCGCAAAACACACAGCAGTGTAACGTCAATCACCTTTAACGTTAACGCTCAGGTTAAAAGGGGGGAAAATGTTAGGGGACGAGGTGTTTCTTTTCCACAAACTGCTCATCCATTTTACACAGAAACATATTGGCCCTGATCTCTTGCAGGGGTTCCTCTGATATCCCGCCATAACTTGGGCGGGAGATTGGTGGAAGGTCCCGGAGAAACGAAGTGACAGAGATCCACCTTTGTGGAAATTTGGGAAGACCCGCAAAGTTGGGTCTCCCTCCAAGCTGGACCATTCCGTTGTAAGAGAACAGAAGTTAGAAACCTTGGACCAGCGTGGGAGCTGATCAGAAGATGGTCAACCACCAGAACACTGTGCTACTGGCCAAGGGGACTGTGAGCCTAGCCGGCACTGCAGTTTCTCAGGTTGGATCAGCTCCTCGATCTGTTTGAAGTTGCAAGCTCGCCCCATCTCACTGCTGTTTTCAGTGGAGCCGCTGCAGGATGTGCTGGGGTCCCAGGCTCTGTGCAGCCAACAAAAACAAGGTTTATAAAGTTTTTTTTGTAGATCTCTTATTTTCCAGCAAAAGACTCTCGGCCTAGACCTACTTTTTTTTAAACGATGCACAAAACACCATCGTTCTAGACTAACAGGGGTCACACACACACACGCCTTCTCACACTTACTCATACTTGCACTTAGACACACTCACTTACTTGTACGCACTCACTCACGTACACTGACACTTGCATGCATGCACACACTCGCACGTGTACACTCACTTGCACGCACTCAGACTCACTTGCACCTATTTATAATCATGCACTGACACTCTCATATTCACTCACTCACATACACTCAGACTTACTCACTCTCACACACAGGCTGCCTACTTTTGAAAAATCGCGTGGGTTCTATAAAGGGTGGGCGATCCCTTGCGCCCCAGATGGTGACGATGAAAATCTACCCCCATGAATTTGGGTGTCCGCTGAGAAGAGTGGGTTCAGATGTGATAATCTCGCGCCCTGCACGGTCGAATAGCTGACATACTTAGTATCTAGGCTGACACGCGAAGAATAGCCACTTGGATTGGGTAACGAATGGCGTCCGGTACCCGAGCGAAGAGCCTGGAAGATTGGAATCATAGAATCTTACAGCACAGAAAGAGGTCATTCAGTCCACCGTGCCTGCGCTGGCTCTCTGAAAGAGCTATCCAATTAGTCCACTCCCCTGCTCCCACAGGAGGGGAGAAAATTAGGAAAACAAATGATAAGGGACCCCAAGCTTCTACCCATCTTGAGACTTGAATTTTAGTTTCAGATTTCGAGCATTTCTGGTTTTCCTTTTCTCATCTACGCAAGAGAATCTACCTCATCATTCGGGGCCTAACTTCACCTTTAAGAGTCCAGAAAAAGGAAAGCACAGCAAGACAGCATCAAGCAATAAGACGTAACTGCACGGTAAGCTACCCATACCTTGCTGTTCTGGATGAGTCGGATGATGTGCTCAAAGCAGTTGTTATTAAGGAACACGGCCTGAAGCACAGGTCGATCTTTACAGTTCAACATTTCCGAGATGGCACCTGCAACACAAAAAGCACAATTTGGTATCAACGACCACTGCAGAGGGGACAGATAAAGGAGCAACACAAGTGATCCACAGTGGCTCAGTTGGTACCACTCTTGCTCGGCATCAGAACATAGGAACTGCTGGACGAAAAAGACCAAGGTCCCCCTAATTCGCCTTCTACCATCCTGGTAGTCGCATGATACAATGATAATGGAGTTCTTGACTAATCATAACAATCGATCTCTATCAATTAGTCGACAACAGACCCAGACATGACATGAGCAAAATCCCAGTGCTGGAGAGCTTTGGGAACTATAGGTCCACAGTCACCTCCCAAGCATGCTACAACTATCACGTCATGTCTCAAATAACTCAAATACTGTATCCCAAAATATTATTTTCTGAGAGAAATCTATCTAATTTGCATTTCAATTAATCAACACTATCTGCTTCCACCATCTCCCTACGGAGCCTGTTCTATAAATTAACCACTCGCTCACTGAAATAATGTTGCTGCAGATTAGTTTTAAATTTACCGCACCCCCACCCCCACTTCAAGCGCAGGCCATGAAGATACAAAAACAACTTCACTTACTGAGCATGTTGATCCGTAGGGTGATGAACCCATCCTCCAGTCGGGGTTTTGTCCCCTCTTCCAGCACTGCCACCGGCCTGTCAGCATTCAACAGCTTAAAGTAGCTGTCCAATATCGTCTTGATCGCCACTCTCCTCTGGTCGAGGCTGCTGGCGTGGAGAATGTGGATCATTCCAATCAGGCACTTCAAGGTAACTTGCAACGTCCTGGTGTCCTTATGCTCCTGAGTTCCTGTGTCACACGAGGTCCTGAGAACCAGCATGAGCACCTCGACGGAGGTCGGGGTGATAGCAAATAGTGCATTTTGCTGCATGGAGAAGAACAGAGAAAGACTGAAATCTGGCCCTCCGGGATTGCACAGTCATGTGCCAAACGGATTGAAATCAATGGATTGAAAATCATGCAGTTCTATAAAGGGCAGGGCGATCCATCCTGCCAGAATACCGCCCAGGTAGGGAAGACCCCCCGTCCCCCCACCCCATGTGTTTGGGTGTCCGCTGAGACAAGAGTGAGTTCGAATGTCATGACTCCACTCCCTGCGCGGTAGAATAGCTGATACATACTCAGTATCTAGGCCGACACATGAAGAGTGGTTACTTTACATCTAGCAATTACTATGTTTCTATGAGGGAGAAGGGAATACAGAGATACGGAGGGCGGGGGGGGGGGGGCGCCCAGGTTGGGAAGAGGTCATTGGAATGGGAGGAGGCTCATGCGAAGTATAAACAGCAGCATAGACCAGTTGGGCCGAATGGTCTGTTTCTGTGCTGTAGATTCTATGTAATACATTAGCCAGGAATCATTTGCAATATTAGTGAAGGAAAGCAGCATTTCATTTTGTAGTTAGGGGCTGGATTTTGCCAATGGGGAGCTTTTGGAGGCGGGGCTCCCACTTGTTGGGTTTTAGTCCCGCCTCCATCGACTTCTGGCCAACCCACGCTATTTTCTCTTGATTGACCTTGTTAAGCCCGCCTAGCGGGCTTAGCAGGCCAATTAAGGGGAAGCTGGTTACAGAGAACGTCAGCGTATGACGTTTTATCTGTCAAAAATTTTTTGACAGATGAATTGTCACCGTTTGACAGCTCTGTGAAGCTGTCAAACACTGACATTCTATGTAGTTTGATGAGTTCTTGAATTCAAGACTCATCAAACCTCTTTCTTTAGCAGAAATTAGATGGTTGTTGCACTGGAGAATGCAGCAGCCATCTGTCATCTCTGCCGCAGAGATGCAAGACTCTCCGCATCCCCAACGATTGAAGCCTGCAGGAAGAAACAAAGGTAAGTTAACTTTTTCTAACACTTTCCACTTACCTCACATACTCACCTCTCCACACTTGCACCCATCACTTACCTCCACAGCGCACTTTTGCACCCTCCAACCCCCGCAGATCCACTGCTCCCCCTGGTGACCCTGGCGGGGTTCGCAGCCTTCGGGAAGCCCACACTTGTGTGGGTAAAATGGGGATAATCCTCTGATCTGCCTGTTAACTACCTGTTAACAGGCAGTTAAGTGGCTGTAATCCCCTTCCCGCCTTCAAGGAGACGGGACCCGGCGCAGGTCGGCTACCTGCCTCCTGGCAAGATGGCACGGAGGCGGGTTGGGGGCGGGATGGGCACCCGCCCCCAGATTCTGCCATTTTCCCGGCAGTCCTGCCTCCATAACCACCTCCCCAGGGCTGGCAAGATCGCGCCCTACGTTTCCATTGGAGGAATTTTGGCTTTTCAGCTTGGTAAACAGGCGTCTGAAAGATGATCTTATATAGGTATCTAAAATAGTTAAGGGAATGGAAAATAGTAATTGAAATGCAAGGGCAAGAGGTTCAAGATAGTAAAAAGCAATTTTAAGACTGAAATCACTAAAAGTGATCGATGTACAGACTCCCAGATGGAGCACTGGAGGCAGAAACCCTGGAATCATTTAAGAAACATTTTGATGCTCCAATGTGGAGGATTTCTCTGGATGGATGAATGAAGACAGGCTGAATGGCTTTCCTCGTCATAATTATCTTCTTTATAAGTTTCAATGTACATGGATCTCACTGTAAGACGCTGATAACAACATGGAAACAGGCTGTTTAGTCCAACCAGCCCATGTTGGTGTTTATCCTTCACACAAGCAGTAGTCAGGGCTTAGAGGGTTAAATTATGAGGGCACGGTTGCATAAACTTGGTTTGTATTCCCTTGAGGGGTGATCTATTCAAGGTCTTTAAAATGATAAAAAGATTCGATCGGGTAACTGGAATCGATTTCCGCTGATGGGGGAAATCCAGAACAAGATGGCATAATCTTAAAATCAGATCCAAGCCATTTAGGTGTGAAATCAGGAAGCACTTTTTCCACAAAGGTAGTGGCAATCTGGAACTCTCTCCCCCAAAAGGCTATGGATGATGGGTCAATTGAAATTTTTGAACCTGTGATTGACAGATTTTTATCAAGCGATATGGAGCAAAGGTGAATAAATGGAGTTGAGGTACAGATCAGTCATGATCTAACTGAATGGTGGAACAGGCTCATAGCTGAATGGCCTACTTCTGTGTTCCTAGACCTAATCCCATTTGCCCATCCTCTTCCCATATTCTTTTGTTCCTCTTTCCTTCAAATACCTATCTAACCTATTCTTAAAAGTTGACGTGGTCTCTGCTTCAATCATTAAATTTGTGTCAAACACGCCCCTTCCCGGATAAGCAATGCCTCGATTTTAAAATTCTCATCCTTGTTTTCAAATCCCTCCATGGCCTCGCCCCTCTCTATCTCTGTAATCTCCTCCAGCCCCACAGCCCCCTTTTCCTCGCCCCCAACCCCGAGATATCTGCGTTCCTCTATGTGGCCTCTTGAGCACCCCTGACTTTAATCGCTCAACCAGTGCCTTGTGCTGCCTAGGCCCCAAGCTCTGGAATTCCTTCCCTAAACCTCTCTGCCTCTCAAACCTCTCTTTCCTCCTTTAAGACGCTCCTTAAAACCAACTCATCTGCCCTAATTTCTCCTTATGTGAGATAATGCATTTGGGGAGGGCTAACAAGGCAATGGAATACACAATAAATGGTAGGATGCTGAGAAGTGTAGAGGAACAGAGGGACCTTGGAGTGCATGTCCACATATCCCCGAAGGTAGCAGGACAGGTAGATAAGGTGGTTAAAGAAGACATACAGGATACTTTCCTTTATGAGCCGAGGCATAGAAGAGAAGAGCAGGGAGGTTATACTTGAACTGTATAAAACACTAGTTAGGCCACAGCTAGAGTACAGTGAACAGTTCTGCTCACCACATTACAGGAAAGATGTGATTGCACTAGAGAGGGTACAGAGGAGATTTACGAGGACGTTGCCAGGACTGGAGAATTTTAGCTATGAGGAAAGATTGGAGAGGCTGGGTTGATTTCTTTGGAACAGAGGAGGCTGAGGGGAGATTTAATTGAGGTGTATAAAATTATGAGGGGCTTAGATAGAGTGGATAGGAAGGACATAGCAGAGAGGTCAATAACCAAGGGGCATAGACTTAAAGTAATTGGTAGAAGGATTAGAGGGGAGTTGAGGAGAACTTTTTTCACCCAGAGGGTGGTTGAGGTCTGGAACTCACTGCCTGAAAATTTGGTAGAGGCAGAAACGCTCATCACATTTAAAAAGTACTTGCATATGCACTTGAAGTGCCATAACCTACAAGGCAATGGACCAAGAGCTGGAAAGTGAGATTACGCTGGGTAGCTCTTTTTTGGCTGGCGGGGACATGATGGGTCGGATGGCCTCCTTCTATGCCGTCGATTTCTGTGATTCTATGAACCCTATCGAAGATGTTTCCACTTGTGGGGGAGTCCAAAACTAGGGGTCATAAATATAAGATAGTCACTAATAAATCCAATAAGGAATTCAGAAGAAACTTCTTTACCCAGAGTGGTGAGAATGTGGAACTCACTACCACAAGGAGAGATTGAGGCGAATAGCATAGATACATTTAAGGGGAAGCTAGATATGTACACGAGGTAGAAAGGAACAGAAGGATATGTTGATATGGTGAGATGAAGTAAATAGAGTGGGAAGAGGTTCGTGTGGAGCATAAACACTGGCATTGACCAGTTGGGCCGAATGACCTGTTTCTGTGCTGTAGATTCTATGTAATTCTCTGTAAAATGTGGCTTGGTATCAAATTTTGTTTTGAAACACTCCTGTGAAGCACCTTGGGACATTATATAGCTTCTTTAATGCAGTAAAAATACAAGTTGTTGTTGCTGTTTTTCACTGTCAGGGCCCACTGCCCTCCTCCCGTCCATCTCATCAAAACAACAACTCCCACTGGAGAACCGTTTCTTGGGGACAAAGGCCTTCTGGTACCTCACACAAGGTAACAGTAGTGTAGTGGTTCTGTTACTGGATTAGTAATCCAGAGGGCTAGACTAATGATCCAGAGCCGTGAGTTCAAATCTGGGGAATTTAAATTGAGTTAATTAAATAAATCTGGAATTAAAAAAAAAATCAGTAATGGTGACCATGAAACAATCGGATTGTCGTAAAAACCCATCTGGTTCACGAATGTCTTTTAGGGAAGGAAATCTGCTGTCCGTAACTAGTCTGGCCTATGTGTTAACTCTTAACTTCCCTCTGAAATGCCCTAGGAAGCCACTCAGTTGTAACAAACCGCTACGAAAAACAGTCAGAACCGGATGGACCACCTGGGCACGACAATGGCACACCCAACTCAGTCGACCCTGCAAAGTCCTCCTCACTAACATCTGGGGACTTGTGGGAGAACTGTCCCACAGACTAGTCAAGCAACAGCCTGACCTAGTATACTCACAGAAACATACCTTCCAGCCAATGTCCCAGACTCCTCCATCACCATTACAAAAGCAAAATACTGCGGATGCTGGAATTCTCAAATAAAAACAGAAAATGCTGGAAATACTCAGCAGGTCAGGCAGCATCTGTGGAGAGAGAAACAGAGTTAACATTTCAGGTCGATGACCCTTCATCAGAACCGGAAACAGCTGGAGATGGAACAGGTTTTTAAGCAAGTACAGGGGCAGGGAAAGGGGGGAGGGGAGGAAAAAACAAAAGGGAAGGCCTGCGATAGGATGGAAGATACTGCCATCCTATCACAGACCTTCCCTTTTGTTCTTTCCTCCCCTCCCCCCTTTCCCTGCCCCTGTACTTGCTTAAAAACCTGTTCCATCTCCAGCTTTTTCCAGTTTTGACGAAGGGTCATCGACCTGAAACGTTAACTCTGTTTCTCGCTCCACAGATGCTGCCTGACCTGCTGAGTATCTCCAGCATTTTCTGTTTTTATTCCTCCATCACCATCCCTGGATATGTCATGTCCCACCGGCAGGACAGACCCACCCGAGGTGGCGGCACAGTGGTATATTGTCGGGAGGGAGTGGCCCTGGGCATCTTCAACATTGACTCCGGACTCCATGAAGTCTCAAGGCTTCAGGTCAAGCATGGGCAAGGAAACTTCCTACTGATTACCACCTACCGCCCTCCCTCAGCTGATGAATCAGTACTCCTCCATGTTGAATACCACTTGGAAGAAGCACTGAGGGTAGCAAGGGCACTGAATGTACTCTGGGTGGGGGACTTAAATGTCCATCACCAAGAGTGGCTCGGTAGCACCACTACTTACCGAGCCATAAAGGACATAGCTGCCAGAGTGGGCCTGCGGCAGGTGGTGAGAGAACCAACAGGAGGGAAAAACCTACTTGACCTCATCCTCACCAATCTACCTGTCGCAGATGCATCTGTCCATGACAGCATTGGTAGCAGTGACCACTGCACAGTCATTGTGGAGATGAAGTCCAATCTTCACACTGAGGACACCCTCAATTGTGTTGTGTGGCACTACCACAGTGCTAAATGGGATAGATTCAGAACAGATCTAGCAGCTCAAAATTGAGCATCCATGAGACGTTGTGGGCCATTAGCAGCAGCAGAATTGTATTCCACAACAATCTGTAACCTCATGGCCCGGCATATCTCTCACTCTGCCATTACCATCAAGCCAGGAGACTAACCCTGGCTCAATGAGGAGTGTAGAAGAGCATGCCAGGAGCAGCATCAGGCATACCTAAAAATGAGGTGCCAACCTGGGGAAGCTGCAACACAGGACTACATGCACGCTAAACAGCGGAAGGAGCATGCTATATAGAGTTAAGCGATTCCACAATCAACGGATCAGATCAAAAGTTCTGCAGTCCTGCCACTTCCAGTCGTGAATGGTGGTGGACAACAGCAGGAGAAGGAGGCTCCATGAATATCCCCATCCTCAATCATGGCAGAGCCCAGCACACGAGTGCAAATGACAAGGCTGAAGCATTTGCAACCATCTTCAGCTAGAAGTGCCGAGTGGATGATCCATATTAGCCTCCTCCTGAGGTCTCCACCATCACAGAAGCCAGTCTTCAGCCAACTCGATTCACTCCACGTGATATCAAGAAACGGCTGAGCACACTGGATACAGCAAAGGCTATGGGCCCCGACAACATCCCGGCTGTTGTGCTGAAGACTTGTGCTCCAGAACTAGCCGCTCCTATAGCCAAGCTGTTCCAGTACAGCTACAACACTGGCATTTACCCGACAATGTGGAAAACTGCCCAGGTATGTCCTGTCCATAAAAAGCAGGACAAATCCAATCCGGCCAATTACCGCCCCTTCAGTCAACTTTCAATCATCAGCAAAATGATGGAAGGTGTCATCGACAGTGCTATCAAGCAGCACTTACTCACCAATAACCTACTCACTGATGCTCAGTTTGGGTTCCGGCAGGACCACTTGGCTCCAGACCTCATTAGAGCCTTGGTCCAAACATGGACAAAAGAGTAGAATTCCAGAGGTGAGGTGAGCATGACTGCCTTTGACATCAAGGCAGCATTTGACCGAGTGTGGGATCAAGGAGCCCTAGTAAAATTGAAGCCAATGGGAATCGGGGGAAAACTCTCCACTGGCTGGAGTCATGCCTAGCACAAAGGAAGATAGTTGTGGTTGTTGGAGGTCAATCATCTCAGCCCCAGGACATCACTGCAGAAGTTCCTCAGGGCAGTGTCCTCGGCCCAACCATCTTCAGCTGCTTCATCAATGACCGTCCCTCCATCATAAGGTCAGAAGTGGGGATGTTCGCTGATGATTGCACAGTGTTCCGTTCCATTCGCAACTCCTCAGATAATGAAGTAGTCCATGCCCGTATGCAGCAAGACCTGAACAACATTCAGGCTTGGGCCGATAAGTGGCACACAAGTGCCAGGCAATAACTATCTCGAACAAGCGAGAGTCTAACCATCGGCCCTTGACAGTCAATGGCATTTCCAGCACCAAATCCCCCACCATCGACATCCTGGGGGTCATCATTGACCAGAAACTTAACTGGGCCAGCTACATAAATACTGTGGCTACAAGAGCAGGTCAGAGGCTGGGTATTCTGTGGTGAGTGTCTCACCTCCTGACTCCCCAAAGCCTTTCCACCATCTACAAGGCACAAGTCAAGAGTGTGATGGAATACTCTCCACTTGCCTGGATGAGTGCAGCTCCAGCAATACTCAAGAAAATCAACACCATCCAAGACAAAGCAGCCCACTTGATTGGCACCCCATCCACCACCTTAAACATTCACTCCCTCCACCACCGGCACACCGTGGCTGCAGTGTGTACCATCTACAAGATGCACTGCAGCAACTCGCCCAGACTTCTTCGACAGCACCTCCCAAACCCGTGACCTCTACCACCTAGAAGAACAAGGGCAGCAGGCGCATGGGAACTCCATCACCTGCAAGTTCCCCTCCAAGTTACACACCATCCTGACTTGGAAATATATCGCTGTTCCTTCATTGTCGCTGGGCCAAAATCGTGGAACTCCCTCCCTAACAGCACTATGGGAGTACCTTCACCACACGGACAGCAGCGGTTCAAGGCGGCGGCTCACTACCACCTTCTCAAGGGCAATTAGGGATGGGCAATAAATGCTGGCCTTTCCAGCGACGCCCACATGCCATGAATGAATTTTTAAAAAACAAATAGTCATTCTCCATCTGTAAGGAGTCGAAAACAGTGTGATGAGTTTAGAACAGAGGATGTTACGAGGTAATTTGATAGAGGGATGGACGGGGTAGATAGAAATAGACTGCAGTAGTTGAGGGGTCTAGAACAAGGGGACAGAGATATAAGATTTAATGCGAGACATTTAGGACAGAAGCAGGAGATTCATAGATTCATAGATTGAAGAAGAGACCACGTCAGCATTTCAGAATAGTTCACTGGTGATTGAAGGAAAGGGTATAAAGGGATATGGGAACTGGGCAGGCACATGGATTAGGAATACTGCCAGTGCGGAGGTTAAACACCAATATGGACTGGGCAGAACATTGCAATTTCTGTGTACATTTAATGAAGATGCAGGGAGGGGGAAGAGTGTGTAGGATTGGTGAGCTTGGCAGTTCGAAGGATCGTAGCAGTAGTGATGAAATAGAGGAGACAAGGAAGGTTACAACATCGAAAGACTGGCCAACATTCCTCCCTCAACCAACACCAGCAGGACCTTGCTGTGTACAAAATGGTTAGAAAACAATTGATTGGCTGTGAAGCACTTTGTGACCTTCTGAAAATGATGTATAAATACAATTTTTCTCTGTCTTGGAGGGGGATTTTATGCTGTTTAAGATTGCAATCGATTCCAGCTACAGAATTAGTACAGAAGCTTTGCTTTACCTTACTCCCACTGATAATGGCTCCATAGAGATATATCAGCCGCAGGTGGATTGTCTTTCGCAAGCTTTGGCTGTTCTTGAAACTTTCTGTGAAGATTATGAAAGAACACAAGAAACTGCAGGTTAGAGTAATTCCAGATGGGTAAGTTGAACTTGTATGATACAACAACAACTTGTATTTATATAGCACCTTTAACATAGTAAAACGTCGCAAGGCGCTTCACAGGAGCGTTATAAAACAAAATTTGGCACCGAGCCACATATGGAGAGATTAGGGCAGATGACCAAAAGCTTGGTCAAACGGGTAGGTTTTAAGGAGTGTCTTGAAGGAGGAAAGAGAGGTAGAGAGGTGGAAAATTTTAGGGAGGGAAAGCCAGAGCTTAGGGCCTTGGTAGTTGAAGGCACGGCCACCAATGGTGGAGCGAGTAAAATCCTGGATGCTCAGAGGTCAGAATTAGAGGAGCGCAGATCAATGTGCCCCCTAATTTCTTTTTGGGTGCGCGGTCCCTTTAAGTGGCTGCACGGCCCATTCAAAGTTACGCGCATGCGTGAAATTTCACATTTGAAAAGCCAGTCCCGGGCTGCGCGGGACCGGCAGACAGCTGCGTGGCCATGCAGCTCAGCGGAAACGTTAGCACAGATATCTTTGAGGGTTGCAGCCGGAAGAGAATACAGAGATAGGGAGGGGTGAGGCCAGGGAGCGATTTGAAAACAAGGATGAGAATTTTAAAATCGAGGCGTTGCCACAGATACAGATAATACACAGAGTGTCACACACAGGATAGCATATAGTGTGTTGCACATAATGTTTCACACACAGGATAACTGGCAGTGTGTCACACACAGGAGAACACACAGTGGGGGTAATTTTGATGTTGGGTGATAGCGTAAAACAGGCGATATCGGATCAGCCGCCCATTATATATCTCTCCCAATTTTCATTTTCATTTTCAAGTCACTGGAAATGAAATTTGGGAGAGATACATCACTGGTAGCCTATCGATATCGCCCATTTTACACTATCACCTAAAATCAAAATTACTCTCTCCTCCCCCTTGTCACACACTGGTTAGTACACAGTGGGGGTAATTTTAAATTTTATCACCGGGGGAAAAATTAGTTTTAGAGAATCGGCAGCCTGTTTTGTACCTCTCCCAATTTTCTTTTCCATTGAAATCCCAGCTCTGTGTTACCCTGTCTGTAATGCATTCCCAGGTCGGTGTTATCCTGTACATAAGACACTCCAAGCCCTCTGTTACACTGGATGCGTAATACACTCCCAGCCCTCTGCTACTGTCAGAGTTCCCAGTTTTACTTACCGTGGAAGAATGTGTTGAATTCCTGAGGTAAAACAGCTGGTGCAAACTTATATTTACTCCTTTCCATGGAACTGATAATCTCTCTGAAACCAAACAGGATTGGCAGAGTTAGGCTTTTGGGAGGTTCCGTGCTAACAACTGAACTTTGCAAGCAGATCAACAATCTCACTCTTGGACCCGCTTACAAATCTCGCCCATGGATCAAAGTCTCACCAATAGTCAAAAGCGAGCAGTGACTTATTTCAACGAGCCCTTTTCTGTCGTCAAGAGCATGGCTATCAGTCCTGTGCAGCATTGACCCCCATATCAAATCCTAGGGATGGATCATTTATATGAAGGGGCTAGGTTCCCGTGCCACTTGTGGTACTCCCTGGGCATCCGGTCATGAGGGGGTGTGGCAGGAAAATAACAGCAGCTTGCCACTCCAGTGCAGCGAGCATGCTGTTGAAGCCCAAATATAAAATTTGTTTAGAATAAAACCGTCATTCTTCTGTAGTATCTTTCCTACTGGTAATCAATTGATTGTTGATCAATGACCGCCCCCCCCCACCGCCCCCCCACCCCAGGAAACAGCATGAAGGGTCTTACTACAGTAAGAAAAGCAGAACGGGCAGGATTTCTGGTTGGGGAGGTGGGTGGGGCATCATCCCACCAGTCCTGCCTCTGAGTACCAGCATGGAAGTGGGGCATGGGGCAGGGAAATATAGGAACAGGAGTAGACCATCCAGCCCCTCGAGCCTGTTCCATTTAGTTAGATCTTGACTCCATTTACCCGCCTTTGCTCCATATCCCTTGATACTCTTACCTAACAATAATCTATCGAACTCAGTCTTGAAAATTTCAATTCACCCAGCATCCACAGCTTTTTGGGGGCAAGATAGAGTTTTCAAGATTTCCACTGCCCTTTGTGAGAAAAAGTGTTTCCTGATTTCACTCCTAAATGGCCTAGCTCTAATTTTTGAATATGCCCCTTGTTCCTGATTCTCCCACCAGAGGAAATAGTTTTTCTGCATCTACCCTATCTGATCATCATTTTAAACACCTCGATTAGATAACCCCTCAACCTTCTAAACTCAAGGGAAGACAAGCCAAGTTCAGGCACAACAAGGACCCAGCTGTCTCCCATCTGAATATTTGGTTACGAGTAGAACGGACGAGACATGGTGGAACTGTGTCCCCCCCTCAAATCCCCCTCCACTCCACGGTTCTGCCCTCCTGGGCTAAGGAATTTCAGGGTCAGTGTGTCTGCAGTGGTAATTGGAATCATCTGCTGGCGCAATAGGGTGCGATCTTCTGGGCTTGGGTTTAAGATGCGAAGGTGGGACAGTGTAGAGGGGTTTACTCTCTACCTAACCCATGCTGCGCCAGTCCTGGGGGAGTATTATAGGATAGTATAGAGGAAGGTTTACTCAGTATTTAACCCATGCTGTACCGGCCCTGGGAGTATTTCATGGCACAGTGTAGAGGGGGCTTTACTCTGTATCTAGCCCGGGCTGAACCTCGCCTGGGAAGTTTGATGGGGCAGTGTAGAGCAAGGTTTACTTTGTATCTATCCTGTGCTGTACCTTCCCCAGGAGTGTTTGATGGAACACTGTAGATGGAGCTTTACTCAGTATTTAACCCCCGTTATAATTGCCCTAAGTGCTAACGTCCCTCCCCACCAAAGTAGACATTGCAGAAACATTAGCAAGTGTGTGAACAGCCTGATGTTACTGGGGAGGTTGGGAGTGGTGTTACAGCTTCAAATGTAATTTCTCTGCGATTGAGCATTAAACTGTGGGGTCCCTTTGGTCACATGCCAAGTTTTCAGACATTGCCACACCACTGGGGTGTAACTAAGCAGAACACACAGGCAATTCCACCTCCCTTCTCCTGGTGGTTAGGACTGACATCAGATCTCATAAGATCAATAGAATGCTAGAGGACCTCATCTTATTTATTCATTCTCGGGATGCGGGCATTATTAGTAAGGTCAGTATTTATTGTGCATCTCTGGTTTGATGCAACTGAATGTCCTTTTTTGGTGAAGAACTTCCTGACATCAGTCCAACAGTAATGTTGTGGATCCATCTTTTCCAGATAATTTACTATTGTAATCAGGAGATTGTGGCTTCAAGCTCCACCCAAGCACTTCAGCACTCAATTAAGGCTGACAGTTGAGTGCAGGTTCTTTTCGGATAAGACGTTAAACCGAGGCCCCGTCTGCCCTTTCTTGTTGCGTGCAAATTTGTTGCCACATTTGTCTACAAATCTACACTTGAAAAGCAATTCTTCATTTGGGAAGAACTTTGGTGCAGCCATAAAGTGTGTGAGGTACTATATCATTTCAAATTCTTTCTTTCTCATTAATCTCTATGAAGTCAGCTCTTAGTAAAGACTGAAAACCTCAAATCATTCCTTGTGTGTCAGCCTGCAATTCTTCTTCGAGCCATATCCAGGGTCAAAGGTCTCCTTGTTTCAGTGATCAGAATACAGTACTTCAGATGCTTTTTAGGATGCGTTTGAGGAAAGGAGCAGAGGTAGCAGGACTTAATGTTTTGGAGAGAATTCCAGAGGGTAAGGATGTAATAATGGCGATTGACCTCCAATTGTGGGTCAGAAGGGTCGGGGAACAAGCCAGAATGGATTAATACTTGGTAAGGATAGAGTGGTGCAGTGGCTACATTACAATTGCAATGGCAATCCAGATGCTTGGACTAATAATCCAGAGAATGTGAGTTTAAAATCCCACCATGGCGTGTGAGAATTTGAATTCATTTGAAAACATCTGGAAATTAAAAAGCAGGTACCATTAAACCTAATGGGGGCAAAATTGGGTCGCACCCCCTTTGGGGCGCTAACTTCGCTACATTTAGCGCCCCGAAAAAGTTAGCGCCCCCACGCCCGAAATTCACTGGTAGCGCCCCAAGAGGGAGGCAGGGCACTACTGGAAGTGCCCCTCCTCACTCTTGGGGCGCTGCAAGTGAATTTCGCAGCGCTAGGCGCAGCAGCACCACACACTGTGGCACGTCGCGCCATGGTACTGCAGGCTTTCCTCCACTGATTAAAGGGGAGGGGCCTAACGCAGCGCGACCCGGGGCCCAGCTGGGCCACCAGGGATCGGAGTGCCGGCAAAAGAGCCCGGCACTCAAAAGAAGTGCCGGGCTCACGAAGCGTAGCCAGCACTCCGTGGGGGGGCTGCACAGGAGGCCGGGGACAGGTGCTGGCAGGCGGCCAGCAACAAAACTGGCCGCCTGGCACCTCCCCTTTAATTTGTGCCGCCCCGGCCGCAGGTAGGCCCCCTTGACCCTGTTGGACATAGCGTCCGGCGGTAAGTCAGGAGGTGCTACCGAAGATCGTGGTTGGGGCGCAAGCAGGGCGCCGGAGGCGCAGCACCGCGGGGCACTAACGGTTACCGCCGCCGCTAACCTCCCGCGGAATTTCGCGGGAGGCGTTGGCGGTGCCACGCCCGGGCGCTAGTTGCTTTGTGCCCCGTTAGCACCCTCTTAGGGCGCTAATGGGAGGTGCAAATCAACCGAATTTCCCCCCCCATGACTTTGATTAGGTCCTTACGGTCTGGCCTATATGTTATTCCAATCCCACACCAGAGTAGCTGACTCGCCACTCAGTTCAGGGCAACAAGGGATGGGCAATAATTGCCCGGATTCCAAGAATAAATTAAAAAGGGATCGCAGTGTGGGTGAAGAAGGTTTTCCAAGGACGGTGGGTGAAATGAAGGAGGACAAGGATCTTCACATGAATTCCCTGGGGCACAGGGAGCTGTGTGAGGACAAGGGTGATGGGTGTGCAGGAATTAGTGCGGGAGGGGACTTGGCCTGCAGATTTCTGAATTAGCTGGGGTTTAGAGAATGCTGGAGGTGGGGAGATCAGCGAGGAGAGCATGAGAAAAGTTAGGCCTCAAGCTCATGTACTCAACGATAAGTGGAGGAACGTCTGTTAAATAATAGATTTGAACACAGGCCATGTGTACTCACCCGCCCAAGTGCCGCCTCCAGATTTGATATGGATCGAAGAGGCACTCACACAGGTGCAGTGCATACAAGGTTAACTGCTCAACCTTTGAGCTGTCTGGTAAAACCTTCTCCTGCGTTTCCTTCTTTAACTAGGAAGAGAAATGAATACAAAAATAAAACAAAATATCTGTGTTGGCAGAAGGAGACAATTCTTACAACACAATATACTTGCATTTAAATATTTCTTTAGAATTACTTTTTTCATACTGCTGCTCCAAGGTGAGGGATGTCAGTACTGGGGAATGGAACATGTAAATACTCCCAGGGCAGGTACACCAATGGATTAGATACAAAGTAAAACTCTCTCAACACGGCCCCATCAAACACTAATAGGGCAGGTACACCATGGGTTAGATACACGAGTAAAACTCTATTTACTCTATCCCAATAATATGTATTACATTTACAGCACAGAAACAGGCCATCTGGCCAAACAGGTCCATACCAGTGTTTATGCTCCACACGAGTCTCCTACCCTACTTCATCTAACCTCAGCAACATATCCTTCTATTCCTTTCACCCTCATATGTTTATCTAGCTTCCCCTTAAATGTTTTCCAAGGCGTATATGGCCTCCTTATTCTTCCTACCAAAACATAAGACAAAAGCTGACAGATTGTTTCCACTGGTCAGTGAGATGATAAGGAGGGGACACAAATTTAAATGAATCACAAAATGAATTGGGGAAGAGTAGAAAAAATATCTTGCTACAGAGGGCGGTTAGAATGAGGAATTCTCTGCCACAATCTGTTACTGAAGCAGAGTCCAGAAATTGTTGTTAAAAAGAGCTAAATGGTTAGTTGAAATAGATTTCCCACATTACAACAGTGACTCCACTTCAAAAGTACTTCATTGGCTGTAAAGCCGATGGTCGTGAAAGGCGCTGTATAAATGCAAGTCTTTCTTTTTCTTTTATAAATATTAATGGGTATGGGGAGTGAAGAGAGTGGGATTATGCTTGGTGGGAAATTGAACAGGAAAATTGGATTAGACTAGGTGGGACAATAAAAGGTATGAGGAGTGAGCAGAAGAGTGGGATAAAACTTGGTGATTCATGTGGAGACAAATACTGGCACAGACTCGATGGGCCGAATGGCGTTTTTCTGTGCTATAGCATTCTGATTTATCTGCTGTGGGTCCATGCTTCTGGAATCTGGATCAAGACTGCAGAGGAGATTTACCAGAATGGTTCCGGGGATGGGGGATCTTAGCTACAAGGACAGGTTGGAGAAGCTGGATTTGTTTTCATTAGAGCAAAGGAGGTTGAGGGGTGATTTGATAGAGGTGTACAAGATTATGACGGGTTTGGATAGGCTAGACGGGAAAAGGCTGTTCCCACTAGTTGATGGTACAAGGACTAGGGGACATAGATTTAAGGTTTTGGGCAAGAGATACAGGGGGGACGTGAGGAAAAACGTTTTTACGCAGCGAGTGGTGAGGACCTGGAACTCACTGCCGACAGAAGTGGTGGAAGCGGAGACACTCAATGTTTTCAAGGGGAGACTGGATAGGCACTTGAGGGAAATAAACTTGCAGGGCTACAGGGATAGAGCGGGGGAATGGGACTGACTGAATTGTTCTACAGAGAGCTGGCACGGACTCGATGGGCCGAATGGCCTCCTTCTGTGCCATTATGACTCGATGACTGCTCAAAATCATAGAATCACAAAATCTACAGCATGGAAGGAGGCCATTCTTCCCACTGCATGTGTGCCAGTGCTAGCTTTTTAATTGGAGCAAACAGCCAATGTCCTATCTTTCAGGGTGCAGTTCCAAGGTGCAGGACAACAGCCTTGCATTTGTATCCATCCAACCCTGACCCATTCTCCCGAGTGCAGGTTCATGGAGTATCCATGGTGGGTTCTGAACAGGATTCCTGCCAACAAGAGGGAGCCCAATAATGAAAAGGAGGAGGATGCTACCGGTACTGCTTTGCTGACTTGTCTGGAGGCCTTCTCCTCATAGGGGGCACCACAGGGGCATTAGCCACATCTTCCCCATGACATTCCCAAGAAGTGGTGGTAAAACAGGCGGAAAGGAGGGAAATCCAGCGAGGAACTTGGCTCCGTGCCCTCACAACGGTGATCATGGCAAGGGAGAGAAATTCCGATCGGGGCCGTCCAGCAGTAGTAGGCCGCACAGCCCCATTCACTCCCCGTTTCACAAGGAAATTTCCCCTACAAGGTCTATTCGTGGCAGAAAAGGATGGATATGATTGCAGGGATTAAAGTGCTTGGGCCTACACAGACCTGTTACTCAGCCCGGAGAATGATACACCACCAAGAGTCAGCACCTTCAGCACAGGAGGGGAGAAATAAAATAAAAATTCCAAGAAGAATGACATCTTGAAGTTATTGCTCGATTACGCCTTTCAGGTTCTGGGAGAAATTTCATTGAAAGCTCTCAAAAGAGAAAGTAAAACATATCAGGAGATTTAAGTGGTGCCCAGCTTAAGTCACAGTGAACGAAAGAGGACTCACCTCAGAAGTGCACACAGCCAGTAGATTAACAACTTCCGGGACGAAGGTTGGAGTGACTTTTGTTTCAATATTTTCTAAATTTCTGTGTAAAGAAGAAATTGGTCTAGTTATTGCACATCCTGGGTCCAGGCTCACAAGCGAGACATGAGTGAATTACAGACTGGAATCTAATCAAGGACTTAAGATAATTTATATCTGGAATAATGGATACCTGGGAGTGAGTTACAGGCTGGGATCTAATGTTGGAGCAAGGCCACATGTTGGACAGCCTATAGGAAGTACTCTGGAGTAGAGTTTCCACTCTGGAAACAATCAGGAAATTGTTCAAGTTTCTGCTAAAATTCATTTGCATAATCACAAAGATTACACCTTACATGAACCAACCCATTAAAAAGTGTTCTTGATTTATTTAAGAGTGGTAATCTTATGCAGTTTTATTAATACAGCTGAAAATGGGTTTATCATCAAAAATAAGCATTTTTAAAAAGGGCGTCCAGTTCTCCAACTGTGAGTAACTTGATTTAAAATGCACTGAAAATGACTTAAAAAACTATACGGAACTATTTAATAGTTTCATTGGTGTACACTAATCAGTTTCTTAGTAAATTAAATATTTTTTGATGTGAAAAAACGTGCCTACTAGTGCTTGTGCGCTGAAGAAAATAAGCGCAACTTGAAGAGCCTTCATGAACCAGTGGAATCCGGCACTTTTGACCTGTTTTGTGGTCCGAGTCAGGTGAATTGAATTTTGAACCAGCGTAAAAGATCGTGGAAAACACAAGTGTAAATGGATTTAAGTGTAACTCATTTAAGTTTAAAATTCCCTGATCTTCTGCGCTGGTTCAGCCGACTCCGCCCGGTTTGCGCCCATATAACTAGCGGAAATGAGTGGAAACTCAACCCATCTGTATCTAATCCGTGCTCTAACTGCCCTGGGAGTGTTTGATGGAACAGTGTACAGGGAGCTTTACTCTGTATCTAACTCGGAGAAAAAGAAAAAAATGAAAATGTTGGAAGAAAAGGAAGAGGAAATGGAGCAGCGGGGGACGCTCCGTTACTGCACACAGTACTCCAACTGAAGTCTTGCAATGGCTTTATATAAATTCACCAATACCGATCCTCTGCCCTCTTCAGAAGAAAATAAACTTTTAAATAAGAACATTTCATCAAGAACTATTTAAAAAAATTTACATCAAATATTAAACCCTACAGATTCCAGCTCTAACAGGTCAAAAAAGGTCACGCCGATACAGCTACACATTGGAGGTGCTTTTAACCTTACCTGCCTGGCACCAATTGGCAGGTGTCAGTTAAAATTGCTTTGTTTCTTATCCACTCTGAAGCCAGTGGGAACTGACCAGTTTTGATTTGCTCCACTGGCCAGACGGCAAGGATGCCCGCTCAAAGCTGCCGGCGTCCTTTTTAACGCATGCATGATGACGGCAATTTTCCTGAGTGGGAAGCGGCCGTGAGTTTCCCACCAGGCCAAACAGCGAGGCAGTGGATCAGAGCCAGTAAAGGCCCAAATAGGTAAGTTTTAAATTTAAAAAAACTTTCCTTGTGGGGCCAGGAGGACTGAAGTTAAGATCAGGGCCATTAAGTTCGTTCCTGCATGTTGCGCGTGAGAAAGAGATATTCGGCAAACAACCCCGCCCCCCCCAAAGATCCTGAAACTCGACGGACAGCCACCTGCCAATGTCACTCCGGCAGAATTACCACCCCCCCCACCCCCACCTCAAGACACGTTTCGGAGTCTCCACTGGTTTTGTTTTTAGGGTGCTGTCATGAGAGTTACAATGGGTGACCGGGAGAACACCTCTGAAGAATATCAATGGGCAAATTGTCAAATCGGGGAACAGAACGCCGAAGAAAAGGGTGGAACAAAAAAAAACTCGGTGTGGATCAAAGAGAAGCAAGAGATGAGTAAAAGAGTTGGAGATTTTTCAGTTAAAAAAGGACAGAGCCCTACTTTTGACATGTGATTATGAAGGGTTTCATTGAACTGTCGTCATCTGCAAAGGTCACTTTCCAGTGCCCCTCCCTTTACCATGTTTCAGCCAATAACCCGACAACGGGCGTTGTTTTTCTATTCCTACCGGTGCGGGGAGGGGGTTCCGATGAGATGGATAATTAGCCATGCCATGATGGGCAGGTTCCTTTTGCTGTTGCTCAATCTTATTACTGTACAATTAAAAGCCAAGTCAGCACATTGACTCTGAGAATGACGAGCTAACGTGCATGTGGTTTTTGTGGGAAGTGTGGAGACATCTTGTACCTTCAAGAGTAGCAAACATTGCGTATGTTCGCAGTTATTGCCCGAGTGCAGGATGTAACTGACATCAAATTGCCCAACTCACAATATAGAGATGTGTCATTTTAATCATGGTGCTGCCACTTAAAGAGACCCTATTTCGTCACCTGAGACAAGTAACAGCCAATGACCATCTCCACCAAGAACGAGCCTAACCAGCTCCACTTGACATTGAATAGCATTACAATCTCCGAATACCCCACCATCAGCATCCTGGTGGTTGCCATTGACCAGAAACTCAACTAGACCAGCCACATAAGTGCCATGGCTACCAGAGTAAGTCAGAGGCTGGGTATTCTGTGGAGAGTGGCTCACCTCCTGACTCCCCATAGCCTCTCCACCACCTATAAGACACAAGTCAGGAGTGTGATGGAATACTCTTTTGCCTGGATGGGTGCAGCTGCAACAACACTCAGGAATCTCAACATCATCCAGGATAAAATAGTCTGCTTGATTGGCAGCCCATTCACCATCTTAAACATCCACTCCTTTCATCACTGCCACACCGTGGCTACAGTGTGTACTGTCCACAGGATGCACTTCTGCTACTCGCCAAGGTATCTTCGACAGCGCCTCCCAAACCCACCACCTCGGGACAAGGGCAATCGGAGCATGGAAACACCACCACCTCCAGGTTCTCTTCCAAGTCGCACACTATCCTGCCTTGGACATATATCGGCATTCCTTCATCGTTGCTGGGTCGAAATCCTGGAATATTACTGTGGGAGTACCTACGCCACACACAGACTGGGAGAGTGAGTAAAATTACTCACAATATAAAATCCCAGAATTATTTATTTGGCCAATACAAGACAAATCTTCCACTAATGCTATACAACTGAATCTAACAAAAGTAAAACACAGCAGAAATGAAATCCAATGAAATGAAAATGCTAACATATCAGAATGAATAAAATAAAAGACCAATTTCATCAAGTTTATATCTTAATGTGCACTATCCCATCTCACTAACTTTCTCCCTTCCTCTGGTGAAGGTGAGGACCCCTCACGGGGGTACAGTCCCACAGTTGCCAGTAGTTTTCCAGAATATCACCCGTCGGCATGTTGTTTGACCAGGAAGGGCATCCCTTACATTCTGGTACGGTGATGGACTGGCAGGGACAGACGTCGTAAGTTGAAAACCCACCAAGGCAGATTGTAAAATAGAATTCAATAAATCTGGTAATTTCTGGGCTGGCACTAGAAACTGCCGGATTGTTAGAAAAATCCAACTGGGTCACTAATATCCTTCGGGAGAGAGAACCGTGCACCCTTAACTGGTCTGGGCCTACAACGGAATCCAGTCCCAATGTGGTTGACTCATAATGGCCTCTGAAGTGGCCTAGCAAAACATTAAGCCAAACAATCAAGAACCAGGCTCACCATCACCTTTCCAGGGCAACTAGCGATAGGCAAT
Organism: Squalus acanthias; assembly: GCA_030390025.1. Classification (NCBI taxonomy): domain Eukaryota; kingdom Metazoa; phylum Chordata; class Chondrichthyes; order Squaliformes; family Squalidae; genus Squalus; species Squalus acanthias. Next base: position 35,567,082 of record CM059432.1, on the reverse strand, counting down.
AAATGCTAGCCTTGCCAGTGTCATCCACATTTCAAGAACAAATTTTAAAAATCACATAAGCCCGATGTTGATTTTTTTCCCCTCCCTAAGGCAAGGATTTTTCATTTTTAAATTGACGAAGGTCAATGGAAGGCCAAGTTCTATAGTGCAGGCTGAAAAGAATTAAAAAATGAGGGAAAGAAAGAAAGAAGAGTGAAGGGAGAGAGTGAGAAAGAAAAAAGGAGAGAAAGAGTTAGCTATTGATGCAGAAACTATGTCAACATTCAGGATTAGATTGGAGAGGTGGATGAAGCAAAAGGAGTTCAAGGGATATGGGAACAGAGGGTGGGTAGGACTGTTTGCTTGCACGGAGGGTAAATGCCGACACAGACTGGTTGGGCCAAATGGCCTGTTTCCATGTTGTAACTTCTATGTATTTCTATGCCTCAACTCGCAGAATGAAGAATGACCATTTGGGTGGGAGTCCAGAGGGGCTGCTGGAGGCCTGAGACACTGTGCTCCAGCAAGAGCCTTCAGGAGAGAGGGATGGGAGAGAACTGAAAAAGGAAAAAAAAGATTGGTTTAAAAATATAGGCCCCAACTCACTGGAAGCTGGGTGAAGATGTGTGAAAGCTTCCTGTTTTTAACCACAGAGAGCATCTTTCAGAATGCCTTCCTGCAGCTTCACACAGCATCTGCGGTGACATTTCAACTCGCCTGCCCTCTTATCTCACTTTTTTTTTTGCTATTCAGCTATGACGGGTTGGTTACATTTAAAAAAAAGAATAAACATGATGGCCCCATTGATGATCCACACTGTGAATGCACCCCCCGCCACACTTACTTCCACCACCATAGCATTGCCTGCCCCTGCCTTAAACTCACCCCCACTCCCATGAAAATCCTTATCCATGTCTTTCGGATGAGACATTAAACTGAGGCGCCATCTGCCCTCTCAGGCGGACGTAAAAGATCCTATGGCACTATTTCAAAGAAGAGCAGGGGAGTTACCCCCAGTGTCCTGGCCAATATTTATCCCTCACCAACATCACTAAAACAGATTATCTGGTAATTATCACAATGCTGTTTCTGGGAGCTTGCTGTGCGCAAATTGGCTGCCGCGTTTCCTACATTACAACAGTGACTACACTTCAAAAAGTACTTCATTGGTTGTAAAGCGCTTTGGGACGTCCGGTGGTCGTGAAAGGTGCTATATAAATGCAAGCCATTCTTTCTTTCTGGCACGCCAGTCTCATCCAAAATCTACCCCATGCATTCTATCCTGCACAGAGTCCCACTCCCCTATTGCTTCTGTCCTTGTCTTCACCGGTTCTCCATCACCCAGTACACTGAATTCAAAATTGTCATCATTTGTAAATCCCTCAGTCCCCTGCAACCTTCTCCAGCTCGATGTCCCAGCATGCTCTTCTGACTCAGGCCTCCAGTGCACACCTCCTCCTCCCCCAACTCTACCACTGGGAGTGGGGGGGGCGGAACCTTCAGCTGCTTAGGCTCGACACTATGGAATTCTCTCTCTCTCTCTTTCTTCAAGAGCCTCCTCAAAAACCTTTTTGACCATGACTTTAGTCATTAGTGCTTGTTGTCCTTCTTAATGGGAGTAATTTTAACCTAACCGACCTGGGGGCAAACTGACGGGATCAGATCAGTTGCCAGTTTTTAATTTCATTTGACTTCCACGTTTAGCTCCATTGAACACTCTTCTGATAATAAAGTAACACATGCCAACCTACAGTGGGACCTGGATAACATCTAGGCCAGGGCTGACAAGTGGCAGCTAACATTCACGCCACATAAATTGCAGGTAATGACCATCTCCTACAAGAGAAAGCACAGACACGTCCTATTGACCTTTAATGGCACCACCATCACTAAATAGCTCACAATCAACATTTTGGTTCTATTCACCATTGATCAGAAGCTGAACTAGACCAACCATGGCTACAAGAGCAGGGCAGAAGCTGGGTACCTTGTGATGAATGGCTCAACTCCTGACCACTCATAACCTCTCCACTATCTACCTGGCTTAAAGCAGGAGCGCAGCCACAACAACACTCAATAAGCTCAACACCATCCAAAACAGAGCAGTTCACAGAAGAAGACGCAAAAAGCTTCCTGGAAATAGTGGAGAACCAAGGGTCTAGCGAGAATGAGGAACTGAAAGAAATTAGTATTAGTAAAAAAACAGTACTGAAGAAATTAATGGGACTGAAAGCCGATAAATCCCCTGGACCTGATGGCCTACATCCTAGGGTTTTAAAAGAGGTGGCTATAGAAATAGCGGATGCATTGGTTGTCATCTTCCAAAATTCCATAGATTCTAGAACGGTCCCCACGGATTGGAAGGTAGCAAATGTAACCCCACTATTAAGAAAGGAGGGAGAGAGAAAATGGGGAACTACAGACCAGTTAGCCAGACATCTGTAGTAGGGAAAATGCTGGAATGTATTATTAAGGACATGGTAACAGGGCACTTAGAAAATAATAATAGGATTGGGCAGAGTCAACACGGATTTATGAAAGGGAAATCATGTTTGACAAATTTGTTAAGAGTTTTTTGAGGTTGTAACTGGCAGCATAGATAAGGGGGAACCAGTGGATGTGGTGTATTTGGATTTTCAGAAGGCATTCAATAAGGTGCCACACAAGAGGTTATTAAATTAAGGCTCATGGGATTGGGGGTAATATACTAACATGGATTGAGGATTGGTTAACGGACAGAAAATAGAGTAGGAATAAACGGGTCATTTTCGGGTTGGCAGGCTGTAACTAGTGGGGTACCACAAGGATCAGCGCTTGAGCCTCAGCTATTCACAATCTATATCAATGATTTGGATGAGGGGACCAAATGTAATATATCCAAGTTTGCTGATGATACAAAGCTAGGTGCAAATGTAAGTTGTGAGGTGGATGCAAAGAGGCTTCAAGGGGATATAGACAGGCTAAGTGAGTGCGCAAGAACATGGCAAATGAATATAATGTGGAGAAATGTGAAGTTATCCACTTTGGTAGGAAAAATACAAAGGCAGAGTATTTTTTAAATGGTGAGAGATTGGGAAATGTTGGTGTTCAGAGGGACCTGGGTGTCCTTGTACACAAATCACTGAAAGTTAACATGCAGGTACAGCAAGCAATTAGGAAAGCAAATGGTATGTTGGCCTTTATTCCAAGAGGATTTGAGTATAAGAGTAAAGATGTCTTACTGCAATTATATAGGACCCTGGTGAGACCACACCTGGAGTATTGTGTACAGTTTTGGTCTCCTTACCTAAGGAAGGATATACTTGCCATAGAGGGAGCGCAACGAAGGTTCACCAGACTGATTCCTGGGATGGGGGGGGGATTGTCCTATGAAGAGAGATTGAGTAGACTCGGCCGATATTCTCTGGACTTTAGAAGAATGAGAAACATACAAAATTCTTACAGGGCTTGACAGGGTAGATGCAGGGAGGATGTTTCCCCTGGCTGGGGAGTCTAGAACCAGGGGTCACAGTCTCAGAATAAGGGGTCGGCCATTTAGGACTGAGATGAGGAGAAATTTCTTCACTCAGAGGGTGATGAACCTGTGGAATTCTCTACCACAAACAGCTGTGGAGGCCAAGTCACTGAATATATTTAAGAAGGAGATAGATAGATTTCTAGACACAAAAGGCATCAAGGGGTATGGGGAGAGAGCGGGAATATGGTATTGAGATAGAGGATCAGCCATGATCATATTGAATGACGGAGCAGGCTCGAAGGGTGATGAATCTTTGGAATTCTCTACCCCAGAGGGCTGTGGAGGCTCAGTCGTTGAGTATAAGACAGAGATCGATAGATATTAAGGGAATCAAGGGATATGGGGATAGTGCAGGAAAGTGGAGTTGAGGTAGAAGATCAGCCATGATCATATTGAATGGCGGAGCAGGCTCGAGGGGCCGAATGGCCTACTCCTGCTACTATTTCTTATGTTCTTAGTTTAGTCGATCAGTGCACCTACCAATGAGCTCAATATCCACCCCTCCACCATTGGTGCACTGTGGCTGCAGTATGTACAATCTGGAGGATGCACTGCAGCAACTCACCAAGCTTACTGTGACAGCACCTCCCAGCTGCATGACATCTAGCACCAAGAAGGTCAAGAGCAGTAAGATCATGAGAACAGCCGCCATGCCAGGTTCAGATGCACTGTAGCAAATTGCTATATGTAACTTCAACAGCACCTCCCTCCCCTATCACTTCTACCACTTAGAGCAGCAAGATCGAGGGAACAAATCACTTCCAAGTTTCCCATCAAGTCACACAACATCCTAACTTGGACATGTACTGCCATTCCTACATCGTCACTGGAATTCCCAACCCAACACCATTATGGGAGCACCATCACCACAAGGACTGCAGCGTTTTAAGGAGAACGGCCACCACCACCTTCTCAGGGCAACTAGGGATGTTCAAAATGCCGGCCTTGCCAGCGACACCCACATCCCAAGAACAAATAAAAAAAGATAGAGATACCACAATTAATTTCAGTGCCCTGCGATGAAGCTCCTACTCCAGTTTGCTATCCAGTGAATCTCGTTAAAAGTGCCCACATGTAAATGTTGGGTGAGAAACTGATTAATTTTCGCTCTAGTGCCTACCAACACTCACAACATAGCAAAAATGGCCACTTAGACAAGGTACTGGAGGGCTGCCAATGACCATGATTCCTTACGCCAACACCTTCAGAAAAGGAGTGAGGAAATGAGGAGAAAACTGATGCTCATCACGTTTAGCATGGGCTAGGTGTATGGGCAAAGCTCCCTCTACACTGCCCCAGCACCATGATTTTGGCCCAACTTCAGAAAGCTAATGCATACCAAACTAAGGTGCTGTTTCTATTTCCCACACCAGCCATCGTGTGACCTCTGCGAGATCAGAAACTCAGTAACACTGACCCAGCCAACATTTATTCCCTAACCAACACCATCAAAAAACAGTTTAACTAGTCATTTATCTCATTATTTGTGGGATCTAGCTGTGCACAAATTGGCCGCTACGTTTGCCTACAAAGCCATAGGGCTGGATTTTGAATGACCCATGGAGTCGGGTTTGGAGGCGTGTGGGGAGTTAAATTTGCGGGGTCGGGGTTTCCGACCCCATCCCGACTCCACGCAATTTTGACAAAATCAGTCGCGGGGTTCCCGACTCCATCCCGCCTCCAAGAGGCGGGAGAGGCCATTAAAGCCCTTAACAAGCCCTAAATTGGCTCTGTAATTCCATTTTGAAACGTTGTAGCTAGTTTAACCCTTTTCTGACGTGAAGTACGCCTGGTGTGAAACACTCCAGTGAAACCTGGCGGGAGCACAAGTGGATAGCTGACTATGAGCTGCAGGTCCACTATTACAACGGAGATGTGATGAAGGTAGTAGTAGTATTACGTCTGAAAGTCGCCTCTGATGCTGATGCTGATGCTGATGCTGCTGCTGCATTGAATGTGTTCAGAGATTCTCTCTCTCTCTCTCTCTCATTTATATATATATATATCCAGGTCCAGTCCACTCACATCAGAAGCAATGCAGACAGGTCCTCTCTCACCAGTAGCCAGACAATCTCTGACAACAGGCAGGCAGCAATGATGACATCATCAGAGGCGACTTGCAGACTGAAACCACTAATTAGTTCATGGGTTCCCACATGCTGCAACTCAATTGCCCAATTAAGTGAAAATTGCATCAGGCATCCACATTAATGTGGAGTCGGGGGGAAACACGAAATGCGGATTACACAACCCCAACCCGACCCCAAGACAAAATCCAGCACATAGTGACTACACTTCAAAAGTAATTAATTGATTGTAAAGCACTTTGGAATGTCCTGAGGATGTGAAAGGTGCGACATAAATGCAAGTTCTTTCCTTCTACGGCATTCGCCCGCACCCACCCCATTCCCCATTCGCCCGCACCCACCCCATTCCCCATTCGCCCGCACCCACCCCATTCCCCATTTGCCCGCACCCACCCATTCCCCAACCGCCAGCCCCCAAGAGTGGACTTGTTTAAATGACAAGATATTATTTAATTTTAGGGACCAACTCCCTCTATTTTATTCCGTCATGTCCTAGTCTCCACAGGCTTTGAAATGGACCAAGGCCAAGAAGGCAGACAGCAAGCTCGTTCCTTGAATTCCCCCAACTCTGCTCAGAGGGCAGTTACAGCAAACACTGCTCGTGATTTTCCCTTCAATTCAATTCTTTCTGTGGAGAAGATTTTGGGGCAGATTTTCATCTTCGCTGCTGGTAGCCCTGCCAAACTTTTCCCCAAGTCCCAATCCTTCAGCTAAGAAACAAATTAAACATAAAATCTGAAAATGTAACAATAAAGAAAGAAAGGGAATAATTAGAATAGTATGCACCTGCAGATTATAATGAGAAACTTTATCAGGAGGAGTGCTTGTCCAAGGCCTGCCTCGGCCTCCTCAGTCGATAATCTCTGTACACATTGACTCAGTTGCTGGCTCAGGACTTGCAGCACATTGCCTGGCAACAGTGGAATCTCTGCAGCCATCTCTTCAGGCCTGGGAGGAACAAGAAAACACAGATGACTGAAACCATAGCAACAAAATGTTAATCAGATCAGGCCTTGGCCCAGTGAGAATCTAAAGCACTCATATCCCTGCCCCCTCCCTTCTGTGAATCAAAATTTAATAACAGATTTACTGTATTATTAAAAAATTGTTCAGAGAATAAAATGAGCAGCAAAAGTCCTACAGTTTCTCAATGAAAACATTTTTTTTTTTAAACACACCAGCACCCTAATCCTAACTCCCAATCTCAACCGCACCACTTTGAGACGACAGCAAGTACATGTCAAGCATTTTCTCAAAATATGCAGGTGGATGACCACAGGTCCTGCCAAGTGACCGCAGGCCACCTCAAGTCACCTCAGGCCCAGTTCTAACCTGCCTTTATTGAAACTAAAAAGTGTCAGCTGTGGCTCAGTTGGTAGCACTTTTGCCTCTGAGCCAGAAGGTTGCAGGTTCAAGTTCCACCCCAGAGACTTGAGCACAAAAATCTAGGCTGACACTCCACTGCAGTACTGAGGGAGCGCTGCACTGTCGGAGATGCTGTCTTTCAGATGAGATGTTAAACCGAGGCCCCGTCTGCTCTCTCAGGTGGACGTAAAAGATTTCATGACACAATTTTGAGGAAGAGCAGGGGAGTTATCCCTGGTGTTCTAGACAATATTCATCCCTCAATCAACATCACTAAAAAGAGATTATCTGGTCATTCTCACATTACTGGTTCTGTAAGCTTGCTGAGTGCAAATTGCCTGCTGTATTTTCTACCTTACAAAGTGACCACACTTCAAAGTGGCTGTAAAGCACTTTGGGACGGCATGGGGGGGAATCTCCAAAATCACCATGAAAATCATAATCAAATCTCAAACAATTTGAGGGTAAAATGTATTGTAAGCCAGTTCCCTTGACTTTAATACCCTGTGACAGCTTCACTTGGCACGAGAGGAGGAGGAGTGGGTGCGAGGAGTTACCTACCCAAGTAACTGATGGGGGGTGAACTATGACTCAGGATTGCAATTTACAGCAGTGGCAATCCTGGTGTACTGGTGCGTCATTACACTGTGACACAGAGCAACCTGAAGAGGAATTGTGGCCACTGTTCTGAGATGACCGGAGAACCCTCAATAGATTGCGCTTGCTCGCCTCTTAGGAGTGGTTTTATCAGAGGGCTAGGAGAAATTTGCACATCCACTTCTCTTTGTTGCAACCATTCCTCCCTCGTTCTCCCTCCCTCTCATAGAAACATAGAAAAATAGGAGCAGGAGTAGGCCATTCGGCTATTCGAGCCTGCTCCGCCATTCAATATGATCCATGGCTGATCCTCTATCTCAATACCATATTCCCACTCTCTCCCCATACCCCTAGATGCCTTTTGTGTCTAGAAATCTATCTATCTCCTTCTTAAATATATTCAGTGTCTTGGCCTCCACAGCTGTCTGTGGTAGAGAATTCCACAGGTTTACCACCCTCTGAGTGAAGAAATTTCTCCTCATCTCAGTCCTAAATGTCCTACCCCGTATCCTGAGACTGTGACCCCTCGTTCTAGACCCCCCAGCCTGGGGAAACATCCTCCCTGTATCCAGTCTGTCTAGCCCTGTCAGAATTTTATACGTTTCCACGAGATCCCCTCTCATTCTTCTAAACTCTAGTGAATACAGGCCTAGTCGACCCAATCTCTCCTCATACGACAGTCCTGCCATCCCAGGAATCAGTCTGGTGAACCTTTACTGCACTCCCTCTATGGCAAGTATATCCTTTCTTAGGTAAGGAGACCAAAACTGCACACAGTACTCCAGGTGTGGTCTCACCAAGGCCCTGTATAACTGTAGTAAGACATCCTTGCTCCTGTACTCAAATCCTCTTGCAATGAAGGCCAACATACCATTTGCCTTCCTAACTGCTTGCTGCACCTGCATGTTTGCTTTCAGTGACTGGTGTACAAGGACACCCAGGTCCCTCTGTACATCAACATTTCTCAATCTATCACCATTTAAATAATACTATGCCTTTCTGTTTTTCCAACCGAAGTGGATAACTTCACATTTATCCACGTTATACTGCATCTGCCATGTATTTGCCCACTCACTCAACTTGTCTAAATCGCCTTGAAGCCTCTTTGCATCCCCCTCACAACTCACAATGCCACCCAGTTTCGTGTCGTCAGCAAACTTGGAAATATTACATTTGGTTCCCTCATCCAAATCATTGATATATATTGTGAATAGCTAGGGCCCAAGCACTGATCCCTGCGGTACTCCACTAGTCACCGCCTGCCACCCCGAAAAAGACCCATTTATTCCTACTCTCTGTTTCCTGTCTGTTAACCAATTTTCTCTCTCTCTCCTCCTGCTCCATTTCATCAGTACTACTGCAGTCAGTCCTCTTCTGAAGATTTCTCTCTTGTTCTTTCCAAGCTGGTGGTGCCTTAGCTCAGTGGTAGCACTCTCGCCTCTGAGCCAGAAGGTTGTGGGTTCATAGCACCACTCCAGAGACTTGAGCACATAATCCAGGCTTACACTTCAACTCCATTTACTCACCTTTGTTCCATACCACTTGATACCCTTACATAGCAAAAATCTATCTATCTCAGTCTTGAAAGCTCCAATTGACCAGGTGAGAGTTACAGATTTTCACTACCCTTGTGTGAAAAAGTGCTTCCTGATTTCACTCCTGAATGGCCGAGCTCTAATTTTAAGATTGTGTCCCCTTGTTCTGGATTCTCCCACCAAAGGAAATAGCTTCTCCGCATCTACCCTTTTGAATCCTTTTATTATTTAAACACTTCAATCAGATCATCCCTCTACCTTCTAAACTCAAGTGAATACAAGCCACGTATACGCAACCTGTTCTCGTAATTTAACCCTTTAAGGCCTGGTATAATTCTGATGAATCTGCACTATATCTCCTCCAAGACGAATATATCTTTCCTGAGGTGTGGTGCCCAAAACTGAACGCAGTACTTCAGATGGGGTCTGAACAAGACGCTATACAACTGAAGGAACACTTCCCCACTTTGTATTCCAACCCCATTGAGATTAGCAACCTGGAGCTCATGAATAGCAATTCCACCGGAACAAGCTGTGAAATTCAGTTTAGTAAAGCTGGCAATTTGTTGCTTGGCACCAGGAAAAATGACCATAAAAGTTGGATCGTCAGTCAGGACTATATATGAACTCTGGGCCACATGAGATGGTCGCCTCTTAATGTGCACTGAAGTGGCCTTGGCACACCATTACCATCTCATGGCACTGAGGGATGAGCAAACAATAAACCTAAAAAAAGGCGGTATGAGAGGTTTTGAACACTAGATTAGATGGGCCAAAGATATCTTCCTTGTTGAACTCACCTTCGCTGCAGGGGCTCAAAGGAGCTGACGTCAATAATTCGTTCGAAGGAGCTGACAAAAGCTTCGAGCCATTGCTGCAGATAGTGAGGATCCTTCTGTAAAGAAAGCACAAGAATTAAGTTAATTCCACCACCTCCTCAGGGCTTCAATTCTTGCTCGGGTTTTCTCGCGGGCCTCACACATAGGACAGACCAGGTAATGACGACAAATTTCCTTCCCTAAGGGACAATGGGTTATTACGACAATCTGACAGCTTCATACTCACTTCTACTCGTGCCAGGTTATTTCCAGATTTTTTAAACTGAATTCAAATTCTCAAACTGCCATGGTGGGATTGTGAGCTCACAGTCTCTGGATTATTAGTTCAGGCCTCTGGATTACTAGTCCAGTAACACAACCACTACACTACTGTACCCCTTACAATATCATGGATCGGTCCTGTTGCTCTCCTCTGCACTGTGTCTGGGGGCTGAATGGCGCTCCCATTATGCTGTGATAACCAGAACTGTACGGAGAACTCCAAGTGCAGCCTCAGCAGGGCCCCGGACACGGAATCAGACCTCAGAGGGACTTGAATTCAACTGATCTGGCAATATAACCCAGCATCCTATTTGCTTTACAAAAGCAAAATACTGCGGATGCCGAAAATCTTAGATAAAAACAGAAAAAGTTAACATTTCAGGTTAACTCTGTTTTTCTCTCTCCACAGATGCTGCCTGACCTGCTGAATATTTCCAGCATTTTCTGTTTTTGTATCCTGTTTGCTTTGTTTATTGCCACCTCACACTAGTTGATAAACAGGTTTAACTCTGCTTTGATCTTGGGTGGGGTCCAATTAATTCACATTTTACACCTGCCTACCCCAACTGATTTGATGTTGCTGACCCACGTGGCATGTTCCTGCCGACTGCTAAATACTTTGCTTTTAGCTTGTAAAATGGGTGAGGTCTTGTCATCATGCTGTATGTACTCATTAAAATGATTCTATATGCTCTGGGTGTTTTCTTGGATCTTTTCAAGAGATTCGTTTTACTGATTCTGACTGGTGCTAACTTTTAAGAACATAGGAATTACTCGGCGAACTTAGTCCAGTCCAAAAGACCAAGGTCCTTCTAATTCACCTTCTACCATCCTGGTAGTTACATGATACAATGCTAATGGAGTTGTTGACTATCATAGTAATCAATTTCTATTAATTAGTCTGCAACAGATACAGATATGAGGTGAGGAAAACCCCAGTGGTTGGGAGCTATGGAAACCGTGACCCTGATATTAATGTAAAGGTGGGTTCAGAGCAGGGGTGGGCGGTTGGGTATGGAGATTGTTTGTGCAAAACCCGGAAGTAAAATCAGCGGGTCGGTTTCTCCGATTTTGACTTGATTGAATCATTAAATTTTTCCTTCCGGGTTTCGTGCCTCCAAGCTGTGCAGCAGGCGTGATGCGCACCTGCATGATGCGATCTGAAGTCCACTATTTAAAGAGCCAATGCAGATATGGAATTTGGAGGAGCCAGGAGCTGTCTAGGATGGATTGACAAAGAGCAAGGGTAGCATCCAGATTCAATGATGCTTCATTTGAATTATTGCTGGGTGCAGCCAGGAGCAGGAGGGACATACTTTTCCCCAACAATGGGAGGAAGAAACCTGTTGCTGTCACCAAGACAGCACAGTTGGAGGTGGCTGAGGTGGTGAACAGCAGAACCATTGTGCCCTGGTCTTGGATGTAGTGCAGGAAGCAGTTTAATGACCTAACTAGGTCAGGAAATGAGAGTACATTTCTTGATTTGCCTACATCCTGTGGTGTAAACCCTTCCCACCCTCATTCTGTCTTGCTAAGCATACTCCATCACATCACTTCTCACACCCACTTAAGTTTCAACAGCACTATGCACTTCCTCACCTCCCCATGTATCCATCAACCGCTGCCACTCAATCCAATCCTTATGCAACATGATGCATCTGCCACCCTCACCAAATGCACTGTGTCCATCGGGTGAATGTGTGAACTTCACTCACTCACAGGTTTGATTTTTCGTCCCTTGTAAGAGAGCGCAAAATGCAAGGAGAGGACTGGAGGTGGCCCGCCGCAAATTGCACAATTAACAGCTGCTGAGAAAGATGCCATGGAGGTAAGTGGCACATCTGCGTCCCTCTCAATCAGAGATGGAGAGACTGTGAACTTGCAGATGGCTGGTGACAGAGTAAAAAATCTTTCTGACACACGTGCTGACTTTATTTCATCCATGACCGAACTATGAGAAGACTGATATGGTGATTGTCAAAATTGTTACTTTGCCACGACTAATTCATATCCCTATCTTTTGTATTCCAGGACCTCCACCCGTAGAGCAAGAGTCGCTGGAGAGGCATAAGGGCGATTCCTCAGATGACCTCATTATTTCTGAGGGTGCACTGTCACAGGACGTACAGCTATGAACCAGCGCAAATGCTCGCACTTCGGTGCATCCAGTTAGAGAGTTAATTGGTCTTTCACCTGGTGATTCACAATTCACAAGTGAGCACGAGCAGACACTGATGTTAGTGACAGCTGCGGAGTGTCTGTGTGGGTGGGGGCACAGCCCTCTCCAAGCTCTGCTCAGCTTGACACAGATACTGAACCCCGGGGGCCATCGTTAAGAAGGAGAATGACAGAGGTACATCAGCAACTTTGCGAGGTACTGACAGACGTGCCACACACACGTTCCCAATAGTGGAGAGGATGGAGGAGTCCAACTCGAACAATAGAGGATTGGGGTCACAGGTAATTACATAAGAACATAAGAAATAGGAGCAGGAATAGGCCACTTGGCCCCTCGAGCCTGCTCCGCCATTCAATAAGATCATGGCTGACCTTGGGCTCAAAGCCACTTCCCTGCCCGCTCCCCATAACCTTTCACTCCCTTATCTTGCAAAAATCTGTCTATCTCCACCTTAAATGTATTTAATAACCCAGCCTCCATAGCTCTCTGGGGCAGAGAATTCCACAGATTTACGACCCTCTGAGAGAAGAAATTCCTCCTCATCTCAGTTCTAAAATGGCGACCCTTTATTCTGAAACTATGCCCCCGAGTTCTAGATTTCCCCACGAGAGGAAAGATTCTCTCTGCCTCTACCTTGTCGTGCCCCCTCAGTATCTTGTATATTTCAATAAGATCACCTCTCATTCTTCTAAATTCCAATGAGTATAGGCCCAACCTGCTCAACCTTTCTTCATAAGTCAACCCCCTCATCTCAGAAATCAACCGAGTGAACCTTCTCTGAACTGCCTCCAATGCATGTATATCCTTCCTTAAATAAGGAGACCAAAACTGTACGCAGTACTCAAGGTGTGGTCTCACCAATACCCCGTACAGTTGTAGCAGGACTTCCCTGCTTTTATATTCCAACCCCCTTGCAATAAAGGCCAACATTCCATTTGTCTTTTTGATTACTTGCTGTACCTGCATGCTAACTTTTTGTGTTTCATGCACAAGGACCCCCAGGTCCCTCTGAACTGTAGCAATTTGTAATCTCTCTCTATTTAAATAATAATTTGCTTTTTTATTTTTCCTGCCAAAGTGGATAATCTCCCACATTATACTCCATCTGCCAAATGTTTGCCCACTCACTTAGCCTGTCTATATCCCTTTGCAGGTTCTTTGAGTCCTCTGCACAACTTGCTTTCCCACCCATCTTTGTATCATCCGCAAACTTGGCTACATTACACTCGGTCCCTTCATCCAAGTCATTAATGTTGATTGTAAATAGTTGCGGCCCCAGCACCAATTCCTGTGGCACCCCACTAGTTACCGTTTGCCAACCGGAAAATGACCCATTTATCCCGACTCTCTGCTTTCTGTTAGTTAGCCAATTCTCTATCCATGCTAATATATTACCCCCAACTCCGTGAGCTCTTATCTTATGCAGTAACCTTTTATGTGGCACCTTATCGAATGCCTTCTGGAAATCCAAATACACCACATCCACTGGCTCATCCTTATCCACCCTGCTCGTTACATCCTCAAAGAACTCCAGCAAATTTGTTAAACATGATTTCCCTCTCATAAAACCATGCTGACTCTGCTTGACTGCATTATGATTTTCCAAATGCCCTGCTACTGCTTCCTTAATGAAGGACTCCAGCATTTTCCCAACGACAGATGTTAGGCTAACTGGTTTCTGTCTCCCTCTTTTCTTAAATAGGGGCGTTATATTTGCGGTTTTCCAATCTGCTGGGACCTCTCCAGAGTCCAGGGAATTTTGGTATATTGCAACCAATGCATCCACTATCTCTGCAGCCACTTCTTTTAAGACCCTGGGGGTGCAGGCCACCTGGTCCAGGGGACTTGTCGTCTTTTAGTCCCATTATTTTACCAAGTACTTTTTCCTTAGTGATCGTGATTGTCTTTAATTTCCCCCTCCCTGTGACCCCTTGATTATCCATTATTGGGATGTTGTTAATGTCTTCTACCGTGAAGACAGATACAAAATATTTGTTCAGAGTCTCTGCCATTTCCCCATTCCCCATTATTAATTCTCCATTCTCATCCTCTAAGGGACCAACGTTTACTTTAGCTACTCTCTTTCTTTTTATATACCTGTAGAAGTTCTTACTGTCTGTTTTAATGTTTCTTGCCAGTTTACTCTCATAATTCATCTTCTCTCTCTTTATTTTTTTTTAGTCATCCTTTGCTGCTTTTTAAAAATTTCCCAATCCTCTGGCCTCCCACCAATCTTGGCAACATTGTATGTCTTCGTTTTCAATTTGATACCATCCTTTACTTCCTCAGTTAGCCACGGATAATTGCAAGATTGTCTGCCATGGAGATAGAGGCCCCCTCGATGCAGCTTCATACCCAGCTGTCAAATGAGTCCATGCAGGCTATGACCACAGCCGTGCAGACTTTGGAGCCAGAGTGTATGCTGCCTTAAACAGGATGACAGATACCTTATCCATGGCCTTCAAGCAGTCACTGATCTTCACTAAACTGCTCTCCAGCAGTGTGGTAGGAGTGATTTTTTTTATTCGTTCCTGGGATGTGGGCATCACTGGCAAAGCCAGCATTTATTGCCCATCCCTAATTGCCCTTGAGAAGGTGGTGGTGTGCTGCCTTCTTGAACCGCTGCAGTCCGTGTGGTGAAGGTACTCCCACAGTGCTGTTAAGGAGGGAGTTCCAGGATTTTGACCCAGCGATGATGAAGGAACGGCGATATATTTCCAAGTCAGGACGGTGTGTAACTTGGAGGGGATCTTGCAGGTGATACGGCGCTGTCCCAGGAGAGGGACATGGAAGTGGGAACTCCACTTAAAGTGCCCCCACTTCTCTCCTGTTGCTTCCCACCCCAACCAGTACCCGACATGCTGCCTTGTCTCCTGATGGCAGAGTCTGTCCCTGCACAACTGCAGGTGGAGCAGTCTTTGGCAAGCCCTCAGGGGCTCCGAAACACAGAGGTCGTAGGCCACAAGCATCTCAGCAGTCAGGGGAGGGATCTGAGCAGCCTGCCTCTACCTCTGCTGAAGCTACACGGGGTTCACCACATAGAAGTGGTAGGAAGCGCAAGTTAAAACAACTGTAATTCACCAAGGATATGCACATCGGCGTTTGACAAAATGTTACGGTTAAATTTCCTTTTTTCCCATATAACGCCACATAAAATTTATTGATTAGCACCAGTTCCACATCTTATTGCGTCCAGAGTGCAACTCGCACTTTCACTTGTTTCATGATAAATGTCATGACGAGACCCACTGGGCGGATGTGCAATGGGTGTATGCGTGGTTGAAGGACTGTTTTGTGCAAATGGGGCGGGGACGTGGTTGTTGGTGGTGGTGCTTTCATTTGTTATTTGTACTAGTTGGAATAATTAGCTGAAGCTTCTAGCTATCACGGACATCCCAGGCAGCAATGGCTGGTCTGACGATGGGTGCCACATCTTCATATTCCTCCTCCTCTTTTCTCATGTTCTCCTCATCCTCATCAGAAGATGCCTGATGAGTGCCATGGTCATCCTCTACCTGTAATCCTCTCTGCTGCGTAATGTTGTGGAGGACGCAGCACACCACTATGATTCTGGACACCCTCGCTGGTGAGTAACGAAGGGAGCCTCCAGACCAATATTCCCTCTAACTTTTCTTTGGGCCGCGCAAAATAATACTTTCAGATACACAAGGACAACAGATTTAGGGTTGTGAGGGGCGAATTTAGGACAGACATCAGGAAATTGAGGATGGTCAACAGCTGGAAGAAGTTGCCAGGAATGGTGGCTGAGACCAGGACAGTTTAAGAAACAGCTGGATGTTGCAATGGGAAGACGGTGGTGTTGGCTTCCTGGTTTAATGAGGCTGAAGGACCTTTTTCATCCAAATCAATCTGCTGACTATTCATTATTCACAGGAACTAACCAGGAAATGTGAAGTTATTATAAAGACAGCTAATTGTGTACTGGGATTCATATCGAGGGAATTTGATTAGAAGTCAAACCACTTACCGTATCCTAACCTCAAGTAATTAATTTAGAATATTGTCTGGAATATAGGCACCTTAAATACAATAAGACATGCTAGCTGAACCTCCATTATCCACTTTCCGATTACTGGCCAGAATGTTTTGTGGGACAAAGTCTTGTGCTTGGACATCATTTCATTGCTCAGTGTAATTGTACTGAACTTGTTTTTATTGACATGGCTGGGTTATTGCTGTATTGACATGTTGAAGATCAACATTTGGGGGGCTCTGGATTATCCAGCAATTTCCATAATTCAGCACGGATTGGGAGGAGGGCTTGGGGTGGGATCATGGTGGTTCAACTTTACTATATGAGAGAGAAGAGCAACAAGGATAATTCCGGTACCTGGGGATCTAAGTTATGAGGGAAGACTTGCAAAGCTGAAACTTGTTTTAATTGGAGAGCAATTTTTCCCCTCAAGATAGTGGTTGTGTGAAACATTCCATAGGGGAGGGGCAGGGAGTGGGGTGGGAGTAACTTAATTTTGAGTCAATTGATACCTAGGAAAAGTAACTGGATCTATACCAGTCAGAAAAGGAGTTAGATAGAGATCCCTTTGAAAGAAAGAAAATCTTGTGCTTGATTCATAACGGGGGTTAAAAAAGGGAGGCCATTATTTAGGCTTCATCAGCCTAAATGGCTGGTTGTAGTTTCACGGTTTTTTCTGTTCTTTGACAAAAACGCATTGAAGAAAAAGAAAGACTTGCATTTATATAGCGCCTTTCACAAACTCAGCCAATGATGTGCACTGCCCTTCCTCAAATAGTGCTGTGGAATCTTTAACCTAAGAGGACAGATGGGGCCTCGGTTTAACATCTCATTCAAAAGATGGCACCTCCGACAGTGCTGCGCTCCCTCAGTACTGCACTGGCCTGTCAGTCTAGATTATGTACTCAAGTCTCTGGAGCGAGGCTTGATCCCACATCCTTCTGACTCAGAGGGAAAGTGCTACCAATGAGTCACAGCTGACACTTTAAGGAGGTGGACATGATCCAGGTCTTTAAATAGCAATCAGAATGGATAATGTAGATATGAGGAGATTTCAAACTCAGACTGCCATCACACCTTTGAAGGTGGCAGGACAAGTTGATAAGGCTGTTAAAAAAGCAGAAAGGATCCTTGGCTTTATAAACAGAACCACAGAATACAAAAGCAAGAACGTTATGCTAAACATTTATAAATCACTAGTTAGGCCGCAGCTAGAGTATTGTCCCCAATTCTGGGCACCACACTTTAGGAAGGATGTTAAGGCCTTGAAGAGGGTACAAAGGAGATTTTCCAGAATTATACCAGCGATGAGGGACTTCAGTTATGGGGAGAGACTGGAGAAGCTGGGATTGTTCTCCTTGGAGCAGAGAGGTTAAGGGGAAATTTGTATATACCAGAAACTGTTTCCACTGTTTCTACCAGTGGAAACAGTTTCTCCTTATTTACTCTATCAAAGCCCTTCAGAATTGTGGATCAGTAACTAGAGAACACAGATTTTTGTTTATTGGCAAAAGAACCAGAGAGGAGATGAGTTTATTTTTTACACAACGAGTTATGATGATCTGGAATACACTGCCCGAAAGGGTGGTGGAAGCAGATTCAATAGTAACTTTCAAAAGGCAATTGGATATATAGTTGAAAAGGAAAAATTTGCAGGGCTATGGGAAACGAGCAGGGGAGGGGAACTAATTGGATCGCTCTTTCAAAGAGCCAGTACAGGCTGTAAGAATCTTTGCTTCTAACTGGAGCAAGCGAACGTAAAATTAAAAGGCCAGGCCTGGATGTGTAGAACAGACTCCCAGATAAAAAGAAAGACGTGCATTTATATCGCGCTTTTCATGAACTCAGGACGTCCCAAAGCGCTTTACAGCCAATGGAGTACTTTTGAAGTGTAGTCACTGTTGTAACGTAGGAAATGTGTAGCCAATTTGTGCACAGCAATGTGATAATGATAATCTGTTTCTTTTAGTGATGTTGGTTGAGTGATAAATATTGGCCAGGACACCGGAGAGAACTCCCCTGCTCTTCATCGAAAAATTGCCATGGGATCTTTTATGTCCGCCTGAGAGAGCAGACGGGGCCTCGGTTTAATGTCTCATCCGAAAGATGGATAAGGCAAGTAATAGTGCATCAATTAACTTATTTTTAAAGAAAAAAAACAGCGCCTGATAATGTCTGGTTGATGAGTGCATTCTTGTATCATAATATTGTTAAGGTTCCCAATAAGCCAGATACAAAAGCAAAATACTACGGATGCTGGAAATCTGAAATAAAAACAGAAAATGCTGGAAATACTCAGCAGGTCAGGCAGCATCTGTAGAGAGAGAAACAGAGTTAACATTTCAGGTCGAAGACCATTGGACGAGAAAGAGGTAATTGATTTATTATGTTTCTATACAGTCATACAATCAGTACCTTGTCAGTTTGCAAACTGTACCTAGCAAACTGACCCACTCCAATCTGGATCGAACTCATTTCATAACTGCAAGTTGCTCAAACTAATCGACCAGTACATCATTTGTAAAAGGTTACCTTTGAAATTATTGGCAGCCTTGGATCAGTGGTAGCACTTTCACCTCTGGATCAGAAGGGTGTGGGTTCATCAAGTTTCACTCCAGAGACTTGAGCACATAATCCAGGTTCACATTCCAGTACAGTACTGAGGGAATGCTGCACTGTTGGAGGTGCAATTTTTCAGATGAGACAGTAAACGAAGGCAAACTGCTCTGGCAAACTATACCCCAGCGATAAGAAGGGGGTGGTTAGCAGGCCTTACCTCTGCCTACCTGCAAATTAGATCTCTGGGCTTATGTAGGTGGCACTTGCCCCTATGGGGAGAGGGCATACATCACAAATTAGACAAACTCTACGGGGTACATTTTAACTTTTTAAGTGGCAGACTGGTGGAATGCATTGGCCGCCCACCCTTTCATGCTGGCGGACGTCCCACTGTAGCTCAATGGCTTTGGCCTGGCGTAATTATCGGGCAGCACAGCTGCTGCGCTGGCCCATGACTAGTTCCTGGGCAGGGATGCTTTTGAGCTGTCGGCTATTGCTAGCTTTCTAGGTTAGCCTCTGAAAACAAACACAAGTTCAAAACAGATGCCAGATTTCTAGGATTTTGTTGCATATTTGACCCATTGTGCCAGTGCTGGTTCTCTGCAAATCCCACTTAAGCCCCTTTGCCTACCCATTCCCCATTAGGCCCATTGACAGTTCTGTGAAAGAGCTCTTCACTTCGTTCCATTCTCCTGCCGTTTCCCATTTGGTGCCTCGTGCACTCCCCACCGACCACCCAGAAAAATGCTAAACTGCCCCCTCAGAAAGAGATCCACTACAAAACAAAAAAAAAAAACACTCGGGTCCCACAACCACTCCAATGATTAGAGCTTCTGCTCCTAGCTGCAGCCTCCCTTACATCAATGGCTTCATAAAAGCAGCTGGAGGCTACATCCCACAAGGCCATCCCAAAAACCTTGGCAGTAGGTCAGACGTATCGGATCAATGGGTAGCACTCTCGCCTGAGTCAGAAGGTTGGGGGTTCAAGTCCCACTCCAGAGACTTGAGCCCCCAAAATTCTAGGCCGACACTCCAGTGTAGTAGAGGGAGTGCTGCACTGTCAGAGGTGCTGTCTTTCAGATGAGACGTTAAACTGAGGCCCCGTCTGCTCTCTCAGGTGGATGTAAAAGATCCCATGGCACTATTTCGAAGAAGAGCAGGGGAGCTATCCCCTGTGCCCGAGCCAATTATTATCCCTCAATCAACATCACTAAAACAGATTGTCTCGTCATTATCACATTGCTGTTTCGGGAATGGTAGCACAGTGGTTATGTTACTGGACTGGTATTCCAGATGCCTGGACTAATAATCCAGAGATATGAGTTTAAATCCCACCACGGCAGCTGGGGAATTTAAATTCAGTTAATTAAATAAAGCTGGAATAAAAAAAGCTAGTATCAGTAATGGTGACCATGAAACTACCGGACAGTTATAAAAACCTATCTGGTTCACTAATGTCCTTGACAGAAGGAAATCCGCCATCCTTACCTGGTCTGGCCTATATGTGACTCCAAACCCACACTATGGTTGACTCTTTACCCTCTGAAATGGTGGCTCACCACCACCTTCTTAAGGTCAATTAGGGATGGGCAATAATGCTGGCCTTGCCGGCGACACCCACATCCCTTGAACAAAGAAATTAAAAAAATAAAGACTTGGCGAAACCAGATCCGGGCCTAGTTTACAGCTGTTCTGGTGAACAGCTGCAAAGATATGGAGCGGTCTGCTGGGAATGACCATGTCACAGGAGTGGAATCTCACAATGCAATGCAAAAAGATTTCTATTCACACTGGCTGGTACCAGGCCTGCACGAAGCAGGGGATAGGAGACCATGGGGGAAAAATTCAGTTGGTTGCGCCTCCCATTAGCACCTTAATAGGGCGCTAATGGGGCACAAAGCATCTAGCGCCCGGGCGCAGCGATGTTTGCGCCACTCGCGAAATTAACTAGACATTTTGCGGTGGCGCTAAACACTACCGCCACGATCTCCTGCGCCGGCAGATCGTGACGTCAATCGAGTGCGCAACGCCCCGGTATCGCCCCGGAGCGGATATTGAGTGGCGCCCCCTGCCTTACCGCCTACCGCTAGCAACGACAGGTTGAGGGGAGCGTTTTGCCGTCAGGAAGGGACTGGGGAGAGCGCTATTTAAAGGCGACCGCTTCCTGCCTTTTATTGTTGGTGACATTTTTGAACCACGCATTCTGAGAGAGTGAGAGAGAGAGAGAGAGAGAGACTGAGACTTCTGGAGAGATTCAACGCTGTGTGAAGGAGTTTTGGGTACTGAGCAGCACTTTGCAGGTTCATTTTGATTTGCCCTTCCTTGTATCGATTTAGAAGAGACTGTGGGGGCTGCACTCTGAGCTCTTTCCCTGGGCCTCTCCATTGTTCTTTCCAGCAGATTTGATGTGCAGGTCTCTCCCAGGCCGAGATTCAAGGCTGCAATAAGCAGGATGTGGATGGAAAGCAAGATCAACCCTCCCTTTAAGAACTGGCTGGCGCTGTTGTGTCTGTGTTCCATTGCTGACTGACATCACATGAGCTTCGCCAGCGCTCTGAGGTAACGCCTCGCTCCTCGGCCTTTGCGCCTTAAGACAGGTGTGAAGCGCCTGATTTAGCGCTCCAATCACCTCCAGTGGCGATAAAAGTCAAGTTTGCAGTCGGTGGCGATAATTAGTGCCAGGCGCTAATCTTTGCGCCCGGCTGATAATTGCGCCCCAAATGGGGCGATACTGAATTTCTCCCCCCCCATCAGTTTTATATCACATTTGCTGAATTCTCCTGGTTTTACACCATGATCCGTTGCAATGCACACGGGCCGTGGACCTTGCCTGATGTGTGGAGAAAGTCCATAAAGTTCAGTGAAATCAAAAGTACATCGCAGGACTGTGCAGACTGGCTGAGAACTAAAACCGAAATTGATTGAAAATTGGATTAAACACTTGAAGGGAAAAATTTATAGGGCTATGGGGAAAGAGTAGGGAAGTGGGATTAATTGGATAGCTCTACAAAAGAGTCGGTATAGGTACGATGGGCTGAATGGCCTAATCCTATGATTCTATGACTGTGGCAAGAATCAAAATGGTAGACCCAATGCAGATTCTGGTGGTGGAGACTTACCATTTGTGCCACTTTGCTTCTTGATAGAGATCTCTGCTCTCTCTCTCTTTTTTCTCTTTTCCTGTCTCTCTATCTCACTCTTCGCCTTCCTACGTCTCACTCCCTCCCATCCCTTGGCCGCCCTCTCCCACTTTCCATTCATGTGCATCTCTCTCGCTCCATTCCCTCTCTCTCTCTGTACAAAGATCACTCTCAAAGCCAATCAGTAGACACACATGGGTGTGGCTGTAGGTGCCCCTTGAGTAATCCAAGTTCTAATAACTATGTTTGCTCTGAACAGCTGGATTCCCAGCGCAGTGTTGAGTAATCGTCAGTTACTGATGGCTGACCTCATCACCTGTGAGCACAGGGTGGAACTCAAACACACTGCCCCGGCAATGCCAATCACAGGAAAATCTCTGGCCAGCAAAGTTAGAAAGAGAAAGGAGGGGGGAAAAAAAAGGACAAAACTGATAGAAGATTGGGTATGGTCCTGGGCTGTCCAAATTGATGTCCAAAACCTGTTGTGGCAAGTTGAGAAACTGAATTTAATAAAGCTGGTAATTTGTGGGCAGTGTGGAAATTGACATTATACTTAGCATGCTGGGTAGAATAAAATGGCCAAGTAAAAATAAGCTATCAAGGGGCTAAAGGAACAAACTTGCTTAGGTTGTAGTTAAAGCAGAGAAGCAATTGTGTCACAACGTCTCTAGGACCAAGAGACCTTTCATAATACCCACCCACATTGAGGATGTGATAACAGCTGCATTGACTCACGAGCACAAGGGAGGCATAAGGCTATAGAATAGATAAACTATTAATGACTGTCGTTAGACAAACAAGATTCGGACATTAAGTAAGCTGATCATTTCTGTAACAAGATTCGGACATTAAGTAAGCTGATCATTTCTGTAACAAGATTCGGACATTAAGTAAGCTGATCATTTTTGTAACAAGATTCGGACAGAACCTCCTGACATGATATATGATTAACTAACCTTGTCTGGAGATATTTCTGTCCTGCTGACCTTTTGATTGACCTTGTGCAAACCCTTACTTTGTGCAAACTGATACAATACCATTACACGTGATATATGGAACGCTTGCTTGTTTGAATGTATAAATATGCTGCATTCGCTGATGTTCTTTGGAGTTGTCGACCTGGCCTTTGACAAGGCAACTCTCCCCTTGTGCAAGTAAAAAATAAACTAACAATCTGACGGTTTTGCTTGTGTTTAGAGTCTTACTCGGAGTCGAGATTTTGACAGCAGGCACCAGGAATAAATGACCAAAAAAGCTACCAGATTGTTTTCAAAACCCAACTGGTTCACTACTGTCCTAGGGAACTTGCCACCCCTACCTGGTCTGGCCTATCTGTGACTCCAGTCTGACATGATGTGGTTGAATCCTAATGCCCTCGGGACAACAATAAATGCAGGCTTGCTGGTGTCGGTCACATCCCAAGTACAACAAACAATAAAAAGAAAAAAGGAAAAGCTTACTTTCATCCTATTAGGCCGCAGGTACTGAACGTCACTGTGAAGCCCTATGTACAGCACTGAAAAATTAGATCTTGAACTCCTCGTAAACACCCTCCAGATACCAAACAGGGTTCCTGGATGTTCTCAGCGGCCTGCAGTACACCCTCTCCACTGGTGCACATTGGCTGGGGATGCAGCATAGTGGGAGCTAAATTGGGTGGGACCCAGAAACACAGGTCTCCATGAACTTGAACACATCCAAAATTCCTCTACCAATATCATAACCCACAACAAGTCCAAACCATCCATCACCCCTGTGCTCGCTGACCTATATTGGCTTCTGATCCAACAACACCTCAAATTTAAAATTCTCATCCTCGTGTTCAAATCCCTCAATGGCCTTGCCCCTCCCTATCTCTGTAACCTCCTCCAGCCCTACAAACCTCCGTGAACTCTGTGTTCCTCCAATTCTGGCCTCTTGTGCATCCCCAATCTCATTCATTGGTGGATGTACCATCAGCTGTTTAGGCCTTGAGCTCTGCAATTCCCTCCCTAAACCTTTGCCTCTCCACCTCTCACTCCTCCTTTAAGATGCTCTCTTTGGCCAAGCATGTGTTCACCTGCTCTAATATCTCCTTCTTCATCTTGGTGTCAATTTTGTCTGATTACGCTCCTGTGAAGCGACTTGGGATGTTTTACTACATTAAGGGTGCTGACGACACCCACCCACCTCACTACCACTTCTCACAACCCCTCCACGGTCTCTAAATTGTCAGACTGCTTGTCCGACATCCAGTTCTGGATGAGCAGAAATTTTCTCCAATTAAATATTGGGAAGGCCGAAACCATTGTTTTCGGTCCCCGCCACAAACTCCATTCCCTAGCCACTGACTCCATCCCTCGCCCTAACATCTGTCTGAGGCTGAACCAGACTGTTCGCAACCTTGGTGTCATATTTGACCCGGAAATGAGCTTCCGACCACATATCCACAGCATAACTAAGAACACCTACTTCCACCTCTGTAACATCGCCCGTCTCCGTCCTTGCCTCAGCTCATCCGCTGCTGAAACCCTCATCCATGCCTTTGTTACCTCTAGACTTGACTATTCCAACGCACTCCTGGCTGGCCTCCCACATTCTACCCTACGTATACTTGAGGTCATCCAAAACTCGGCTGCCCATGTCCTAACTCGCACCAAGTCCCGTTCACCCATCACCCCTGTGCTCGCTGACCTACATTGGCTCACGGTTAAGCAATACTTCGATTTCAAAATTCTCATCATTGTTTTCAAATCCCTCCATGGCCTCGCCCCTCCCTAGCTCTGTAATCTCCTTCAGCCCCACAACCCTCCCTCCCAACAACCCCCCCGCGACCGACCCCCCCCCGACCCCCCACCCCCCGAGATAGCTGCGCTCCTCTAATTCTGCCCTCTTGAGCATCCCTGATTATAATCGCTCAACCATTGGTGGCCGTGCCTTCTGTTGCTAGGCCGTAAACTCTGGAATTCCCTGCCTAAACCTCTCCGCCTCGATACCTCTCTTTCCTCCTTTAAGACACTCCTTAAAACCTACCTTTTTGACCAAGCTTTTGGTCACCTGCCCTAATTTCTCCTTATGTTGCTCAGTGTCAAATTTTTTGTCTTTTAACACTCCTGTTAAGCGCCTTGGGACGGTTTACTATGGTAAAGGCGCTATATAAATAAAAGTTGTTGTATATAAATACTAGTTGTTGTTCCCACCCATAGTACAAATTTCCAATGGCGTTTGGGTGTCTGGCAGAAAGTTCTGTTTGCTGCGAATCTGGCCCACGGTGTTGGAGAAGGCAGGTCCAATGGGAGCGTTTTCCCCGACTGGAATTCCCTCGTGCTCTTACCTTGCTGCCACCCATCGATCTGGATGTCGGGAAGAAGCTGGCATACAGACCACTCTGGGGCCGAGAAGAATGTCGGCACAGACAGTAATATGGGCCCCCTGCTCGAAGGGGTGTCGTCGTGTGTGTTGTTTTTCTTTCACTCGGAATGGGCTGTGTACTTCTAGTGTGGGAATCATGCCCCTGAATCATAGGGGGAGAAATTCAGTATCGCCCCATTTGGGGCGCAATTATCGGCTGGGCACAAAGATTAGCGCCTGGCGTTAATTATCGCCACCGACTGCAAACTTGACTTTTATCGCCCCTGGAGGTGATTGGAGCGCTAAATCAGGCGCTGCACACCTGTCTTAAGGCGCGAAGGCCGAGGAGCGAGGCGCTACCTCAGAGCGCTGGCGAAGCTCATGTAATGTCAGTCAGCAATGGAACACACACACAATGGCACGGGCCAGTTCTTAAAGGGGATGGTTAATCTTGCTTTCCATCCACATCCTGCTCATTGCAGCCTTGAATCTCGGCCTGGAGAGACCTGCACATCAAATGTGCTGGAAAGAACAATGGAGAGTACCAGGCAAAGAGCTCAGAGTGCAGCCCCCACAGTCTCTTCTAAATCGATACAAGGAATGGCAAATCAAAATGAACCTGCAAAGTGCTGCTCAGTACCCAAAACTCCTTCACACAACGTTGAATCTCTCCAGAAGTCTCTCTCTCTCTCTCTCTCTCTCTCAGAATGCGTAGTTCAAAAATGTCACCAACAATAAAAGGCAGGAAGCGGTCACCTTTAAATAGCGCTCCCCCTTTCCCTTCATGACTGCAGAACGCTCTCCTCAACCTGTCGTTGCCAGCGTCAGGCGGTAAGGCAGGGGGTGCCACTCAATATCCGCTCCGGGGCGATACCGGGGTGTTGCGCACTCGACTGACGTCACGATCTGCCGGCGCAGGAGATCGTGGCGGTAGTGTTTAGTGCTGCCGCAAAATGTCTAGTTAATTTCGCGAGCAGCGCAAACTTCGCCGTGCCTGGGCGCCAGATGCTTTGCGCCCCATTAGCGCCCTCTTAAGGCGCTAACGGGAGGCGCAACCAACTGAATTTTTCCCCCATAGAATTATACAGCATAGAAGGAGGGCATTCAGTTCATCGTGCCTGTGCCGGCTCTTAGAACTATCCAATTATTCTCACTTCGCCACTCTATCCCCACAGCCCTGCAAATTTTTCCTTTTTAAGTATATATCCAATTCCCTTTTGATAGTTACTATTGAATCTGCGTCCATCATCCTTTCAGGCAGTGCACTGAGATCATAACTCGCTGCATAAAAAAAAATCTCCTCATCTCTCTTCTGGTTCTTTTGCCAATGATCTTAAATCTGTATCCTCTTGTTACCGACCCTGTTGCCAGTAGAAACAGTTTCTTGCTAGCTGCTCTATCAAAACCTTTCCTAATTTTGAACACCTCTATTAATCTTCTCTGCTCTCAGGAGAACAATCCCAGCTTCTCTAGCTCTGCCCCAGTTCTGACAAAGGGTCTTCGACCTGAAACATTAACTCGGTTTCTCTCTCCACAGATGCTGCCTGACCTGCTGAGTATTTCCAGCATTTTCTGTTTTTATTCCAGCTTCTCTAGTCTCTCCACATAACTGAAGTCCACTTTTATCATTCTGGCAAATCACCTCTGCACCATCTTCAAGTTGTTGACATTCTTTTAGAATTCTACACAATACTCCAGCTAAGGCCTAACCAGTGATTTATAAAGGTTTAGCAGCACTTCCTTGCTTTTAAATTCTATGCATCTATTTATAAAGCCATGGATCCCATATGCTTTTCTAAGAGCCTTAGAACAGCTGTCCTGCCACCTTCAAAGGTGTGATGTGCTTTTTTTAAAAAAAACAGTTTAGCTTACTCCCCTCCTCTTCTGAAGCGAGTAACCAATCAGCAGGTGTGAGCCTAGACAATGAATGTCACAAGGCTACGGGGACATCAAGGTTGGTGACATCCACACCCGATGTCCATACTGTTCAGGATGACTCAGTGCATAGTGAACCCTGAACCAATTTCCCAACCCACCCCCCGCAATCCAGGGGGACATGGAGGCCAATTATGACACATTTACCACCACCCTGATTGAGATGAGCTAACTCCGCACAGACTGGGGATTGAATGCTGGGACCTTCTTAGTCTGTATGACTCAGTACCGCACTGGGGGGTTCATTTTCAACTTCACTGCTTGAGCAGTAATGTGCCAAAGTGGATTGATCACCCACTGCGGAACTCATCTGATTTTCATCCCACTGATTCATCTCATCATTAGCAGCTGCCTAGGCCCAACGCTCTAGAATTCCCTCCACAAACCTCTCTGCCTCTCCAACCTCCCTCTCCTCCTTTAAGAATGCACCACTTTGGCCAAGCTTATGGTCATCCCTACTAATATCTCCCACTTTGGTTCAGTACCTGTTTTTCCTTGCATCTCTTTGAAGGGCCTTGGAATGTTTTTCTACTTGGATATTAGGAACAGGAGTAGGACTGTACTTCAACTTCATTCATCTGCCTTGATACCCTTACCCAACAAATATCTATTTATCTCAGTTTTGAAAATTTCAATTGACCCAGCACCCACAGCCTTTTGGGGGACAGTGTTTTGGATTTCCACTACCGTGTGTGAAAACGTGCTTCCTGTTTTCACTCCTACATTAGAGGCGCTATATGAATGCAAATAATTGGTGTTCCGGAACATGGGGCAGTCACTGATGGTAGTGTAGCGGGCAAGGGCAACATGTGGCTTAGCAAGGAACAAGACCAAGTAAAGAAACAAAATTACTTGCATTTCTATAGCACATTCTCAGGGCATCCCAAAGCTCTTCACAGCTGATCAATTGTTTTTGAAGCATAGTCACTGTAATTATGTACCCCAACCTGCTTTGGCCCCATCCCCCATTGCCCAAACTGAGTGGCTTACTAGGCCACTTCAAAGGGCAGTTAAGAGTCAACCACACTGGTGTGAGACTAGAGTCATATGTAGGCCAGACCAGACCAGGTAAGGACAGCAGGTTACCTTCCTTAAACGACATTAATGAACCAGTTGGATTTTTATGACAATCTGACAGCTTTATGGTCACTTTTATTGACACCAGCTTTCTATTTCCAGATTTAAAAAAATACTAAAGTCAAATTCTCAAATGGCCATGGTGGGATTTGAACTCATGTTCTCTGGATTATTAGTTCAGGCCTCGAGATTACTACAAAAGCAAAATGCTGCGGCTGGAAATCTGAAATAAAAACAGAAAATGCTGGAAATACTCAGCAGGTCAGGAAGCATGTGCGGAGAGAGAAACAAAGTTAACGTTTCTGGTCGATGACCTTTCATTTAGATTACTAGTCCAGTAACACAACCACAACACTCCATTAATATATGGTTGACTCAATGCAAGCCACTCACTTATGACTACACGAGTTCAAAGAGATGTTATTTTTTGTGGTCTGGCAGCACTGCCCGCATCCTGAGATTGAAAAGAACATTTCGTCTCATCATCATTACTAAAATATTTCAAAAAGCATCACTATCTTTACAACAGCAATAACTTTTATAAATCTGCACGGAGATGAACACGCAGTTAGATTTGTCAGGCAGTGCAGAAAAAAAATCTCAATATTGGACAGTCCTCTCAAGAAACACTGCCTTTTTAAATACATATAAAGACACATATGAGGGGGCAAAAAAAATTGCCTTTAAATCTCTGTCTAAAAAAATGACGTGATAAAACATGAATTAATATCGAAAAGAAGAACTTGCATTTATGAAGTGCTTTTCATGGCCTCAGGACCTCCCAAAGTGCTTCATGGCCAACTAAATACTATTTGAAGTGTACTCACTGTTGTAATATAGTAAACATGACAGCCAATTAGTGCACAGCAAGGTCCCAAAACAGCAATGTGATAATGACTAGATAATCTGTTTTAGTAATGTTGGTTGAGGGATTGGCCAGGATATTGGGGAGAACTCCCCTGCCCTTCTTCCAATAGTCCCATTAAATTTTTTACATCCACCCAAGAGGGCAGATAGGTCCTCGGTTTAACGTCTCATCTGAAAGACAGAACCTCCAACAGCACAGCACACCCTCAGTACTCCACTGGAGTGTCAGATGAGATTATTTACTCAAGTCTTCGAAATGGGCCTTGAACCCACAGCCTTCTAACTCAGGAGGTGAGAGTGCTACAACTGAGCCAAGGCTGACATGCAAAACTATATCACACAAATAGATTTGTTTTTAATTTTACACACGTCTTGTGTTTAAATCCCTCCATGGCCTTACCCCTCTATTTTTGTAACCTCCTCCAGCCCTACAACCCTCCAAGAACTCCATGTTCCTCCAACTATGGTCTCTTGTGCACCCCCCACTTCCCTCACCCTGCCATCGGTTCAGTCATCTCGGCCCAAAGCTCTGGAATTCCCTCCCCAAACTCTCCGCCTCTCTCTCTCCTCCTTTAAGACCCTCCTTAAAACTTACCTCTTTGACCAAGCTTTTAGTCATGCCTCCTATTATCTCCTTCTTTGGCTCAGTGTCAATTTTTATCTGATTACCCTTCTGTGAAGCGCCTTGAAATGGTTTCCTTTGTTAAAGACGCTATATAAATGCAAGTTGTTGTTGTCGTCCTTTTTGTCCCTAAGTTTATTTGGACAGAAAGAAGAAGTGGCTTTTTTTTTTATATAGAGGATGAATACGAATGGAAGAGGTTAATGTTCTACAGGATAATTACTTGGTAATTTTGGGAGGATTTCATTCCAAGGGGAAGATTCAGGAAAAATAACCTATTACCCACAACCCTCTGGCATCCAAGCAATTAAATATGTTACTTTATCTGAGTGACTGCCTCCTACCAAACTTTCCTACTCTGTCTGTAACTTCCAGTCCTCTCACTCTGGATTAAATGGGAGGGGGTTGGGGTGTGAGGGTAAATCATTCAGTTACGTGAGATATGGATGATTTGACTCATGTCATATCGTCCCCCTGGAATGAACCTAGCGTTGAGCCCTCGTAGCATTCTTAAATGATCCCAGGTGTTGCATCTCCACAACCTAAATCAGAGGTTTACTCCACATGCTCATCACGGTCACATCACTCCTAAATTTGTCTTGTATTAGTTTGACCCTGTACCCCCTTGTCCAACTGTCACGACTTACATTTCAAGTAGTGTTCTGGATCTATTTTTGCAGTACTACTTGCAATCTTAAATACCTCTTAAATGCTATCTCTCAGGTGCCTCCTTTCAAAGAATGAAAGCCCTTCTCTCCAGAGTACTCTTCATAACCTACTTCATCTTGCTTCCTCCCGCCTGTATTCAAAAGCCTCCTTAAATACCTATTACTGTGACCACTTCTCTTCCCACCTAAATTTCTTCCTCGTCTTGCTCAGTGTGCATGTTAAGGACTTGGAGATATTCTTTTACCAAAGAAGCACTGTACCTGTGGACTTCCCTCCTCCTCTCCTGAAGGAGCATAGCAGGAGTAGTAGACCATTCAACCCCTCGAGCCTGTTCCTTCATTCAATTAGATCATGGCTGATCTGTACCTTTGTTCCATATCCCTCAATACCCTTGCCAAACAAAAATCTCATGCTTGAATATTCCACAGCCTTTTGAGGGAAGGGAGTTCTAGATTTTCACTACCCTTTCTGTGAAAAGTTCTGGCTCTCACTGAGCTACTACTCCACAGGTGCCATCCACCATCCAGGACTACACTCAAGTGGCCTTTCGCCTATGTTGTGTACCAGACAATGAGTGTTGAGCTGGGTATTCAACTGCAGGAAGTATAACAGCTGAGGACAGCCCAGCACCTGTACATTCATACTTTCTACCATAATGATCAGGAGTGGGAATGTTGGCAGACTTTTGCTCTCCCTAGTGTCAGCCGAGGCTCAGTGGGTAATGCTCTCGCCTCTGAGTCAGAAGGTTGTGGGTTCAAGTCCCACTCGAGAGACTTGAGCACAAAAATCTCGGCTGACACTCCAGTGCAGTGCTGAGGGCGTGCTGCACTGTCGGAGGTGCTGTCTTTTGGATGAGAGGTTAAACCGAGGCCCCGTCTGCTCTCTCAGGTGGACGTAAAAGATCCCATGGCACTATTTCGAAGACGAGCAGGGCGCTATCCCTGGTGTCTTTGCCAATATTTATCCCTCAATCAACATAACAAAAACAGATTATCTGGTTATCACACTGCTGTTTGTAGGAGCTTGCTGTGCGCAATTGGCTGCCATGTTTCTTACATTACAACAGTGAATACACTTCAAAAGTACTTCATTGGCTGTAAAGCGCTTTGGGACATCCTGAGGTCGTGAAAGGCGCAATATAAATGCAAGTTTTCCTTTTTTCCAGGGCCACTGAGGCTGACTGAAGCCCGTCAAAGAGCTGTTCCTGACAAAAAAAAAGAGCTCACTCAACAACATAGCACTTGGGACTTCCAAGTTTGTACACATCAGTATCATAACCCGTGCTCAGCTTTACCACTGAGCCACAAGGACCTCTCGACAGTCATGTTTCAGGATTAGACATTTGAAGGAGCTGGTTAACTTGCTTGCATCCAATGTCTGTTGCACCAATTGAGATGTTGCACTGTGACAAATTCTTTTCCCATCCGCAAGTTTGGATTTCAGATGATTCTGCCCATCCTACATTCTTATCCTCCTCCCTACATCTGCAATGTGTTGAATTCAAGATTTATCGCACTGTCTCTTAATCTAACTCATTCTCTTCAAAAATGTGCAACTGTTTCCCATCTTTTGGATAAGACGTCAAACTGAGGTCCTATATGTCCTCCCAGGTAGATGTAAAAGATCCTATAGCACTATTCGAAGAAAAGCTGCCCACAAACTGGATTGAGATAGTGACCAGATAAATTTTCTGGGGAGGCACGTTCCCAGATCCTCTCCGCAGAAACAAACCCGGTCACGTGAGTGCGTCGGTCCCCATCACAAATTTTTAGATCCAACAATGCAAGATAATGATTATGTGTACCTTGGATTCTCTGTGCAATACAAGTGATGCAGCTTAAGTTACAACAACGTCACACATCCCACTGCACTCTCAGCATGACTGCTTGTTTTCACATCACAGGTAAAGCCTTCAAGTTTAGTTTTTCACAGGAAAAAAAAGATCTAAATTGTGAAGCCTGATGTTATTGCCTCATCATCAGGTTGAAATGCCTCAGAGGTTCACACAATGAACTACTTTTTTCAAGTGCAGGAACGGTTGATATGGAAGCAAAATGGCAGCCATTTTGCAATAGCAATATCCCAAACACAGTGGTAAGATTAATGACCAGTTAATCTGCGTTTTGTTCATGTTAGCTGAGGGAGAAATGGTGGCCAGGACACTGGGAGAATTCCTAACTCTTTTTGAATAATGCCATTTATCATCTTATCCAAAGGATGGATTTTTATTTACATTTTTTTCAGCTCAGATTGGACTATTTCTTACCAATCTCTGGCACTAATCTAACAGTGTTGTAATCTGAAGTTGATGAACGTTGCATTGGGATTTAGCATAAAGACGCACTTCCCTGTACTCTGCCTGCCTCACTTCCTCATCCTACAAAGCAGTGCCTTTTTTTGGTCAATGTGATGATTTGCCTTGCCATCTGTCGAATTTTAGCCTCACCATTGGGCCTTTGAGTGTCCAGAAATGTCCAAAATATAAACCTGATTGGCAAGTTTTTGCTCATTTTGCCCCACTTTGGCAGAAGATGGTGGAAGCGGATAATATTACTTCATTCAAATTTGATACATTTCTTTCAGAAAACAATGTTTTTGGACACAGTATATGACTAATTTGAGATGTGACATATGGTAAGTGTAGCATGCTTGGGGGGGAACAGATGACTTTGGACCTATGGTTCCCAGAATTTTCCACCAATGGGGTTTTCCTGACATTATGTCTGGATCTGTTGTAGACTAAGTGCTAAGAGATTGATTGCCATGATTAGTCAACATCTCCATTATTGTTGTATTATGTGATTACCAGGATGGTAGATGACAAACTAGATGGGTTTTGTTTTTTTTTTCATCTAGCAATTCCTGTACTCATTATATGGGAATATATTTCCTTTGCTTGCCAAAGATGGTAAAAAAAAAGCCATCATAAGGTTGCTAATACAATGGCAGGCACCACTTGCCTCGATGAGTGCAGCTCCAACAACACTCAAGATGCTCGACACTATCCAGGACAAAGTAGCCCGCTTGATTGGCACCCCATCCACCAACTTAAACATTCACTCTCTTCACCACCGCGCACCGTGGCTACAGTGTGTACCATCTACAAGATGCACTGCAGCAACTCGCCAAGGTTTCTTCAGCAGCACCTCCCAAATCCACGACCTTTATTACTTAGAAGAACAAGGGCAGCAGGCGCATGGGAACCCCATCACCTCCAAGTTCCCCTCCAAGTCACACACCATCCTGACTTGGAAATATATCGTCATTCGTCACTGGGTCAAAATCCTGGAACTCCCTCCCCAACAGTACTGTGGAAGTACCTTCACCACACGGACTGCAGCAGTTCAAGAAGGCGGCTCAACACCACCTTCTCAAGGGTAATTAGGGATGGGCAATAAATGCTGACCTTGCCAGTGACACCACATCCCATGAACGAATAAATAAAAAGGATCCCCTACTATCGGGTGCAAAGGCTCAAGCCCCAAAGTGCCCAGTGCCAGCCAGCAGTAAGAGAAAGATTATCACAGTTCAAAATAAAGCTTGAAGTCAGATACCAACATACTCGGAACAGTCATGATGCTACGTACAGACGCAATATCAATCTTTCAACTTGTCGGTAACAGATGAACCCAAGCCAGAAACTTAATCTGATCCATCCAATTTTTCTCGTCAGCCAGTCTTTATGTCAAATGATCAACAAAGCAAAAACTTGGATACAGTCAAGTGTTCAGATCTGCCAATTAATGCTTTAATTGGGGCCGTGACTGAGTTATTGCCAATGCCTCAGGACACCACCAAAGGTTGGAATGCACAGGTGACATTCGCTGTCCAGCCTCATGCCTGAAGGATGGACATTTGGGCGAGGGCAGCCAGTAACCGTGACACCACAGGGAAAGTTCAGTGATTCTGCACTCCCCAAGAGGAAGCCTTGCTCGTCTGTGGAAATCTACGCTACAGTGTTCTAGCTCCATCTCCGCCTGTGGAGTGAGGCTCCATACTGAGAGAGCGCGAACATCGAATTTACCCTCATGCCTTCGGAATAGAGGTGAAGAAAACTACAACCAACATTTTTTTTATAAAGGAGAACTGAAATATACATTAGAGCACGGGCGTGCATACACACAGCTGCCAGTGCAGACACAACGGAGTATGATTCGAATCGCAATGTGAACACTTGTGTAGTTACATAGAATTACATAGTATTTACAGCACAGAAAGTATGTACTGTGGCCGGAGGGAATGTATATAACTGGCACAACACTCGTTTTAAAAAAGATCTGACCTCAAAACCATACCGCGTTACTTAACTTGTTCTTGCTGCTAACGTATTGCACTCTCAGTTGGTCTCCAAACACAAATCATGCTTTGAAGGACCCAGGAATGACAGATGAGCATATTAATCCTGTAATATTAAGTAGGAGATTGTATAACTTGCTCCGTTGCTTCCACCCCGGTTGTAAATCCATGATGAGGAAGCTACATTTGTCCCCACCCACCCACTTCTCCCCTCCTGGACTCAGGTAGATCGTTTGGTCGGTTCTGTTCTCCTTGGAACACTTACAACATTTGTACCAAATGGTCAGATACCACAGAGAGAAGTTTGGTACAAATGTGTTAGAGTTTCTCCGAGAACAAATAAACCGCCCGTCTGTTGCTAGTTGTGTTCAACACGACAATTAACCCACAGATTCTCACATTCGAGGCTTAGTGCCAGTTTCATTGTAATTAGGAGTAACATGAAAAGAAAGTAGGCAAGAGATTCGACAGGAGGGTTTGTCTGAAAGGGGTAGAGGAGGGGGAAAAGGAGGAGGGAAGGAGAAGGGAGAGGAAGGAAAGGGGGAGGGGAGAGGAAGGAAAAAAGGGAAGGAGAGAGGAAGGAAAGGGGGAGGGGAGAGGAAAGAAAGGAAGAGTAGGGAAAGGAAAGAAAAAATATATGAATCAAGAAAATCATCAGGGTTCTAGTTTTTGGTTGAGATTTAGTGACTCCTGCTGAAAGCTGTATCTATGCACATGTATAAGCATTAAGGTGAGAATGGGATTTTGTGATGCCCCCCATGAGTAAATAGCCTGCCAATATTCTCTGCCTAGGCACACCCATGAAGAGTAGCCACCACAGTGGGTGCGATAGTGGAGGCCTGTCCATACCCGTGCACCTACAACACAGGGGTGAGTCAGCATAAGAACATAAGAAATAGGAGCAGGAGTAGGTCATTCGGCCCTTCGAGCCTGCTCCACCATTCAATGAGATCATTGCTGATCTTCTGCCTCAACTCCATTCACCGGACCTATCGCCATATCCCTTGATGCCCTTACTAGTCAGAAATCTATCAACTTCTGTTTTGAATATACCCAATGACTGAGCTACCACAGCCCTCTGGGGTAGAGAATTCCAAAGATTCACCACCCTCTGTGTGAAGAAATTTCTTCTCATCTCAGTCCTGAATGGCCTACCCTTTATCCTGAGGCTGTGGCCCCTGGTTCTAGACTCCCCAGCCAAGGGAAACATTCTCCCAGCATCCACCCTATCAAGCCCTGTAATAATTTTGTATGCTTCAATGAGATCCTCTCTCATTCTTCTGAAGTCAAGAGAATACAGGCCTAGTTTACTCAATCTCTTCTCATATGACAGTCCTGCCATCCCAGTAATCAATCTCGTGAACCTTCGTTGCACTCCCTCTATGGCAAGTATATCCTTCCTTAGGTAAGGAGACCAAAATTGTACACAGTACTCCAGGTGTGGTCTGACCAAGGCCCTATATAATTGGAGTAAGACTTCTTTACTCCTGTACTCAAATCCTCTTGTAATGAAGGCCAGCATACCATTTGCCTTCCTAATGGCTTGCTGCACCTGCACATTCACTTTCAGTGACTCATGTACAAGGACACCCAGGTCCCTTTGAGCATCTGCATTCTCCAATCTTTCACCATTTAGGAAATACTCTGCCTTTCTGTTTTTTCTACCAAAGTGGCTAACTTCACATTTATCCACATTATATTCCATCTGCCATGTTCTCGCCCACTCACTGAGCCTGTCGAGATCCCCTTGAAGTCTCTTCACATCCTCTTCACAACTGACACTGCCACCTAGCTTTGTATCATCAGCAAATTTGGAAATGTTACATTTAGTCCCCTCATCCAAATCATTGATATAGATTGTGAATAGCTGGGGCCCAAGCACCGATCCTTGCGGTACCCCACTAATCACAGCCTGCCATCCTGAAAAAGACCCGTTTATCCCTACTCTTTGTTTTCTGTCTGTTAACCAATTCTCAATCCATGCTAGTATATTACCCCCAATTCCATGTGCCCTAATTTTGTTCACCAACCTCTTGTGTGGGACCTTATCGAAGGCCTTCTGAAAATCCAAATACACCACATCTACCGGTTCCCCTTTGTCTACTCCACTAGTTACATCCTCAAAGAACTCCAATAGGTTTGTCAAACAGGATTTCCCTTTCATAAATCCATGTTGACTCTGCCCAATCTTACTATTAGTTTCTCAGTGCCTAGTTATTGCATCCTTTATAATATAGATTCCAGCATTTTCCCAACTACTGATGTGAGGCTAACAGGTCTGTAGTTCCCCGTTTTCTCTCTCCCTCTTTTCTTAAATAGCGGGGTTACATTTGCTATCCTCCAATCTGCAGGAACCGTTCCAGAATCTATAGAATTTTGGAAGATGACAACCAATGCGTCCACTATCCCAATGGCCACCTCTTTCAAAACCCTAGGATGTAGGTCATCCTGTCCTTGGGATTTATCGACTTTTAGTCCCATTAATTTTGCTAATACTGTTTTTTTACTAATAATAATTTCTTTAAGTTCCTCATTCTCGCCACCTTGGTTTTCTCGTATTTCTGGGAGGTTTTTTGTGTCTTCCTCCGTGAAGACAGAAACAAAGTATTTATTTAATTTCTCTGCCATTTCCTCATTCCCCATTATAAATTCTCCTGTCTCTGACTGTAAAGGACCTACATTTACCTTCGCCAGTCTTTTCCTTTTCACATACCTTCAAGAGGGGAGAAAGCTGATGCTTTCACTACAAGCAGCCCCTAGCAGGTCACGCAGCTGGTCATGCATCAAACTGTGAGACAAACACATGTCTGCTTCCCCTTTGAAAGCCACAATATCAGAGAAAGGAAAATAAGTAATAGTGAAAGGTTGGCACATTGGAAACAGGAAAACTGATATTGCAGAACTTGGCTTTTCTTAAACAATCAACCACAATAGCCACAGATGAGAGGCTAAGCAACCCCGCGCCCCCCGCCATCCCTAACAGCGGAAGACAAGATACTTGTGCGTAACTAGAATGAGAGGTAGCAGGCCTTCAAGAACATCCTCAGAAAGAAAGAACTTGTATTTCACAACCTCAGGACATCGCAAAGTCCTTCACAGCCAGTGTAGTCGGTTGTAATGTACGAAATGCAGCAGCCGATTTGCATGCAGCAAGGTCTCACAAACAGCTAAAATGAGATGAATAACCAGATAATCTACTTTAGTGATGTTGGTTGAGGGATAAATATCGGCCAGGACACCAGGAGAACTCCCCTGCTCTTCTTCCAATAGTGCCACCATGGCATCTTTTATACCCACCTGAGAAAGCAGACTTGGTTTAACATCTCATCCGAAAGATGGCACATCCAACGCCGCAGCACTCCCTCAGTATTGTAGTGGAGTGTCAGCCTGGATTATGTGCTCAAGTCTTTGGAGCGGAACGTGAATGCACGACCTTCTGACTCAAAAGTGAGAGAACTACCCCTGAGCCACGGCTGACACAAAAGGAAGAAAAGGAAGGAAAAAAACCTTGCATATTTGAGCACCTTTATCATGTCTCTTGGAACCATCAGGAAGGATGTGCAAAGGCTGTTGTTATAAAAACAGGAATAAGCCATTCAGCCCCTCGAGCCTATTCCTTCATTGAATTAGATCGTAGCTGATCTTTACCTCAACTCCATTCACCTGCCTTAGTTGCATATCCCTTGATACCGTTACCCAATAAACATCTATTGATCTCTACCTTGAAAGCTCCAATTGTCCCAGCACCCACAGCCTTATAGGGGAGCGAGTTCCAGATTTCAACTACCCTTGCGTGAAAAAGGGTTTTGTGATTTCTCTCCTAAATGGCCTAGCTCTAATTTTAAGATTATGTCCCCCTGTTCTTGATTCCCCCATCAGAGGAAATAGTTTCTCTGTATCTGCTCTAGCAAATCATTTTAACATTTTAAACACTCGATCTGATCACCCCTCAACCTTCTATACGCCAGGGAATACAAGCCAAGTTTATGCAACCTGTCCTCACAATTTTACCTTTTAAGCCCGGTATTTAAACAAACACAGAGGATGTGTTCCTCTTATTATGAACACACAAATAACAATGGGATGGATGACCTGCTTCAGTCGGCGTTAGTTGAGGCAGCAATGTTGGCGTGGGCACCGGAAGAACCCCTTGCTCCCCTTCAAAGGTTGCAGGTACTTATCCTGGTCTTCACCCTAGCTATGCAATCTTCCCTAACTGCATCCTCTGCTCCTCGATCATGGCTTGATCCCTGCTTGCTCCATGAAGGATGATCCTTCTGCGTTACAACCATATGCTCTAGCATTTTCTCCCAAGCCTATTTCACCTGACAACCCACCTTCAAAAGCCCCATAAAAACTCTTCCATGTGACCACAACATCAATTGACTCCCTCAACAGCACTCAATATTTAACCCCTTGATCAATGTTCACCATTTTACAAGAGGATCTCAATAGAAATTAAATTATATCCTGCTCAACTACAATCAGGAACACGAGACTGGTTAGCCGTTTGGGATGACCTAAAGGTCTTCCACTCTCTGGCCTCACTTGTGCCAATCACTGACCAACAGGGGGTTAATTTGGAACAAGTGCCGCTTCTTTGAACCCAAGAATATTCAGGAGGTGGCTCAACTTGCCTCTTTTGGATCAGGCCAACCCCCAACTACCCCTCTATCAATCCCTTTTCTCTTAAACCCACTCATACTGTTCACTGCAGTGTCCTTCCCAGCATACTTCCCCACTCCCCCGACCAAGTTGATTACCCTTTGGGTGAAAAGTATCCCCCCTGCTCCCCTTAAATTCACTTCTCACTTATTACCTCCTAACTTTTAACTTCTACACCCTGGGATTTGAACCCTCACCACAGTAACTCAGCACTCGCCAAAGAGGTAGGTTTTAAGAAGTGTCTTAAAGGAGGAAAGAGAGGTAGCTAGGCAATGAGCTTGGGGCCTAGGCAACAGAAGGCACGGCCACCAATGGTTGAGCGATTATAATCAGGGATGCTCAAGAGGGCAGAATTAGAGGAGCGCAGATATCTCGGGGGGTTGTGGGGCTGGAGGAGATTAGAGATAAGGAGGGGCGAGGCCATGGAGGGATTTGAAAACAAAGGATGAAAATTTTGAACTCGAGGCGTTGCTTAACCGGGAGCCAATGTAGGTCAGCGAGCACAGGGGTGATGGGCGAACGGGACTTGGTGCGAGTTAGGACACGGGCAGCCGAGTTTTGGATCACCTCAAGTTTACGTAGGGTAGAATGTGGGAGGCCAGCCAGGAGTGCGTTGGAATAGTCAAGTCTAGAGGTAACAAAGGCATGGGATGAGGGTTTCAGCAGCGGATGAGGTGAGGCAAGGGCGGAGACAGGCGATGTTACGGAGGTGGAAATAGGCGGTCTTAGTTATGCTGTGGATATGTAGTCGGAAGCTCATTTCAGGGTCAAATATGACACCAAGGTTGCGAACAGTGTGGTTCAGCTTCAGACAGATGTTAGGGAGAGGGATGGAGTCAGTGGCTAGGGAACAAAGTTTGTGGCAGGGACCGAAAACAATAGCTTTGGTCTTCCCAACTGACAACTGACCTGACATATAAGGGGTGATATTAATCATTGTTATGAGTGCAGTAGATTGCAAACTCCAGATTAGAGGCTGTGGTTCAGTTGGTAGCGCTCTCGCCTGAGTCAGAAGGTTGTGGGTTCAAGTCCCATGCTAGAGACTTGAGCACATCATCTAGGCTGATACTTCAATGCAATACTGAGGGAATACTGAGGCCCCGTCTGACCTCTCAGGTGGATGTAAAAGATTCCAGGGCACTATTTCGAAGAAGAGTTGAGGAGTTCCCTCCGGTGTCCTGGCCAATATTTATCCCTCAACCAACATCACTAAAACAGATGATCTGGTTATTATCGCATTGCTGTTTGTGGGAGTTGGCTGTGCGTATGGCCCATTACATTACAACAGTGACTATACTTCAAAAGTACTTCTTCATTGGTTGTAAAGCTTGGGACGTTCTGAGGTCGTGAAAGGTGCTATATAAATGCAAGCTCTTTCTCCTTCTTGGAGGAAGTCAGTAAAGAGTACAATATTCAGTCCCTATTTCCTGCTCCGGAAAACCATATTTTCATGTACTTAGTTTGATACTTAGGATCAAAGGAGCAATACAGGCCAGAAATTACTGTTGGTGGTAACAGGTAATATTCTTATAAGACATTCCTGTTCTCTTAATGGAAATGTTACCCAGTTTGTTCTCCTCAGCGCCTCCTCTCTACCACTGGCGGCCCAGTTCTCCTCACCTTGCCATCTCCATCCCCGCTTTGAAAAATCTCGTCCATGCCCTCCTCCACAGCCGTGTGTTTGGTTGCCCATTGTGCCTCTTTCCTGCTTATTGCTAAGTGTTCAGAGACATCTTGCTCCAAGCGGGGAGTGTCGTGAGAATGCAAAGTTGATGTTTAAATAGCGGACGGGGAAAAGTCGCACGAACGGGTTAACCATTCGCTCCCCATCATCGGGCAACAGCCTTCTTCCACAAATGGAAAGGCCTGGAATTTCCTCAGAGCAGCTTTTGCTCTGCCGCGCTCCTGGCGAAGTCACGCTGGTGGAGCGGGGAGCAGCTACCAAGGAAATTCCGGGCCAATGTACGTGAAATGCACAGCAAAGAAAAGACAGGTTAATGTTAAAGTGTGGCCCTTTATTAGAGCTCGGCTCCAAGGTTTCATTTTGATAATGCTGACTCAACTACAACCCCGTTACCCCCAAAACTACTTCAAAATATGCAGCTATCCTCTCTTTGTCCCTATCCCTCACCTTCTCGATCTGCTTTTCCTCCTCCCCTCTGTTTGTCTCTTTAAGGGGTGGCGGGGGGTGGTGTTGGGAACACACCCACACTAACCCAAATACACTGCATCTCTAGTCAATTTCGAGAAGACTTTGCATATTTGAGAACATGGGAATTGCAACCCACTTAGCTGGACCCAAAGTTCGATATCCTGCACTCTGCTCTACCTCCCAAAAAACCTCAGTCCCTATCTCTAACAAATATCTATCCAACTCCCTCTTGAATTTCCCAACACTATCTGCCTCCACAGTCTCCCAGGGTAGGCTAGGAACAGGAGCGCCATTCAATCCCTCGAACCTGCTCCGCCATTCTATTTGATCATGGCGGATCAGTACCTCAGCTCCATTTACCTGCCCTTAATACCCTATTTCAGAAATGTATCACCGTCTGTGGTAAATGCTTCACCTCCCCTTTTCTGTGCTATAATCGTTGCCCATCATAGATTTTATGATTACGTCAAACACATCATAGGGTACAGTTTAATTAAACCTCTAGAATCTGAAATACCTCAGTAAGGTCTCCCATCGGCCTCCTTTTCTCCTGTGTAAACATTCCCAGTGCTTGGAGATGCTCCTCGTAAAACAGGTACCCAATCCAAAGTGTTTCCCTTTGCTGTACCCTCTCCAGTACCAAGACGTCCCCACTGCTGTATGCTAAACAGAATTGTACATCCCAAGAAACAAGGAGACTTGTGAAATCACTTCTGCAATACTCTGATGCTGCTGCAACATCCTTTGCATCTTTCACCACTTTCAGTCTTTATTTGTAGCGTTGGGCTTTCATTTGACTGTAACTCTGCGCAAGGTCCCTGGCTGCTCACTGTTGCTCACATTCACGTTCTACAGCACACAAACAGGCCATTCGGCCCAGCTGGTCTATGCTGGCATTTATACTCCACACGAGCCTCCTTTCAACCCTCTTCATCTCTTCTTTTTCTTAGGCAGTTCTTCGAAGTGCTCCTTCCAGCCGGCACTGACTGCCTCTGTCCTTGATGAGTATCTCTCCGTTCTTGGCCCACAGTGGGGTAGGACCATGGGTGCTTGGGCCGTAGATGGTCTTGACTGCGCTAAAGAATCCACGCACGTCGTGGTTGTTGGCTAGCTGCTGGATCTCCTGCGCTTTCTCCACCCACCATCTGTTCTTTAGGTCGCGAGTTTTTTGTTGGACCTCAGCCTTCAGGCGTCTGTAGAGCTGCTTTCTTGCTCTCGAGTTCTGTTGCTGTTTCCAGATCAGGAATGCCTTGCGCTTGCGGCTTATTAGCTCCTGGATCTCCTGGTCGCTCTCGTCGAACCAGTCTTGGTGTTTCCTGGTCGGGTGACCGAGCGTCTCTTCACAGGTGCTGATTATGGAGGCCTTGAGCGCAGATCAGGCACTGTGGACACTCTGTGTCTCTGAATCACTGGGAGTCGTCAGGTTGTTTGTGAGGCGCAGGCTGAACAGGGCTTTCTTAGCAGGGCCTTTGAGAGCTCCAGCGTTGATTTTCCTGCGGCATTGCTTCTGTTGCCGCCGCTGTTTTGGGGCTACGTTGATGGAGATGACAGAGCGGATTAGGCGGTGGTCTGTCCAGCAGTCGTCAGCTCCTGTCATGGCGCGGGTGATGCAGATGTCCTTGCGGACCCTCGCTCGGACGATGACGTAATCCGGCAGATGCCAGTGCTTGGAGCGAGGGTGTTGCCATGAAGCCTTGTACTTGTCTCTCTGATGGAACAAGGTGTTGGTTATGACAAGGCCATGTTCTAAGCATTTCATCAGGAGGAGGGTACCGTTGCAGTTGGCTTTCCCTACCCCCTCTCTGCCGATCACACCTCCCCAGAGGTCTGTGTCCTTTCCAACTCTGGCGCTGAAGTCGCCAAGGAGGATCAGCTTGTTGCCCGTTGGGACTCGGGACAGGGATTGTTCGAGGTTGGAGTAGAATTCTTCTTTGGTCTCATCTGTGGCTTCCAGTGTTGGGGCGTACGCACTGATGACCGTAGCGCACCGGTTCAGGGCTAGGGTGAGCCGTAGAGTCATGAGGCGTTCATTTATTCCACAAGGGCAGTCTCTGGAGGCGCCGTTCTTCTTCAGGTTTACCTTTCCAGAAGAAGGTGTAACCACCGCCTTGCTCCTTGAGCTGGCCCCTTCACCTACCCGCCGGGTCTCGCTTAGGGCGGCGATGTCTATGTCGAAACGTCTGAGCTCCCGGGCAACCAAAGCAGTACGGCGTTCCGGTCTGTCGCTGTTGGGGTTGTCCATGAGGGTCCTGACGTTCTAGGTCCCGAACTTCATTTTAACCCTCT
Organism: Squalus acanthias; assembly: GCA_030390025.1. NCBI lineage: Eukaryota > Metazoa > Chordata > Chondrichthyes > Squaliformes > Squalidae > Squalus > Squalus acanthias. The sequence continues at coordinate 35,523,131 of CM059432.1, read as the reverse complement.
AATCCTATCTTCACAACCTTCTATTCCTTTCTCCCTCATGTGCTTATCCAGCCTCCCCTTAAATGCATCCATGCTATTCGTCTCAACTACTCCATCTGGTAGCACATTTTGAGTAAAGAAGTTTCTCCTGAATTCCCTATTGGGTTTATTAGTGACAATCATACATTTATGACCTCTAGTTTTGGATTCGCTCACAAGTGGAAATATTTTCTCTACGTCTACCCTATCAATCCCTTTCAGAATTTTAAAGACCTCCATCAGGTCACCCCTCAGCCTGTTCAGCCTTTCCTGTTAAGTATATCCTCTCAGTTCTGGTATCCTTGTGAATCTTTTTTGCACCTTCTCCAATGCCTATGGGGTCACTTAGGGCTCATTCTAGTGCCTAGGTTTAAGATGCTACAGAGCTCGGAGGTCAGGCTAACTGGCCAGTAAGATGTGCAGGAGAGAAGAGGAGGAGGAGGAGGAGAAGTGAGGACTGGGTAACTCTAAACTGCTTGATGCCATTCACAGCCTAGGCCTGGGACCTAGCCTAGACTGCTCTGTGGCACAATGCTTTGGAAGCAAGATGGAAGGGGAGGGGAAGAACTGAGAGTCTTACACAAGGAGAGGGACAAGGATAGTTCGCCAGGCGAGGGGTGGAGGACTGATTCATCACAATGGATGCCAAAAGAAGGGAAGAAAGGAAAGAGAAAATTAGGAAAGGAAGGAGGAAAGAAAGAATGGGGAAAAATCAGTTTGGCATGAAATAGGCACAGAGAAAGCAGAATTGGGGGAAGAAATAGTTAGCAGTCAAAAGAGGGAAGAATGCAGAGTCAGAACAGAGCAGAAAATAGGTTATGCAACAAAATGGTTTTAACTCCAATGAAGAAACTGAACTGGGGTGGAGAAATTCTAAGCATTTTTACGAACAGGACAAATGCTAAACAGGTACAACCCAGACAGAGCAGCAAGACTGAACAGGCCCATCCGTTTCGATTTATCTTAATCCCTCCTACCTGCCTTCTCATCGTATCACTGTACCTTCTCCCTCTCTCAATGCATCTCACTGTTTTTCTTCACAGTGTCCCGAGAGAAAGAGGCGAGGGCTTCTCAACATCCCACGCACCCAGACTGCCTGGGACCAGACCAAACGAGGTTCTCTGCTGCACAAACCTGACCGATCAGCTGAAACTGATGCTCAGTCTAAGCACCACAGAAGCCCCAAATTCCCCAACCAGCCCAGTGTGCTTTAATTTTTATTAATAGAGTTCCTGGTTTCAGATTTAACTGACAAAATCCCCATCGGACACAACCTTTTGTAGTCTGTGTTTATTTCGGTAACACCGATAAAGCACCAAAAATTACAGGAGGCCAAACACAACAAAATGTTCTCACCACATGCTTTCCGCAAGTCTGTTTCAAATTAAATGTAACATTTTTAATTACCCAGTCTGGCCTATATGTGATTCCCGTCTCACACCAACGTGGTTGACTCTTAACTGCCCTCTGAAGTGGCCTAGCAAGCCACTCAGTTGCATCAAACTGCTACAAAGAATATCACACGAACTGCAGTCATTCAAGGGGAAGGCCCACCACCACCTTGGGTGCCAGCCGTGACTCAGTTGATAGCACTCTCGCCTCTGAGCCAGGAGGTCATGGTTCAAATGCACTCTCCAAAGACTTGAGCACAAAATCTAGGCTGACACTCCAGTGCAGTACTGAGGGAGTGCTGCACTATCAGCTGCACGTCACTTTCAGATGTGACATTAAACCTGTCTGTTCTCTCAGGTGGATATAAAAGATCCCATGGCACGGTTAGAAGAGCAGCGGAGATCTCCCAGGTGTCCAGGCTAACATTTATCCCTCCACCAACATCACAAACAGATTATCTGGTCTTTTATTCATTGCTGTTTGTGGGACCTTGCTGTGCGCAAATTGGCAGCCACGTTTTCCTAAATTACAACAGTGACTACACTTCAAAAGTACTTCATCGGCTGTAAAGCGTTTGGGACATCGTGAGGTCATGAAAGGCGCTATATAAATGCAAGTTCTTTCTTTCTTTTCTATCCATTAAACACTTTTCCACATTCTCATTTATCAGATGTTATTCCCTATACCCCAGCTAGGCTCCAACGTGTGAAACAGGGTTCTCCAAAATTGTTCACTGTAACTTCAGTGGAAGATCAGCAGAAACCCTGTTTATGGGTCTATCTGGGGTTTCCGTTAAGACAGCGGGAGAACCCCTAAAGAAGTTGCCAGAGAATATATTTTTTTAATTAAAAAAAACCTCACAATATTTGGTTAGAAACAGGAAAGAAGATTATTATAAACCTATTAGATCTTCTCTCCCCTATCTCTCTCTCCCCTGTCTCGGCCGGTTATCTCTGAGGGATCTCTGAGGTGCCTTAAGGCACATCTGCAGGGTAAGTGTTGACAATTCACTACACCCGACACTGAAATATTGAAGTAGAGGATTAGGTTTCTTACTAAGATTAAGATTATAAAGTAGTATTTTTTTTTAATGTGTGTTAGGCTCTGTATTCCCACCAATTTTTTATGATCTCAACTCCCATCAACCCACCTTCTCACAAGATGGAGAATGATGAGGAAGTCCATCACACCATCCATTTGTTTCTTAATAATTTCAGGGTTTCTTGCCTCCACTATCCAAACCCAGAAGTCCATTACTTTTTGTGAAAAGACTTTTCTCATATTAATCCTACATTTGTCTTTTCCTAGTTTGACCCCATGTTCCCTTCGCCCACTGTCATGGTATAACTTAAAAATGCTCTGGATTTACCCGTTTCATGCTGCTTAATGTCTTATCTACCTCAGTGACGCCCCCTCACAGTTGCTTCTTTGAAGCTCAAGAGCTCTGGTTTTTCCCTTTGTCCCCAACAATTCCATCCTTTAACACTAAGGAACAACTTCCATATCTCCCGATCCCTTCTCTTTCCAGAATTACAGCTCATTTTCTCTTGAACCCACTTAGACATCCACTTAGATATGTAAAAGATCCCAGGGCACTATTCAAACACCGGGGAGTTCTCTAGTGATCTGGGGCCAACACTCTTCCCTCATCCAACACCATCATAAAAAAAACTAGATTATCTGGTCATTCATTTATCTGCTGTTTGTGGGATGTTGCTGTGCACAAAATTGACTGCCAAGTTTGTCTATAAAGCAGTGATTGCACATCAAAAGGTAACGCTCTGGGATAGCCTGAGAATGTGATAAGCTCAATGTAACAACAAGAATTTGCATTTATATAGATCCTTTAACATAGTAAAATGTCCTGAGGTGCTTCACAGGAGAGTAAAAACTGACGCCGATCCAAAGGAGGAGATGTTCGGACAGGTGAGAAGTAGGTTTGAAGGAGTATCTTAAAGGAGGAGAGAGGCAGAGGTTTATGGAGGAAATTCCAGAACTTAGGTCCTAGACAGCTGAAGGCATGGCTGCCAATGGTGGGGCAAAGGAAGTCAGCATTCATAAGAGGCTAGAGATGGAGGATGGCAGATTTCGCAGAGGGTTGTAGAGCTGGAGGAGCTTACAGAGATAGAGATGGGTGAGGCCAGGGAGGGAGTTGAACATGAGGATGCGAATTTTAAATTTGAGGTATTGGTGGACCAGGTGTTAATGTATGTGAACAAGCACAAGGGTGAGGGGTGAACAGAACTTGGGGTGCTGGTTAGGATACAAGTAGTACTGCCTGCTTCAATGAGTCCAATACCCTTTGGGTGAAAAAGTTCCATTTGACGTCCTCTCTCTCACTCATAACTTCCCAAATTTTTAATCTTGTTGCCTTAGAATTTGAACTTCACCACAGGGAGAAAAAAATCTCTTCTTTCTTAAATCTCCCAGTGCCAGTCACCAGCCCTGACTAGGACAGGAGGAGAGCAAAGAGGTGGAGTAGGGCGCTTTGATACAGAATCTGCCTTTCCATCAACTGGGCTCTAAATCCAGAATGAGTTGCACGAGAGAAGGGGCCATGTAATGTCTCGGCAGGGAGGCCGAGAGCAGAAACTGAGGTGGTGGGGGAGCCGGGGTGGTCTGAAAATCAAAAGATAAACTCACATCCCTCCAGTCTTAATGGGACAACACTTGAACCTTCAAAGAAAGAACTTTCATTCATATAGTGCCTTTCACAGCCTCAGGACGTCCCAAAGCGCTTTACAGCCAACAAAGTACTTTTGAAGTGTAGTCACTGTTGTAATGTAGGAAACGCAGGCAGCCAATTTGCATACAGCAAGTTCCTTAAAAAACAGCAATGAAATGAATTACAAGACAATCTGTTTTAGTGATGTTGGATGAGGAATAAATATTGGCCAGGATACCAGGAGAACTCTCCTGCTGTTCTTCGAATAGAGTCAGGGGATCTTTTACATCCACCCGAGATGCAGACGGCACCTCGCTTTAACGTCTCATCCGAAAGACGGCACCTCCGACAGTGCAGCGCTCCCTCAGTACTGCACTGAAGTATCAGCCTAGATTATGCGCTCAAGTGTCTGGAGTGAGAGTTAGATTACATGTTACTTGTGTATCGGAGATCTTCCGCACATTTTACAGAGATTCAAAACAGTTTCCCCTTGCCCCTCCCCTGATTTTTCCTGTCACTGCAACATTGGAGCAGGTTCAGAGAAGACTGAAGACTGCGATCCCCAGACTAAGGGCTTGGAGTGAGGAGAGACTCAACACAACTTAAGTTGTTTCTATTGGAGAAAAGAAGATTGATGGCTTCCCTTGTGGTTCGGTGGGTAACTGCAACATCTAGTGCGTTGGTGACCCGCTCTGACAGGTGAAGGTCAACAGTTCAATCCTCGATCTGTGCCAAGGTAACTGATCTCCGGCAGAACAACTTTAGGTGCTGCAACTGGCCTCAGTGATTTCTGGGAGGGAGGGAGGAAAACAAAATCGGGCAGATTCCCTATTCCATTTCATTCTAGAAAGTACACTTGTATAGAAATAAGGATGGATCAGGGTCAGCTATGATGCCCTCTAAAGTCAAATAGCCTGCTGATGCTTTGAAATGTGAAGAATGGACACTTGGGTGAAGAGAGGGCCACCCAATCTGTGGAACCATACCCCAGATTTGAAAAATTGTTTCTTTTATAAAAAATTAGAACAATGCAGTTTACGGGGCGATATGATCGAAGTGTTTAAAATTATGAATGGATGGGACATGGTAGATAGAATCAGAATGTTTCCAATAGTTTAGGGGCTTATAACGAGGGGTCATAAATACAAGATTAAATGTAAGAGATTTACAGAGGGCAAGAGAAACTTCTTCACATAGAGAGAGTTGTGAGGCTGTGGAATTCACTTCTAGGGTTGGTGGTTGAGGCAGAAACTAGATCAATATTCATATAGATTTTTAAAGTCATTTTCAGTGAATTACATTGGATAGATGGATGGAGGAAAAGGGAATGAAGGGTTATGTGAACAGTGGGAAGCAAATGTGATTAGCATTATTTGTTCACGTGGAGGGTGCATGCTGGTTGGGCCGAATGGCCTGTTTCTGTGTTGTGACCGCTATGCATCAGTTAGCACCTGAGCGAGAGGAAGGGAGAAAATGGAGCAGTGGTGTAGAGTTTGATTTTTGTAGAATTATAAGTAAATGGCGGCTTATGCAGAGAACACTGTGAATTCAGTAGCTTGCCGTAAATTGGAGGTCTAGTACACCACGGCGAGCGAAGCCTCACTGGGGCAGAGTGTAACTGGCAGCTGGATCTGGAGACTGGCCCGTTGGGAAATAAAAACGGTTTCAGTAGATCTCCATAAGACAATGCGCCCAAAATTAAAAAGTTTCTTTGTTTACCCCATTCTCAGATGAATGCTCATCTACATAATACTTTTTGGAGAAATTGGTTTGAGTTAAAAAAAACTATTACAGACACAAGATTTCCATTTTCTCACAGATTCTAGCAAATGGAGCAAATGGTTCCGCAGGTCATTTGGAAATGGCCTCACGTCAACTGCGGACGCAGTGAGTCTCGCTTGGCAAGAAAATTAGCGAGTGTGATAGCCAGGATAAAATGGCACTCGAAAAAAAAAGAATCAGAGCTGCCCCAATGGTTCAATGGGGACATGCACCACACAGAGCAGAAAGGCTTCACTCCCTGGTCTGTGCTCAGTTAATTAGTCTCATTGGCACAGAGGTTGGTGCATGACATATTGCCCTCAGCATCAATAGGTTGGAAGGAGTTATAAAAAAAAAATCAGACAGTGTTCCTGTTCCTTATCGTTACTCAAGTGACTCCTATTGGAAAGCACATGTATTTGGATGTGGTTGTGTAGTGGATATGTTACTGGACTAGTAATCCAGAGGCCTGAACTAATAATCTAGAGGATATATGTGTGTGGAAGTCAGGGTCAAACTGGTGATATTCCATCATCATTCACAGGTTGGAGTCTCACATGAACGTGAACAATGGTCACTTTTGTGAAGTACCAGAAGGCTGGGGTTTCAAACTATAAATATTAAAAAAGCCTTGTGATGATACGCTACGTGATGAATTGATTTGTAAAAAATAAAAATGGTTGTATTTTGACCTACTTCAACAGCACCAGGGTGGTGCTGAACACACAGGGCTTTACAAATCATTTTATGTTGATGCCAAGGCTCTGGCAGTCAAGGGCTCAAATGGAGACTCACAATCTATTGTAATTCCCCCTTTGCGCTTTACCAGTGCCCTTCAGTGTCAGCTATAGCTTAGTACTTAGTAGTAGCACTCTTGCCAGAGTCAGAAGGTTGTGGGTTCAAGCCCCACTCCAGAGATTTGAGCACGTAATCTAGTGCAGCACTGAGGGAGTCTTTTGGATGAGACGTTAAACGAGATCCCGTCTACCCTTTCAGGTGGATGTAAAATAACCTATGTCAGCAGAGCAGGGGATCTCTCCTGGTGTCCTGGTCAATAATTATTCCTCAACCAACATCACTAAAACAGATAATCTGGTCATTATCACATTGCTGTTTGTGGGACCTTGCTGTGCATAAATTGGCTGCCGTGTTTCCTATATTACAACGGTGGCTACACTTCAAAAGTACTTCATTGGGACATTCTGAGGTCATGAAAGGTGCTATAAAAATGCAGGGGAGAAAAATTGAGTCGTGCCCCTTTTGGGGCACTAACTTCGCCAGGGCGCAACTTTTAGAAAAAATTAGCGCCCACGCGGCCGAAATTCATCGGTAGCGCCCCAAGAGGGAAGCGGGGTGCTACTGGAAGTGCCCTCCTTAAAGGGGAGGGGCCTTGCGCAGTGCGACCCGGGGCCGACCAGGGATCGGAATGCTGGCAAAAGAGCCCGGCACTCAAGAGAAGTGCCAGGTTCACGGAGCGCAGCCGGCACTCCACAGGGGGGCTTCAGAGGAGGCCGGGGACGGCAGAGGGGGTCGGTGCTGGCAGACGGCCAGCAACAAAAGTGGCCGCCTGGCACCTCCCCTTTAATTTGTGCCGCCCCAGCTGCAGGTAGACCCCCCCTGACCCCGTCAGACATAGCGTCCGGCGGTAAGTCAGGGGGCGCTACCGAAGATCGCGGCCAGGGTGCTGCGCACAGCGATGACGTCATCGCCGGCGGCGCAGCGCCACGGGGCGCTAACAGTTACCGCTGCCGCTAACCTCCGGCTGAATTTCACGGGAGGCGTTGGTGGCGCCGCACCCGGGCGCTAGTTGCTTTGCGGCCCGTTAACGGGAGGCGCAAAGCAACTGAATTTTTAGGCCCTGGTCTTTCTTTTGTGCTCACTAGATGCCAACAAGAAGCAGCCCTGTGTTGTTCTTTGGAAAAGTTGGGGTGTGGATCAATGTTCTCTTTAAGCTGCACGGCGCTCCAGGGAACCCGCACAGCCAGCCTGCAGCTTTTCAATGCAAAAACCGCGCATGTGCGGTATCTTGAATGGCCCACACAGTCCCTTAAAGCGGCCGCGTGGTGCCAAAAATAATTACAGGGACCATTGGTGTGGATAGCGCCACAGAAGCAAAGTTCACTACCTTCATTCATTTAAACGCTTGCCACCTTGGCTCAGTTGGTAGCACTCTTAGCTCTGGGTCGGAAGATTGCATGCTTGCGTCCCATACTTGAGTGCAGTACTGAGAGGGCGCTGCATTGTTGGAGATGCTGTCTTTCAGATGAGATGTTAAACCAAGGTGCCATCTGCCTGTTCAGGTCGCTGTTAAAGATCCTGTGGCATCATTCAGAGAAGGGCAGAGTGGTACAGTAGTGTAGTGGCTGTCACTGGACTAGTAATTCAGCATCTTGAATTAATAATCCAGATAAGGTGAATTCAAATCCCACCATGGCAGTCTGAGAATTTGAATTCTCAAATTCAAATTCTGAGATTTAAAAAATCTGGAACTAAAAAGCCGGTATCAGTGAAAGTGACCATGAAGCTGTCGGCTTGTCGTAAAAACCCAACTGGTTCACTAATGTCCTTTAGGGAGTGAAACCTCCTGGTCTGGCCTAGATGACTCTTAACTGACCTCTGAAGTGGCAAACCACAAAATCAGTTCCTAAAAGAGAGCCAGCTTCTCAGAGGAACTAGGGTTGGGCAATAGATGCCAGCCTTTCCAGCGACGCTTTCATCCAAAGAATGAAATTTTTAAAAGCATGGACTTCTGGCCAACGTTTCCCCACAATCTATACAGCCCCAAAACAAAGCAGATTAACTGGTCATTCACCTCCTTGTTGGTTGTGACACAGAATGATTGCTATACTTTCCTACATACCAACAGCCAATGCAAGAGTAATTCATCAGGTGAAATACTACGAGACATGATTGATAAGGTCTTAGACAAGTGCAAATATTATGACAGAATTATCAACGTGTGCCATCTACAATCAGAAGATCACATGGCTTTCAACCTATTGGTGTAAAATCAAGTTTAGAAAAGTATCTGTAACTCAGATTGGTATATACACTCTTGGAATAAAAGTTGTTCAGCTTTTAAGTATTTTAATGATCTGTTCATGCTCATTCACTGGGGGTTAGCAGTGAAAATAGTTGCCTCACTTCTACTTAAACACAGCTCGAATACTTCCTGAAAGGCACCACAATAAAAACAAATGAATTTACTGTTTCATTACCTCAGATGCTGGCGAAGGCGGCTGGGAAATGGATGAGTCCATTATCGGCCCGTCTGCAGCGGTTCTCCCGAGGAGTTTGTGTGAAGAGCACTGTTTGATAACAGTGATGAGTGATGGCCGGTTGGGCTGTGTGCTCTCGACAGGCTCCCTACAGAGCGGGACTCCATGATACACTAAACCCCATACAGATCGTCAGACAGGCCAGGAAGTGGCAAGTCACACAGACGAGCCAACGACACGCTTCCTCTCTCGCTCTCTTTGCTAAACTCTGTCGCATTGAGTCAACAAGCTCTTTATATGAAGGGTGTGGTAAATCTTTTTGTGCCCTTTCTTCCATTCTCTCAGTGTTTTCTTTTTAAAAGCCAATTTTTTTTCTTCTCTTTCTGAAGCCAGTGACAGATTCTTCATGTGTGAGCTAGGCAGGGGACTGTCAGCAGAGTATTCTGCCTTGGGGAGCATCGTAGCCAAGCCCGATTCTGCCCTCCATAGCCCTGGGGCGCTGAGGCGAGTTGTAGCATCTCAATCGCCACCTCGGTTGAGATTAGCCAATTCTGCTCAATCGGTGGCCTTGCCACTATTCCCAGCACTGTGCCTGCAGCATGCAAGCATGATCTGTAGGATGCATTGCAGCAACTACACTACAAGGTTGACTCATAATACCCTCAGGGCAACTAGGGATGAGAAATAAATGCAGCCTTGCCCATACTGCCTACATCCAGAGAACAAAGATATTTAAAAAATGTAATTTCATTTGTTTTCATCTGGACACTCATCAAGGTTACTTTGACAGTAACTCCCAGCCCCGTGACCTCCATCACCAAGAAGGACAAGAGCAGCAATATAATGGGAACACCATCACCTCAAAGTTCCCCTACAAGTCACACACCATCCTGACTTCATAGTCACTGGGTCAAAATTCTGGAACTCCCTACCTGACACCATTGAGAGAGCACGTTCACCGCACAGACTGCAGCGGTTCAAGAATACCCACCACCACTTTCTCAAGGGAAACTAGGGATGGGCAATAAATGTCAGCCTTACCAGCAACACCCACATGCCAAGAATATATACATTTTTTTTTTTAAATGCTCAGCATGGGCCTGGATATCAAATCCATAAGCTACCTTTAACAACACAGTCCACTGGGGACCAAGTTAACCCTTTTAAAAAATAGTAACACATGCAAACCTTTTTGTAACAATTAAAAAGAAGGTTTCATTGGAGACTGGGTGCTACTTTAGTTATCCTTCCATCACTGGCACCTGGGCTCAAATTCAGGCAAAACTGATGAGACGAGGGTCTTTTCGCTCTGTCTGCTGGGAAGCATCCTAAGTGGAATGAGTTTGGGACATTGACTACTTAGCTCCAACGGTGAGCGAGGGTCCATCCATAATTTGCCACAGATTGGTGATATCATTAATAGTGGTCACAAAGCTGGTTAGCATCGGAAATGGGAAATGGGACTGATTTGCAGGGGTTTGCTGATTTAAGGCTCAACTCCTACTTTATCGACCATAGCTCCGCTTATCTACCTCAACAACAACAAAAACAACTACTTGCATTTATATAGCACCTTTAACTTAGCAAAATGTCCAAGGGTGCTTCACAGAAGCGTTATCAAACAAAATTTGACACTGATCCACATAAGGAGATATTAGGGCAGAAAAGAGGTAGGTTTTAAGAAGTGTCTTAAACGAGGAGAGAGGTGCAGAGAGGTTTAGGGAGGGAATTCCAGAGCATAGGGCCTTGGAACTAAAGGCACGGCTGCCATTTGTTGAATGATTAAATTCGGGGATGCTCACGATGCCATGATTGGGGAAGCACAGATATCGTGGAGGATTGTAAGGCTGGAGGAGGTTACAGAGATAAGGAGGGAAGAAGCCATGGACACATCTCACAGTCTCCCACTGAATGCCCAGCTCCCTCCCCTCCTCGGAATGTGATCACTGCTAAAGTCTTTATGCAAGTGCAAATTTTGAAAACCTCTGTTAAATCTCCCCTTACCTCTCTGCTCTAAGGAGAACAATCCCAGCTTCTCCAGTCTCTCCACATAACTGAAGTCTCTCATCCCTGGTACCATTCTAGTAAATCTCCTCTGCACCCTCGCCAAGGCCTTGACATCCTTCCTAAAGTGCGGTGCCCAGAATTGAACACAATACTCCAGCTGAGGCCTAACCAGTGATTTATAAAGGTTTAGCATAACACTAGGCCTCGATTAATAAAGCCAAGGTTGTCATTAAAAAAACAGCCTTCTCAACTTGTGCTGTCACCTTCAAAGATTTCTGTGCGGAAACCCTCAGGTCTCTCTGTTCCTGCACCCCCTTTAAATTGTACCATTTAATTTATATTGCCTCTCCTCATCCTTCCTTCCAAAATGAGTCACTTCACACTTCTCTGCATTAAATTTCATCTGCCATGTGTCTGCCTATTTCACCAATCTATGTCCTCCTGACGTCTGTAACAATCCTCCTCACTGTTTACTACAATTCTGAGTTGCGTGCCATCTGCAAATTTTAAAATTATGCTCTGTATACCCGAGCCCAGGTCATTAATATATATCTAAAAGGGCAGTGGTTCCAATACCGACCCCTGTATATTTCCCTCGTCTGAAAAACAATCGTTCTTCAACAAGAACAAATAAAACACAACAACATGTATTTATATAACGTTAATGTAATAAAACATCCCAAGGCACTTCACAGGAGTGTTATCAAATAAAACACCGAGCCACATAATTCGGGCAGGTGACCAAAAGCTTGGTCAAAGAGGTAGGTTTTAAGGAGCCTCTTAAAGGAGGAAAGAGAGGTCGACAGGTGGAGAGGTTTAGGGAGGGAATCCCAGAGCTTAGGACCTTGGCAGCTGAAGGCACGGCCACCAATAGTTGAGAGATTAAAATTGGGGATTCTCAAGACGTCAGAATTAGAGCAGCGCAGATATCTTGGGGGGTTGTGGGGCTGGAGGAGATTCCAGAGATAGGGAGCTGCGAAGTCATGGAAGAATTTGAAAACAAGGATGAGAATTATAAAATCGAGGCATTGCTTAACCGGAAGCCAATGTAGGTCAGCGAGCACAGGGTTGATGGGTGAACGGGTCTTGGTGTGAGTTAGGACACGGGCAGCAGAGCTTTGGATGACCTCAAGTTTACGGAGGGTAGAATGTGGAAGGCCGGCCAACCAGGAGTGCATTGGAACAGACACGTTTAGAGGTAACAAAGGCATGGATGAGAGTTTCAGCAGCAGATGAGCTGAGGCAGGAGTGGAGTCAGACGATGTTCCGGAGGTGGAAATGGCTGGTCTTAGTGATGGCGGGATATGTGGTCGGAAGCTCATTTCAGAGTCAAATAATGACACCAAGGTTGCGAACAGCTTGGTTCAGCCTCAGACAGTTGCTGGGGAAAGGGATGGAGTCAGTGACTAGGGAATGGAGCTTGTGGCGGGAACCGAAGACAATGGCTTCATAGAATCTTAGAATCATAGAAATTTACAGCACAGCAGGAGGCCATTCGGCCCATCTTGTCCGTGCTGGCCGACAAAGAGCTATCCACCCTAATCCCATTTTCCAGCACTTGGTCCGTAGCCTTGTAGGTTACGGCACTTCAAGTGCACATCCAAGTACTTCTTAAATGTGATGAGGGTTTCTGCCTCTACCACCCTTTCAGGCAGTGAGTTCCAGACCGCCACCACCCTCTGGGTGAAAAGATTTCTCCTCAAATCCCCTCTAAACCTCCGACCAATTACTTTAAATCTATGCCCCCTGGTTATTGACCCTTCTACTAAGGGAAATAGGTCCTTCCTATCCACTCTATCTAGGCCCCTCATAATTTTATACACCTCAATTAGGTCTCCCCTCAGCCTCCTCTGATTCAAAGAAAGCAACCCCAACCTATCCAATCTTTCCTCATAGTTAAAATTCCCCAGCCCAATCAACATCCTCATAAATCTCCTCTGCACCCCCTCTAGTGCAATCACATCCTTCCTGTAATGTGGTGATCAGAACTGCACGCAGTATTCTAGCTGCGGCCTAACTAATGTTTTATATAGTTCAAGCATAACCTCACTGCTCTTATATTCTATGCCTCGGCTAATAAAGGCAAGTATCCCGTATGCCTTCTTAACCACCTTATCTACCTGTCCTGCTACCTTCAGGGATCTGTGAACATGCACTACAAGATCCATCTGATCCTCTGCACTTCTCAGTGCCTACCATTTATAGTGTATTCCCTTGCCTTGTTAGCCCTCCCCAAATGCATTACCTCACACTTCTCCAGATTGAATTCCATTTGCCACTGTTCTGCCCACCTGACCAGTCCATTGATATCTTCCTGCAGTCTACAGCTTTCTTCTTCATTATCAACCACACAGCCAATTTTTCTATCATCTGTAAACTTCTTAATCATACTTCCTACATTCAAGTCCAAATCATTGATATGTACCACATAAAGCAAAGGACCCAGTACTGAGTCCTGCGGAACCCCACTGGAAACAGCCTTCCAGTCACAAATACACCCTTCGACCATTACCCTTTGTTTCCTGCCTCTGAGCCAATTTTGGATCCAACTTGCCACTTTGCCTTGGATCCCATGGGCTTTTACTTTCATGACCAGTCTGCCATGCGGGACCTTATCAAAGCCTTGCTAAAATCCATACAGACTACATCAAACGCACTACCCTCATCGAAAATCCCATCGACCTTCCCTTAACAAATCCATGCTGACTGTCCCTGATTAATCCGTGTCTTTCTAAATGAAGATTTATCCTGTCCCTCAGAATTTTTCCCAATAATTTTCCCACCACCGAGGTTAGGCTGACTGGCCTGTAATTACTCGGTTTATCCCTTTCTTCCTTTTTAAACAATGATACCATGTTAGCAGTCCTCCAGTACCACACCTGTAGCCAGAGAGGATTGGAAAATGATGGTCAGAGCCTCTGCTATTTCCTCTTACTTCTCTTAATAGTCTGGGATACATTTCATCCGGGCCTGGGGATTTATCCATTTTCAAAGATGCTAAACCCCTTAATACTTCCTGTTTCACTATGTTTATTTCATCTAATATTTCACACTCCTCCTCCCTAATTGCAATGTCTGCATCGTCCCTCTCTTTTGTGAAAACAGACACAAAGTATTCATTAAGAACCATACCCATGTCTTCCACCTCCACACACAGGTTACCTTTATAGTCCCGCTTCCCCACACAGGTTACCTTTATAGTCCCTAATAGGCCCATCTCTTACTTTAGTTATCCTCTTGCTCTTAATGTATTTATAAAACATCTTTGGATTTTCCTTCATGTTACATGCCAATATTTTTTCATGCCCTCTCTTTGCTTTCCTAATTTCCTTTTTAATTTCACCCCTGCATTTTCTATACTCCTCTAGGGTTTCTGCAGTATTGAGCCCTCAGTATCTGTCATAAGCTTCCCTTTTTTTCTTTATCCTATCCTGTATGCCCCTTGACATCCAGGGAGCTCTAGATTTGTGAGTCCTACCCTTTTTCTTTAAGGAAAACGCACTTGCTCTGAACCCTCACTATCTCCTCCTTGAATGCATCCCACTGCTCTAACACTGACTTGAAAAGTTTCTGTCTCCAGTCCACTTTGGCTAAATCACATCTTAGCTTAGTAAAACTAGCTTTTTCCCAATTGAGAACTTTTATCCCTGGTCTATCCTTGTCCTTTTCCATAACTACCTTAAATCTAACTGAATTATGATCACTACCACCAATATGCTCTCCCACTGATTCCTTTTCCACTTGCCTAGCTTCATTCCCTAAAACTAGGTCCAGAACCGCCCCCTCGCTTGTTGGGCTTGCTACGTACTGGCTAAAAAAATTCTCATGAATGCATTTTAAGAATTTGGTCTTCTCAATATTTAATTGGAGGAAATTTCTGCTCATCCAGGACTGGATGTCTGACAAGCAGTTGGCAATTTAGAGACAGTGGAGGAGTCAAGAGAGGTGGTGGTGAGGCACAGTTGGGTGTCATCAGCGTTCATGTGGTAACTAACGCTCTGTTTTCAGATGATGTTGCCGAGGGGCAGCATGTAGATGAGAAATAGGAGGGGGGCAAGGATAGATGCTTGGGGGACACCAGAGGTAACGGTGCAGGAGTGGGAAGAGAACCCATTGCAAGTGATTCTCTGGCTACGATTACATAGATAAGAATGGAACCAGGCGAGTGCAGTCCCACCCAGCTGGACGACGGTGGAGAGATGTTGGAGGAGGATACTATGATAAACTGTGTCAAAGGCTGCAGACAGGTTGAGAAGGATGAGGAGGGATCGTTTACCTTTGTCACAGTCACATAGGATGTCATTTGTGACTTTGATAAGAGCTGTTTCGGTACTGTGGCTGGGGCGGAAACCTGATTGGAGAAATTCAAACATGGAGTTCTGGGAAAGATGGGCAGGGATTTGGGAGGCGACAACACGTGCAAGGGCTTTGGAGAGGAAAGGGAGGTTGGCGATGGGCAGTAGTTTACATGGATGGAGGGGTCAAGGATCATTTTTTTTTAGGAGGGGGTGGTGACAGTAGATTTGAAGGAGAGGGGGACAGTGCCTGAGGAGGGAGAACCGTTAACAATATCAGATAACATGGGACTCAGGAAAGGAAGATGGGTGGTCAGCAGTTTAGTGGGAATAGGATCAAGGGAGCAGGAAGTGGGTCTCATGAACAAAATGAGCTCGGAGAGGGCATGAGGGGAGATCGGAGAGAACCTGGAGAAAGAGGAGAGTTCAGGGCTAGGGCAGGGGGGAACCTTAGAGGAATTTTGGCCCAGTGGGCTCGGGGAAGGGAGGGAAGTGGCAGAGGCAGCTGATCAGATGGTCTCAATCTTAATGACAAAGAAGTCCATGAGCTCCTCGCACTTGTTGTTGGAGGTGAGGGTGGAGGAGACAGGGAAGAAGAGTTTAAGAAGACGGTTTGCAGTAGAGAAAAGAAGCCGGGGGTTATCTTTGCATTCCAGAATGATCCTGGAATAGCGAGCAGTTTTGGCAGATGAGAGCAGGACCCGATAGTGCTTATGTGGTCCAGCCAGATCTGGCAGTGAGTGGCTAAACCAGTTGTTCTCCATATCCGTTCAAGTCTGCATCCCACTACTCTCTGCTTTCTGTCCCTCTATTCCACGCTGTCACTGTCCCTTTAATCCCATTGGCTTTAATTTTGCCAACAAGTCTATTATGTGGTACTTTATCAAACGCCTTTTGAAAGTCCATATGCACATCATTAACCACACTACCCTCATCAATCCTCTGTTACTTCAGCAAAGAACTCAATCAAGTTTGTCAGACATGATTTGCCTTCAACAAATTCATGCTGGCTGTCATTTATTAACCTGTGTTTTTCCAAGTGACAATTAATTTTATCTCGGATTATTGTCAGTAAAAATTTCCCCACCTTCAAAGGTTAGGCTGACTGGCCTGAAGTTACCAGGTGTATCCCTCTCCCCTTTTTTGAACTGGGGTGTAACATTTGCAATCCTCCAGTCCTCTGGTACCATTCCCCTATCCAAGGAGGATTGAAAGATTATGACTAGAGCCTCTGCTATCTCCTCCCTTACTTCCTTCAGCAACCTAGGATTCATCCCATCCGAAACTGGTTGATTTTTCTACTTTGTGTACTGCCAACCTTTTAAGTATCCTTATCTATGTTACTCCTATCCAATTTCTCTACTACCTCCTCCTTTACTGTGACATTGACAGCATCCTCTTCTTTTGTGCAGACACATGCAAAGTTCTCATTTAGTACCTCAGCCACGCCCTCTGCCTCCACAAAATCTCCTTTGTAGTCCCTAATCGGCCCCACCCTTCCTTTGACTATTTAGATGTTTATAAAAGACTTCTGGATTCCCTTTTATGTTACTGTTAATCTATTCTCATACATTCTCTTTGCTCCTTTTATTTCCTTTTTCAGTTCTCCCCTGTACTTTCTGCATTCAGCTTAGTTTTCTGCTGTATTATGAATTTGACATTTATCATAAGCCTCCTTTTTCTGTTTCTTTTTAATCTCTGTATATCATTAGTCATCCAGGGAACTCCAGCTTTGGATGCCCTTCCTTTCACTCTCATAGGAATGTATGTAGACTGTACCAAACTATCTCCTCTTTGAAGGACTCCAATTGATCATTGACTGTTTTTCCTGCCAATCTTTGTTTCCAATCCACCTGGGCCAGATCCCCTTTCAACTCACTGAAATTAGCCCTCTCTGAGTTGAGTATCTTCACCCTTGATTGTTATTTTTCCCTTTCCATAACTATTTTAAACCTAATGATATTGCAATCACTGTTTCCAAATGCTCTCCCACTGAAACATGCTCCACTTGCCCCACTTCATTCCCCACAACCAGATCCAGCATTGCTGGGAGTGTTTGATGGGGCAGTGTAGAGGGAGCTTCACTCTGTATCTAACCTGTGCTGTACCTGACCTTATACTTTGGGCATTCTTAATGTGTGAGCCCAGGCCCTGATTTTTGGCAGCCTATTCAATCTTGGGTGGTAGCACCACAGCCAAGCGTGAGCCAGTCCTCAGCTAATGTCCACTTTACACCAGGGCTCACTGGATAGCAAGCAGGAGTGAGAACCCTGGCGATTTTTTAATTCCTCAGAGAAAGGGAACTGTGGCTAATTATTGCAAACCCAAAACTGTTTCTGTTGAAATCAGTAAAAGCTCTCTCTACATTGTCCCACCAAACAGTCCCATGTCAGGTAGAGCACGGGTTAGGTGCAGAGTAAAGCTCTCTCTACACTGTCCCAAATGGTCCCAGGTCAAGTAGAGCACAGGTTAGATACAGAGTAAAGCTCAGTCTGCACTGTCCCATTAAGCACTCCCAGGGCAGGTACAGCTCAGGTTGAATGCAGAGTAAAGCTCCTTCTGCACTGACCCATCAAACACTCCCAGGGCAGGTTGAATGCAGAATATGGATCATTTCACCTCAACCTTAGGAGAAGAGTTGAGGATGGAATCTTCAACCTTTATATTTCCACAACAACAGCCACTCTCAGGTACCTCTGAGTGAGGTTAGAATTCACCAAAGTGGACTTCATTCCACTGGGAAAATGGGCAGCTATTGTCTCAAAGCCATCTCACTTGGGACCTTCACTGACAGCCATTACCCTAGGTTGCATTATACCCTGGACCATGCAGTTTCTTACAGTGCAGACCAGGTATTGAACTCAGGACCTTTCTGGTCTTTTGGCACAATACCCTAGCAGGTAGTGCATTCATTCACTGAGCCCAGCAAGGGAGCTGCAGTTGTCATTTGACTTGGAATAACAGGAGCTTCCATTACAGTATCTTCGAATTGAGAAACCAAATTGATAACCTAATGCAGATAGTGCAGGACAAAGTAAAGTTGCAGAGACAAAAAGACTTGATAAAGGTAAAGTAGCAAGTAGTCATCAGCTGATAGCAGGGTTACAGCACAGAGGAGGCCATTCAGCCCATCGTGACTGTGCCATTTCTTTGAACGAGCTATCCAATTAGTTGCACTCCCCTGCTCTTTTCCCATAATCCTGCAATTCTTTCCTTTTGAAGTATACAGCCAATTCCCTTTCCAAAGTTACTACTGAATCTGCTCCCACCATCCTTTCAGGCAGTGCATTCCAGATCATAACAGCTCACTGCGTAAAAAAAATTCTCCTTATCCCACTGACTCCCACAGCTACCTGGACTACACTTCCTCCCACCCCGCCTCCTGTAAGGACTCTATTCCCTTCTCCCAGTTTCTCCGTCTCCGCCGCATCTGTCCGACGATGCCACCTTCCATACCAGTGCTTCCGACATGTCTTCCTTTTTCCTCAACCGAGGATTCCCCTCTACCGTGGTCGACACGGCCCTCGACCGTGTCCGTTCTATCTCCCGCACTTCTGCCCTCACCCCAGCCCCTCCCTCCCGGAACCACGATAGAGTTCCCCTTGTCCTCACCTTTCACCCCACCAGCCTCCACATTCAACGGATTATCCTCCGCCATTTCCGCCACCTCCAACGTGATCCCACCACCAAACGCATCTTCCCCTCACCTCCCCTTTCAGCATTCCGCAGGGACCCCTCCCTCCGAGACACCCTAGTCCACTCCTCTATCACCCCCAGCACCCCTTCCCCCTCGCCCGGCACCTTCCCGTGCAAGTGCAGAAGATGCAACACCTGCCCTTATACATTCCCCCTTCCCACTCTCCAGGGCCCCAAACACCCCTTCCAGGTGAAACAGCAATTTACTTGTACTTCTTGCAATCTAGTATACTGTATTCGCTGCTCACGATGTGGTCTCCTCTACATTGGGGAGACCAAACGCAGACTGGGTGACCGCTTTGCAGAACACCTCCGTTCAGTCCGTAAGGGTGACCCTGAGCTTCCGGTCACTTGTCATTTTAATTCACCTCTCCACGCCCACTCAGACCTCACCGTCCTCGGCCTCGTGCATTGTTCCA
This sequence comes from Squalus acanthias, assembly GCA_030390025.1. Taxonomy (NCBI): domain Eukaryota; kingdom Metazoa; phylum Chordata; class Chondrichthyes; order Squaliformes; family Squalidae; genus Squalus; species Squalus acanthias. The sequence continues at coordinate 35,503,660 of CM059432.1, read as the reverse complement.
CGGAAGCTCAGCGTAAGCTCGAGGAACAGCACATCATCTTTCGATTAGGCACTTTACAGCCTTCCGGACTCAATATCAAGTTCAACAATTTCAGATCATAACCTCGGCCCCTACCACATACATTTTATCCACCCTTTTGGTTTGTGCCTTTTCCTTTTTTTTTCTCTCTCTCCCCCCACAGCAGCTGTCTCTCATTCTGCCAGCATTTCACACTTTACACTTCTGAGCCACCTTTTGTTTCTTAACCTGTCCTATTACCATCTCGTCTCGCCTTGAGCATCTCTTAATGTCTCTACTTATCACAGACCTCCTCTTTTGTTCTTTTATTCCTCCCCCCAGCCTCCCCCTTGCTTTTTTATCTGTTTCATTTCCTGCTTTTTTCTCAGTTCTGACGAAGGGTTTCAACCTGAAACGTTAACTCTGTTTCTCTCTCCATGGATGTTGCCTGGCCTGCTGAGTTTTTCCAGCGTTTTCTGTTGTTGTTTCTCTTTATCTCACCCCTGGTTCTCTTGCCAATTATCTTAAAATTTGTATTATCTTAAAATTGTATTAAAGAGCTGAAGATCGCATGGCGAAGGGAATACCTATGAAGGAAAGGAGTCCCACGGATTGGAGGAAAGAACAGTTAGAGCGCGAGACAATGTGACAAGGCTCAATTTCAACACAGTGACGATGCAGAGTGGAGGAAGAGAGTGTGTCAGAGGCTTACTGCAACTTGGGAGAAGCAAGCGAGGTTCAGTTATAATACAAGAAAGCAACAGGGCGGTTTGGACTGAAAACAAGTACGAAAACAACCTTTTCTGTGTTGTGATAATATCTCTATGAGATGGTTATCAATGCCAATACTGGTTATCACCATACCAGCAAACCTAGGGCAGAGTCATTCACCACTCTGCATTTTGCACATTTGTTCATTAATGCATGGAATCTTCACAACCCCGTCAGAGATAATACTACTACTGCAGGTCACTCAAACAAAAATATGAGCACAACACACAAGGATAGCAATGAGTCATAGTCACAGGCAGCAGGGTTTGAACCAGTGTACAAATTACATTGATAGCACATGTCTTTTGCTGTCCATTTGCTATCTGTTGATGGTAACTCTTCTCATAGAATCACAGAAAGTTACAGCACGGAAGGAGGCCATTTCGGCCCATCGTGTCCGCACCGGCCAACAAAGAGCTATCCAGCCTAATCCCACTTCCCAGCTCTTGGTCCGTAGCCCTGCAGGTTAGAGCATCCCAAGTGCACATCCAAGTACTTTAACAACTTATTTATATAGCAGCCTTAATAATAAAACAAAGACTTGCATTTATATAGGGCCATTCACAACCTCAGGACGTCCCAAAGCGCTTTACAGCAAATTAAGTACTTTTGAAGTGTAGTCACTGTTGTAATGAAGGGAAATGCAGGAGCCAATTTGCGCACAGCAAGGTCCCACAAACAGCAATGACATAAATGACCAAATCATCTATTTTTAGTGATGTTTGTTGAGGGATAAATATTGGCCAGGATATTGGAAGTACTCCCCTTCTCTTCTTCTATTAGTACTGTGGGATCTTTTAAATCCACTTGAGGGGGAGACGGGGCCTTGGTTTAATGTCTCATCCAAAATACATTTCAAGATATATGTTTTTATATGTTTAATATAGAAAATATTATGGGGTAAAAATTAGGTCGCGCCCCATTTGGGGCGCAAATATCGTCTGGACGCAAATATTAGCGCCTGGCGCTAATTATCGGCACTGACTGGAAACTTCACTTTTACCGCCCCAGGAGGTGAGTGGAGCGCTAAATCAGGCGCTGCACACCTGTCTTAAGGCGCAAAGGCCGAGCAGTGAGGCGCTAACTCAGAGCGCTGGCGAAGCTCATGTAATGTCAGTCAGCAATGGAACACACACACAATGGCACGGGCCAGTTCTTAAAGGGGAGGGTTAATCTTGCTTTCCATCCACATCCTGTTCATTGCAGCCTTGAATCTCGGCCTGGAGAGACTTGCACATCAAATGTGCTGGAAAGAACAATGGAGAGTACCAGGCAAAGAGCTCAGAGTGCAGCTCCCACAGTCTCTGCTAAATCGATACAAGGAATGGCAAATCAAAATGAACCTGCAAAGTGCTGCTCAGTACCCAAAACTCCTTCACACAACGTTGAATCTCTCCAGAAGTCTCTCCCTCTCTCTCTCAGAATGCGTAGTTCAAAAATGCCACCAACAATAAAAGACAGGAAGAGGCCCCCTTTAAATAGCGCCCCCCCCCCAGCCCCACAGCGATTGATAGCGTTCCAGTCTTCTGGTCGTTGGATGCGCCAGGCGGTAAGGCAGGGGGCGCCACTCAATTTCCGCTCCGGGGCGCCACAAGGGCGTTGCACCATGGAATGACGTCATAATCTGCGCGCGCAGGTGGTCGCAGCGGTAAGTTTTAGCGCCGCCGCACAATCTCTAGTTAAGTTCTCGAGCGGCGCAAACATCGCTGCGCCCGGGCGTTAGCGGCTTTGCGCCCCATTAGCGCCCTCTTAAGGCGCTAACGGGAGGCGCAACCAACTGAATTTTTACCCCTATGTTTATAATATTAAAATATTATGTTTTGATATGTTTAATATAGAAACCGTCCCATGGTTTCAACACAGATGGTGACTGAGAACGAACGCTGTACCAGAACCAGAGTGCTTTGGAAATGGGGTGAAAAGCTTGGCTAAAGAGATGAGTTTGAGAAATCATTTTAAGGTGTAAAGAGAGATGGAGAGGCAAAGAGAGAGTTTCAGCGGATTGATGTCACTGAAGCTCTGCCACCAGATTAAAAGACCAGAATCAGTCGATGGAGCATTTAAGAGGGGTTAGAGGACAGGCAGGCTGGCAACATTGGGTGAAACAAGGCTGTGGAGGGATTTATAGCCAAGGACACAAATTTTAAACTTAATGGGGGGTGAAATTGGATTAGGCCTGCAAATGGGCTGCTTGCTCATTACAATGATTGGAGCGCTGGTTGGCTCAGTGTTGAAGAAGGGGGCCAATATCAGGTGCAGTCTACTGGTCAATAACATTTTGCCTAGGCTCTCTGCATTTCTTAAAGGGGAGGTGCTTTGTTGCAGAAGCACCTCATTGTCACTGTGGATGCAGCCATGTCGCAACAGGGAAGAGAAAGGGCACGGCACTTCTCAGATGCAGCACTGGAGGCCTGGGTCCACGGGGTACACAGAAGAAAACAGGTCCTCTACCCGCAGGGGGGCAGGAGACCTTCGAGACAGAACTTCAGAAGGCAGTGGGAGGAGACAGCCCAAGTTGTCAGTATTGCCTCCAGGACCTGGATCCAGTGCCACAAGAAGTTTAATGACCTCACACGAATGGTCAAGGTGAGTGAATGCATCTTCAAATGCAATATCCCACCAACTGCACCACTAGCCTCACACACTGCTCAATGCATCACACCCCCATCATTCATCTACCAACAAGCTCTAGCAATCACGACTCATACCTCACAATCATAGTTTCACCTCGCCCTCAGAGACTTACCACTGCTGCAAGCCTCACGCCCACATCTCATACCTTGCACAAAATGTCAGCTATTCAACCATGACAGGCACATGACCCAAACACATTGCACCACACTCACTGATGCACTTCCTTTTCTGTTGCAGGCCAAGGAGGCTCACAGCCGCCGTGAGCAGCAGCGGACAGGTGGGGGGTGAAGCACGTCTGCAGAACGTTACTGCACTGGCGGAGACTGGGAGACTGTGATGGAGATGATTGGAGGCCTGTCAACAAGGCCATGGTGAGCAGTGAGGTTGAAAGCATTGATGATGACTGTATGCTCATACCTAATTCTTCTTCTCACATCCCACTTCCCCCTCATCACACAATCTCTTCTCACTTACAAGCTGCTGATGGTGTAAGGATGCACATCTTGCTTTCCCCCTTCTCCTCACCACAACCCAACCCTTGTGCCTTTCTCCTTTCAGATACCCAAGAACTGCCAGCAACCCAGCCAGTCCCCGACCAACTAGAGGAGGAGAGTGTTGGAGAAGAAGAGGCACTCCCAGGCACCAGCTCAGAAAATGGCACTGCACGTACTTTAGTGGGTAGTATAGAGGCGGGATCTGCACGTGGTGAGTCACTGGGCACGAGTGGGCTGCAGTCAGGCTGGGGGATAGGATATCTTGGGTGCCAACTCCCCGGAGGGCGAGTTCGTACACGAGTTCTACAGGACTCAGATGAGGATTTTGATGAGGCAGCCTAAGAAGAAGGGTGATGTGCATGCACACAGAAATGCTTCGTGCAATGGCAGGCCTGCCAGAGAGCTTCAATAAGCATGGAGGAGTCCAGCTTCAACATTGCACGGAGCTTTGCATGGAGCTTGGAGCCCATGATTTCCAGGATGGAAGTAATGGAGAACACCATTGCAGCACTTGTGGACCCAACCATGATGCTGGGTGTGATGGGAGATGTCACAGTTTCCATTACAGCACAAGCAGAAGTGACCCAATGTCTGAGTGCTACAGTGGAAGCTCAGACTGCTCTCATGCAGGCTCAGTTTGGTGCCACGCAGACACAGACTAATGTCATCGTGGCTGGGTTTACGAGTGTGGAAAGATGCTTGCACGGTCTCACAGCAGTCCAGCAATCTGTGCTCCAACAGTTGGCTAGGAATGCCCAGGGAGTGGTAGTGGCTCCGTGGAGCAAGAACCTGCTGTCCTTTCTCAGAATTACAGCATTCGTACTCTCACCACTACCACTCCGCCAGTGCCTTGCTGCTGCCCGTCAGCCATCCAGCCCAGACTGCTGCCACCCATGCTGAGGTAGTGCAGTCTACAGCCGGGCTTTCTAGGCCCAGAACTGCTCGAGGCCATCCTGCAGGGCCATCTGCAGTGTCCCCCACAGAAAAGCAGCAGCCTTCCACCAGCCATGCTGCAGCCACTGGGGTAGCACTGCGTAGGAGCACTAAAATAAGCGTAGGAGCACTAAAATAAGCAAAGGAACACGAAAGACAGACATTAAGGGAAAGCACAAGGGTGATTAGTTGACTTTGATATGTAGTATTGGATTGAATCATTTATAAATTTTGTTTGGAATGTTTGTTTTGTGGTGGCTCTCATTTCAGCTTTGTGCCCAAGAGGATGCTGTGATGTTCTGTGACAGAGGGATGGTAAGGTGGTGAAGTTTTGAGAAACGAGGATCTGGAGTTTCATTCTTTGGAAGTGGAGTCTGATGAGGCACTCACAGAAAGCCCGTCGGAAACAGGGATTTGTTGCCTGCCTCCTCCCTTCCTCCTCCTGAGGTGGTCACGGAACCTGTGGTGGCAAGGGCTGCGCCCTCATGATGGTCAAGTTGTGGAGGATGCAGCAGACCACCATGAAATGGGACACATACTCCGGCGTGTACTGGAGGGCTCCTCCCGAGCAGTCAAGGCAGCAGAACCGTTGCTTTAGCACCCCGATGGTCTTCTCAATGAGGTTCCTCGTAGCAATATGGTTTTTATTATATGACTGCTGGCCATGAGTGGTGGGGTTGCGGAGGGGAGTCATCAGTAGAGCGGATAGCCCTTGTCTCTGTGCAACCACCCTCAGGTTCGACATGGTGGCTGGAAGATTGCTAGCACAGGATGAAGGCATCATGACTGCGGGCATTCACCATCATGATGCGCTGGGCGTGGTCGTACACCAACTGCACATTAAGTGAGTGGTAGCCTTTGCAGTTGCGGTACAGCTCAGGATTGATATGTGGTGCCCGCAAAGCCACGTGTGTGCAGTCGATGGCGTCCTGCACCATGGGGAAGCCCGATATCCTGGCAAAGCCACATGCATGCTCCTCCTGCTTCTCTCTGTTCAGAGAGAAGACAATGAAGTCCCTTCTCCTAGAGTACAGAGCCTCTGTGACCTCTCAGATGCAGCACTGAACGACAAACTGGGTGATGTTAGCAATGTCTCCTGCTCCAGACTGGAAGGATCCAGTGGCGAAAAACTTGAGGGCCACTGGGAGACCCGTTGTCGCTCTGCTCTGAGGCTGCAGAGGTGGCAGAGTTCTGTGACCATCTCCTTGGTGAAGTGGAGCCTCCAAATACACTGCTCCTGGCTTAAGTGCAGGTAGGAGAAGTGCTCTTGGAAGACCCTAGCTGGGTAAGGCCTCCTGCTGAGCGCCCTCCTGCCCCTCCTCTTCCTCCCTCTGCGAGCAGCTTGTCCTCTTCTTTGCTGCCTCTGCTCCATCTCCCAGTCATGCTGCAACATGAGGGGGACTGCAAGCAGAGCCCCCATGGCTGGGAGCAAGTGGTCCGAGCAGAACCCTTGAATTCAGAAGCAAGGCCTTTTCCACTTACAGCACCACTCCCCGTCACCTCACCAACTTTAAATAACTGTAGAAAGCTCCAAACAGTTCCACAAACTTACATAGAGCCAGCAGAAATCAAAATACAAGTTACCTGCAAGTTGTTGATTATCCCTTTAAATGTGATTGGTGGGGGGTCCCTTGTGCAGCTGGAGAGGGCGTGCAGTTGAGCAGCAATGTCTAAAATAGCAGGTCCTGCATCAAATCAGCATTGCACGCTGATTGACGTTACGATCTATCTCATTGGCATTCTTCTGCCTAACCCAGGCAATGGCCGTGCGACTGACCTCACCAAAATGGCGATGGCCGTGGCCTGCGCCGGAAATGGCCAGAAGTAAGGCGGCTGCCATTTATCTGCCGAAACCATCTTTAAATGCAGATGCTAAGAGGGGGAATTTCACGGCCAATATGTTGAGAAACAAGAAGCCAGTTGGATGGCAGCAGGACAGGGGCGATGGGCGAACAACACTTACATTTGACTGAGATGTGGACATGTCCATCCCACAAAAGCTGTGCCTGTAATAGCCATGACTTGGATGCAGGTCATGTTGGTGCTGTCATCACTCTATCTTGCCAATAATACACCCCGAGTTGGCGTTGTGTAGATTTGCTCCTTCAAAAAGGAGCTGGATAAATATTTGTTTGGGAATTGGATTGGTGGTTATAGGGATAGGTACAAAAAGAGATTAAATAATCCATGAGTCACGATGCTTCATGAGCTAAGGTTGAAGATAGAGACAGCAGGATGGATGAATATTCTGGAGTTTTGCTTAATTATCTTTCCCTCAGTTGATTAAATGTTTGATGTTTGGTCCAAGACCACTCAGCATCGACCTAGGCATCAGATTCGGACACGATAAAGGCACACCCAGCCCAGTCCACCCTGCACAGTCCTGCTCATTAACATCTGGGGACTTGTGCCAAAATTGGGAGAGCTGTCCCACAGACTAATCAAGCAACAGCATGACAGTCATGTTCACAGAATCATACCTTTCAACCATCGTCCTAGACTTCCCCATCACCATCTATGGGTATGTCCTGTCCCACCAGCAGGATAGACCCACTAGAGGTGACGGCACAGTAGTATGCAGTCAGGAGGGAGTGGCCCTGCGAGTCCTTAATATTGACTCCGGACCCAATGAAGTCTCATGGCATCAGGTCAAACATGGGCAAGGAAACCTCCTGCTGATTACCACTTACTGCCCTCCCTCAGTTGATGAATCAGTACTCCTCCATGTTGAACACCACTTGTAAGAAGCCACTGAGGGTAGCAAAGACACAGAATCAAGGGATATGGAGATCGGGCGGGAAAGTGGAGTTGAGATCGATGATTAGCCATGACCTTATTGAATGGCGGAGCAGGCTCGAGGGGCCATATGGCCTACTCCTCTTATTTCTTATGTTCTTAGAATATACTCTGGGTGGGGGTCCATCACTAAAAGTGGCTCGGTAGCACCACTACTGGCCGAGCTCTGAAGGACATAGCTACCAGACTGGGCTTGCGGCAGGTGGTGGGAAAAACCTACTTGACCTCATCCTCACCAATTTACCTGTCACAGATGCATCTGTCCATCACAGCATTGGTAGGAGTGACCACTGCACAGTGAGTACAATACGAAGCCATACACAGCAGAAGATCCCAGGTTTGATTCTTGGTCTGTGCTGAATTAGCAGTAGTGACATAACAACTGGCCTCAGGACCCCTGCGCTAGGGAGTGCAAAACAATATCCATTTGATTTCTATCCAGTGATCCCTGCTGAAAGTTCCACGTGTCGACATTAGGCGAGACCAGGATATATGGTTGCGACGCTCTCAGTGTTCAAACGGTCTGGCGATGGTTAAGCTTGCGCTAATAGTACGCACTGGGACAAGGTTCCAATGGGACCTGTGGAAGTGTATCCCAGTGCTCAGGAAAGAAGGTGGGAAAATGAACATACTTAACCCTGCGTCAACTGTCAGGGAGTGGAGCCTGGGTTGAAAGTTTGCAGTGAGAGTAGAAACTGCAGGCGGTACCAGCGAGAACCAACAACAACTTGCAGTCCTTTAATGTATTTACATCCTAAGGTGCTTCACAGGATTGTGATTTAGACAACAAATGATCACCAAGCCAAAAGAGATAGTAATAAAGGTGACCAAAAGCTTGGTCAAAAATGGTTTTAGGGAGGGTCTTGAAGGAGAATAGAGAGATTGAGAGACCGAGCGGTTTAGGAAGGTAATTACAGACCTAGACGGCTGAAGGTATGGCTGCTAATGGTGGGGTGAAGGGAGTGGGGGGTGTAAGAGGCCAGAGTTGGAGGAACCCAGGGGGAAAAATTAGGTCGCGCCCCATTTGGGGCGCAAATATCGTCTGGACGCAAATATTAGCGCCTGGCGCTAATTATCGCCACTGACTGGAAACTTCACTTTTACCGCCCCGGGAGGTGAGTGGAGCGCTAAATCAGGCGCTGCACACCTGTCTTAAGGCGCAAAGGCCGAGCAGTGAGGCGCTAACTCAGCGCGCGAGCGCAGCGCAGCTGCTGCCAGTTAGCGAGGGAACACAGACACACTGGCGCCGGCCAGTTCTTAAAGCGGGGGGGGGCCAACTGTTAGGATCAGTAGGCAAAACTACCTCACAAAGCGTTGACTCAATGCAGAAGTCTCTCTTTCTCTCTCTCCGAATCTCTCTCTCTCTCTCAGAACGAGTGGTGCAAAAATGTCAACCACAGAAAAAGACAGGAAGAGGCCCCCTTTAAATAGCGCCCCCCCCCCAGCCCCACAGCGATTGATAGCGTTCCAGTCTTCCGGTCGTTGGATGCGCCAGGCGGTAAGGCAGGGGGCGCCACTCAATTTCCGCTCCAGGGCGCCACAAGGGCGTTGCACCATGGAATGACGTCACAATCTGCGCGCGCAGGTGGTCGCAGCGGTAAGGTTTAGCGCCGCCGCACAATTTCTAGTTAAGTTCCCGAGCGGCGCAAACATCGCTGCGCCCGGGCGTTAGCGGCTTTGCGCCCCATTAGCGCCCTCTTAAGGCGCTAACGGGAGGCGCAACCAACTGAATTTTTACCCCCCAGAGTTCTTGGGCAATGTTTCCTCTCATTTTTTTTTTGTGCGCAGTACCTTAAAATTTGCTGCACGGCTGCACCGCACGCACTGCATCATACAGGGAACAGATTGTGAGTGACCTTCCCGATTGCTGTGCGGCTATGCACACGTGCAACTTAGAGGGAACATTGGTTGTAGGGCTGGAGGAGAGTACAGAGATAGGGAGGGGCAAGGATATGGAGGGATTTAAACATGAAGGTGAGAATTTTAAATTTGAGGTATTGGTGGACCGGGATCTAATATAGGTCACCTGTAGCACAGGGGTGATGGGTGAGTGGGACTTGGTACAGGTGAGGATACAGGCAAGTGTTTTGGACAAGCTCAAGTTTATGGAGGGTGGAGGATGGCTCAGTTTTTTTTCCCCTTTCTCTCTCACTACGGATGTGGCCAGCAGCATTGAAACGATAAGACCGATTGCAACAAGCAGCAGTAAAGTGTTTAGTCACTCTCTAACTGCAAAAGGGGAAAAAAAACACACTGTAACCCTTTCTGAGTCAAAGTGGAGTTCATAAACAGTCTTTAGCACGCTCAGTACCTTGGGCAAGAATACCACTTACGGTGAATCAGCAGCCAGTTTCACACCACGTCCGATTTTCCTTACCACGCGGTGTAAAAAGGGCTGCCGATTTGCTTTGAGCATGTTTTGCACTTCTGGCCAAGACCAATTTCTCCCCTCCCACATCTTAAACGGATGCCGTCTTCAAGAAATGTGTTTGCCAAGCTTTTCTTCCCCCCTCATTTGTTCCTAAAACAATAAAAGATAAAGGGCTAGAAATTTGGCTCCTTTGCACCTGCCGTTAGCGCCTCCGGGGAGCAAAGGGCTTATCGTCCGGGGGGTGCAAACCTCCCGAGAAATTTGGCGGGGCGTTGCTGAGGTGCTACCCGATAGCGGCGTGTCCCCACCGGTAGCCCCGGGCCGCTGCGCCGCTGGCATCTTGTGCGCCGCGGCCCCTTACCGCCCTGCGGCAGAAATTCAGCTGTGCTCTGAGGCTGCCGCAGGTGATGTCAGCGCCGGCCTCGCAGGTTGCGAGCCGGGCCGACCTCCGCTCGCAGGGTGGTATTTAAAGGGGAGGTGCGGCTGCGACCCGCGCCGCCATTTTCTTTTCTGGCCAACCTCCAGGTTAGCCCTCCGTGGTGTGCTGTGGCGTGGTCCTGGCCATCATCGCGCAGCCCGGCACCATGTCTCGGTGCCAGGATGCTGCCCTGGCACCACACCGCCCTGGTGGCCTAGTGCGGGCCATCGGAGGCCCTGCAGAGTGTGCAGCAGCCCTCCCCTGTAACTGAAGGGGAGGTGCGTTGAAGCACGGCAGCTCCCCGTGGAGCGCTGCCGATCGCACCCCGACATCGCCTCGGTTACCACCCCACCAGGAAGTGGAGCGTCTGAGATTGTGCTCCACTTCCTGTGCGGGGCGGTATGCTGAATTTAGTGGCTGGGGCGGTACTTCCGCGCCTGGCGTTAAATGTCCGGCCTTAACTCGGTTACCGCCCCCAAACGGGGCGTAACCGAATTTCGCGCCCAAAGCATCTCAAAAGTGTCACTAGCTCATTGCCAACCTTAGCTCTCGCCCGAGCCAGAAGGTTGCAAGTTCAAGCCCCAATCCAGAGACTCGAATACATAATCTAGGCTGACCCTCCAGTGCAGTACTGAAGGAGCGTGGCACTGTCAGAGGTAACGTCTTTCAACTGAGTTGTTAAACCAAGCTGGACAGAGCAGGCATGCATGGATTTGGGACGAAGACAGCATCACAATCAAAGAAAAGAACTTGCATTTATATAGCACCTTTCATGATGTCCCAAAGTGCATTGCAGCCATTGAAGTATTGTCACTGTTGGAATGTAGGAAATGCAGCAACCAATTTGTGCACAGCATGGTCCCACAAAAAGCAATGAGATAAATAATCAGATAATTGTTGGTCAGGACACTGGAAGAACTCCCCAGCTCTTCTGTGAACAGTGCGGTGGGATCTTTTACATCTAGTTGAGAACCAATGGGGCCTCAGTTTAAAGTCTCATCCAAAAGATGGCACCTCCGACAGTACAGCACACCCTCAGTACTGCACTGGAGTACAGCCTAGATTCTTATGCTCAAGCTTCTGTCTCAGTTGATAACACTCGCACTTCTGAGTCAGAAGACTGTAGGTTTAAACCCCACTATAGACTTGAGGAGGTGTTCTCTGCTGGTACTTCAGTTCAATACTGAACTCCGTTGTCAGAGGTGCCATATTTTTGATGAAAGATGGGCCAAAAATATCTTTTTTTTTTTAATTCACTCATGGGATTGGGCATTGCTGACAAAGCTAGCATTTACTGCCCATCCCTAGTTGCCCTTGAGAAGGTGGTATTGAACCGCCTTCTTGAATCACTGCAGTCTGTGAGGTGAAGGTACTCCCACAGTGCTGTTAGGGAGATAGTTACAGGATTTTGACCCACCGACAATGAAGGAACGGCGATATACTTCCAAGTCAGGATGGTGTGTGACTTGAAGGGGAACTTGGAGGTGGTGGTGTTCCCATGCAACTGCTGCCCTTGTCCTTCTCGGTGGTAAAGGTCACGGGTTTGGGAGGTGCTGCCGAAGAAGCCTTGGCGAGTTGCTGCAGTGCATCTTGTAGATGGTATACACTGCAGCCACGGTGCGCCGATGGTGGAGGGAATGAATGTTTAAGGTGGTGGATGAGGTGCCAATCAAGCAGGCTGCTTTGTCCTGGATGGTGTCGAGCTTCTTGAGTGTTGTTGGAGCTGCACTCATCCAGGCAAGTGGAGAGTATTCCATCACACCCCTGACTTGTGTCTTGTAGATGGTGGAAAGGCTTTGGGGAGTCAGGAGGTGAATCACTCGCTGCGGAATACCCAGCTTCTGACCTGCTCTTGTAGCCACAGTATTTATGTAGTTGGTCCAGTTAAGTTTCTGGTCAATGGTGACCCCCCAGGATGTTGATGGTGGGGGGATTCAGTGATAGTAATCCCGTTTAATGTCAAGGGGAAGTGACTAAACTCTCTCTTGTTGGAAATGGTCATTGCCTGTCACTTGTGAGGCGTGAATGTTATTTGCCACACATCAGCCCAAGCCTGAATGTTGTCCAGGTCTTGCTGCATGCGGGCATGGACTGCCTCATTATCTGAGGAGTTGCGAATGGAACTGAACACTGTGCAATCATCAGCGTATATCCACGCTTCTGACCTTATGATGGAGGGAAGGTCATTGATGAAGCAGCTGAAGATGGTTGGGCCGAGGACACTGCCCTGAGCAACTCCTGCAGCGATGTCCTGGGGCTGGGATGATTGGCCTCCAACAACTATAACTATATTTCTTTGTGCTAGGTATGACTCCAGCCAGTGGAGAGTTTTCCCCTGATTCCCACTATTTGAAGAAGAGCAGGGATATCTGGCCTGGCATCAGCCTAGATTATGTGCTCAAGTCTCTAGTGTAGGGCTTGATCCTTCTGGCTCAGGGGAGAGAGTGCTACCACTGCGTCAAGGCTGACTGGTGAGCTTTTTTTTTTTATTCGTTCCTGGGATGTGGGCATCGCTGATTCCCACTGACTTCAATTTTACTAGGGCTCCTTGATGCCACACTCGGTCAAATGCAGCCTTGATGTCAAGGGCAGTCATTCTCACCTCACCTCTGGAATTCAGCTCTTTTGTCCATGTTTGGACCAAGGCTGTAATGGGATCTGGAGCCAAGTGGTCCTGGCAGAACCAAAACTGAGGGCTTCAATGGCCGAATAGCCTGCTGGCACTCACTGTCTAGGGCGTATGTCGAGATTGGTCTGCTGGGGGAGGTCCTAGACGGCTTCCAGTGCCCAAGGGAACCATGACTTAGTATGAGCCAGCACCTTGGGAAGAAAAGGATGGAAAAATCGGAACAGGAAATGAAGATGGCACCGTACTGTGCGTGAGGATCATGGAGAGAGGCCTCCTGCAGAGAGCTGACTGTAAGCCTCACGCATTGAGCTAGTAAATCTTTCAATCTTTCAACTTTGCCTGACATCTCTCTTCCTCCGCCCCAAAACCACATATTACCGGTTGCAACACTTTCATTTCTGTTTGCAAAAGAGGCAGAAAAAATTGGCATAACTTCTTTGCAGAATTCTCCTTTACACAACCTCAGAGACCAAGTAGACATCATGCAGAAGTTAATGAGGGCAATATACGCTACTGACTGATTCAGCACAATGCACCTCGGCCGTCGAAAATTACTGCTGATCTGGATTGACTATTGTAAATCTACCATAGGCTGAGCCCATTCATTAGGATGCCATTTTAAAAAATGGACTCTCCTCAAGCTATGGACTCTTGCTCGGGTTCTACAGGCTCCATCTGGGATCATGTGGCTATTTTTCATGTGTGCTCCCAGCCAAAGATTGTCATCAGAGGCATCTCAGCCAAGCCCAAACCTTTCCTCACGTCCAACTTTTGAGCAGGAATCATCAGGTAGTGGGAACCAAGGGTGAGTTTACCCCTTTCTAGCAAAGTGGCACTGCTGCCAATTACAACACCTCAATAGCCAGCCACCTGATATCAGCTAACCTGGCTCAGACACAGATTAGAACCTCAGATCTCTTGATCTTAGTGGCACAGTACCAAATCAAGAAATGCACTTTGGATCCTCTTAAGGGCAATCAAGACCAACAACAACAACTTGCGTTTATATAACACCTTTAACGTAGTAAAAGGTCCCAAGGCACTTCACAAGAGAGTTATTAAACAAAATTTGACCAATGTAACAATGGAACGGGCTGATTAAATCATGGCGATTAACTAAGACAACTTAGCTTTTATTCAAACTAAGGTGCAGCAGGAGTGCTGAGGGACTTAACATCAAATCTTGTCACATGGCAGAGCAGGGATTGCCAAAACAAATGGTGTATTGGGGTGTATCACTGGATGAACACAAAGGAAATGCATTGATTCTCTCCACAAAGCAATGGTGAAACCACATTCCAGAGTATTGTAGCTTTAATGGAAAATAACTGTGTTCCGGGAAGACTCAAACTGCACTGGTTGACAGTCTATAACTAACCAAGGCTACACTCCCTTCACTGGGTGACAGCCAGTACCATAAGTTGACAGCAATTACGCGTGAAGTATTTTCTGTTCAAAGAATCTTCATTGAAAAAAAGAGTCCAATAAACAAAAAGAATCTTCCAAACACACAATGAGGTACATGGCCTAGAAATTTGTGACTGCCACAAAAGCTGCCGGTGCCACAGCGGCCGGGTGTTAACGGCCGCCAAAAATGGTGGCGCTGGCAGAACCGAAAAATTGGCACTGAGAACTAATTAACATTAGGCCAGCGCTTAATTCACTGTGCAACACCATCCTGGTGGTGTTGGTCCTGGCAGGAGGCCCCAATATAGTGTGGCCAAAGCATCATTGCAGTTGGAACAGACTCTCTGAAAGTGAGGCTGTCATTTCAGAAAGCATTGTCGGCAGTGCCTTCTGAAATGAAAAAAATAAAAATGATGTAAAAATATGCAGCTTTACAGCTCTTACAGCTCAACTGCCTTCTGAAAAAAAAATTATGAAAAAGAATTGCCAAATGGGAGTCTTCAGCTTTTAAAGCTGAATTCCCTTCCGCACCTCAAAAAATTGGAAAAGTGCTTCAGCACTAACACAAATGGCTTAGCAAGCCAGGGAAGGGGCACCCAGGGTCTCGCACACAGCACTCCAGCTGTGTGCAGGGGGTCAACAGTGCAAAAGAGGTCCTCGACCTACAGGGGCCAGGAGGCCCTCCAGAAATAACGATGTGGGACCACATCACCGAGGCCATCACTGCCAACAGTGTCGCCCTCACGACCTGGCTCCAGTGCCCAAAGAAGCTTCATGACCTCAGACCAATGGGTCAAGGTCAGTGAATGCATCTTCAAAAGTCATCTCCTACCAACTGCACCACTAGCCTCACACACTGTTAAATGCACGCCCCATCCTGCAGCCCCCCTCCCTGCCATCGCTTACCTACCAACAATCTGTACCAAACACAAGGCACACCTCCCATTCCTAGCTTCACCTCATCCCTTTAGAGGAGACGGTGCTAGCCATTCTTGGCAGGGGCATGGCTGAGCCCTTGGCCAGCAGCAGGGGCTGAAAGGATACAAGATGCTGGTATCCTCATACGTTATCCTTCTTCTCACATGCACCTCTTGCTTTCCCCTCACCACAACTCCACCCTTGTGCCTTCCTCATTTCACACACCCAAGAAATGCAGCCTGCCCAGACAGTGGGTGACCAAGAAGGGGGAGGAGGAGGAGGAGGAAGGGAGGAAGGAGAAGGAGAAGAAGAAAGAGGAGAAGGAGAAGCAGAGACACCGTCACTCGATTTCACACTCCCAGCCACCAGCTCCTCAAGGTCGACCAGCAAGGCCATTTGCAGTGTCCCCCACTGAAAGTCAGCAGCCTTCCACCAGCCATGCTGCAGCCACTGGGGTAGCACTGCGTGACATCAGTAGGATAGGCAAAGGCACACATAAGACAGTCACTAAGGAAATGCATAAGGGTGACGAGTTGATTTCTTGATGCCATATTGGATGGATAGATGTATAAAGTTGGATTGGAAGGTTTGCTTTGAGGTGCTTTTATTTCAGCACTGTAATGAAGAGAACACGGTCAGAAATAAAGGGAAGGTAAGGTGTGGGACAAATGCTGAAAGGGGAATTGGGGTTGTGGTCACTCGTACCGCAGACAGAGGATTCTATCCTGGATATCCCGGCCAGAAAGGGGCTGTCTGGGTTGCGTCCTCCTCTTCTCCCTGCGAGCGGATGCTGAAAATCTGAAATAAAAGCATAACATGCTGGAAATACTCAGCAGGTCAGGCAGCATCTCGACCCGAGATGTGAACTCTGTTTCTCTCTCCATGGATGCTGCCTGACCTGCTGAGTATTTCCAGCATTTTCTGTCTTCTCAAAAGATAGAACAGGTGGACATGACATTTAGAACAGGTGGACATGACATTGGATGATGAGATTAGTATTGAGATAAGTGCATTTAAAATAAAAAGAGGGGATACATTAAATAAACTAATCAAACTCAAAGAGGATAAAACCCCTGGTCCAGATAGATTGCATCCACACATTTTAAAAGAATCTAGGGAAGAGATAGCAGAGGCATTACTACACATATTTAATAAATCGTTAGTAAAATGGTGTAGTGCCAGAGGACTGGCAGATAGCTAACATAATACCTATATTTAAGAAGGGGGATAGAACATGTCCAGGGAATTATAGACCAGTCAGCTTAACATCGGTGGTTGAAAAATAATGGAATCCCTACTAAAGGAGAAAATAGAAGAACATCTAGAAACAAAAAACATAGTAATGAATAGTCAGCATGGATTTCAAAAGGGAAAGTCTTGCTTGACCAACTTCATTAAATTTTTTGAAGAGGTAACAGAGAGAGTAGACAATGGTAATGCAGTAGATGTAATTTATCTAGATTTTCAAAAGGCCTTCGACAAGGTACCCCATAATAGACTGATGAACAAGGTCAGAGAATGCGGAGTCAGGGGACAAGTAGCAGAATGGATAGCTAGCTGGCTTCAAGACAGAAAGCAGAGAGTAGGAGTAAAAGGTAGCTATTCACAGTGGCAGAAGGTGGGTTGTGGTGTTCCACAAGGATCAGTGCTGGAACCACTGTTGTTCACAATTTATATTAACGATTTAGACTTTGGAATCAAGAACACAATTTCTAAATTTGCAGATGACACCAAATTGGGGGGGATAGTCAATACTGAGGAGGACTGCAACAAATTACAGGAGGACATTAATAAACTTGCAGAATGGGCATATAATTGGCAAATGAAGTTCAACACAGATAAATGTGAGGTATTACATTTTGGTAGGAAGAATAGGGAGGTCACTATTACTTGGAGGGTGCAAGTCTAGGTGGGGTAGAGGAACAAAGGGATCTCGGAGTACAAATACACAAATCACTAAAAGTTGCAACACAGGTTAGCAAGGCCATAAATAAAGCAAACCAAGCACTAGGGTTTATTTCTAGAGGGATAGAATTGAAAAGTAGGGAAGTTATGCTAAACCTGTATCAAACCTTGGTTGGACCACACTTAGAGTACTGCGTACAGTTCTGGTCGCCATATTATTAAAAGGATATAGAGGCACTGGAGAGGGTGCAGAGAAGATTTACAAGGATGATACCAGAAATGTGAGGGTATACATACATAACAGGAAAGGATGAACAGGCTGGGTCTCTTCTCTTGAAAAAAGAAGGCTGAGGGGTGACCTAATAGAGGTCTTTAAAATTATGAAATGTTTTGATAGAGTGGATACAGAGAGAATGTTTCCACTTGTGGGGAAGAGCATAACGAGAGGCCATCAATATAAGATAGTCACCAAGAAATCCAATAGGGAATTCAGAAGAAACTTCTTTACCCAAAGAGTGGTGAGAATGTGGAACTCATTACCACAGGGAGTGGTTGAAGCGAATAGTATAGATGCATTTAAGGGGGGGCTAGACAAGCATATGAGGGAGAAGGGAATAGAGAGTTATACTGATAGATTTAGAAGAGAAAAGACGGGAGGAGGCTCGAGTGGAGCATAAATGCCAGCATGGACTGGTTGGGCCAAATGGCCTGTTTCTGTGCCATATCCTATGTAATCCTATATATCCTTTACCATCCGAGGCCTTGCAAGCCTCCAGCCGCATTCCCTGCACACTTAAAAAACGTTTAACCTGTATTGCTCCAAGCCACTACTTCAATAAAATAAAAATCCAGTCCTAAAGCTTAAATGCAAACTTACCTGAAAGATGAGTGTGTCCATTTATGAGGTGCTGACAGCATCTCTGTCAGTCTGCTGAATGCTGGGTTTTCATAGTGAGCTTAGGACCCAGCGCTGAACTCAGCGCTAAGGTCAAAGTTCGCTGAGGTGACGTTAAGTCGGCGTGCAGTCACCCGCTCTTTATTTACATGTCCACGGCCAGCACTGCTATCGGCAGCGCTAAGGCCCTCACCAAAATGGTGGGCGCCGAATTCCACGCCAGTGAAGGGCGCTAGAGTGGCGGCCATCATTTTTCACCAGGACAGCGGCGCAAATGGATAGCGGTAAGTGGTCCAATTTCTAGGCCATATTGTCATTTAAACTAGAATCCAAGATGAAAACAATAACAAGCCGTTCGAATCTTCCCGGAGCAGTTATTCGCCATCAAAGTTACAACACTCTGGAATGTGGTTTCACCATTGCTTTGTGGAGAGAGTAAGCGCAATTCCTATGTGTTCATCCAGTGATACACCCAAGTGTGCAATTTGTTTTGACAATCCCTGCACTGTAATGTGACAAGATTTGGCGTTAAGTCCCACAGCACTCCTGCTGCACCTTAGTTTGACAATCCACCACTCCTTTTGTAATCACACCTGCTATTTATTGGTGTGTGTTGCACTGCATTTGTCACTATGCACTGTTGTTTTCATTACCCATTGCTAATCTTCCCTCGAAGTCTTCCAAGTTGTGTACCTCACATCTGAACGCTTACTCGTCTACCTTGTTCAAGGTCATTGGTAAAGATTTTCAATAACTGAAGAGTCGAAAGAATGTTCTGTGAAGGAAGGAGGTCGCAGCTGCCCAATTAGAACCATTTCCATTGGTAACTAGCCTCGGATTCCTATTACCTCTCCAATCACTAATTTAATTTACAGTTTGGATCCTGTGAGCTTTCAACAATTCTCCTATCATGCATCTCATCAAATGGTCATCACGACCTTCCATACCAAGACACATGTTAGGAATGGAAAAAAAGTCATGCAGGCCCAACAATACTAATCCTTTTTAATTGATTTCAGACCCATCTACCCATGCTGTCAGCTTGACTCAGGTGCAGCACTACTCTGTTTACTCTATTTCACCTTCTGCCCCTCTTACCCCGTCTCACCTGGGGGGCCTCTCATACCCCGTCTCACCTGGGGGGCCCCTCTTACCCCGTCTCACCTGGGGGGCCTCTCATACCCCGTCTCACCTGGGGGGCCCCTCTTACCCTGTCTCACCTGGGGGGACCCCTCTTACCCTGTCTCACCTGGGGGCCCCCTCTTACCGTCTCACCTGGGGGGGCCCCTCTTACCCCGTCTCACCTGGGGGGGGGCCCTCTTACCGTCTCACCTGGGGGGGGGCCTCTTACCGTCTCACCTGGGGGGGGGGGGCCCTCTTGCCCCGTCTCACCTGGGGGGGGGGGGGGCCCCTCCAATTTGTTTATCTCACCTGGGTTTCCTCACCCGTTTATGCTGTCATCCCCACAATTTGCAAGCCCATTAAATATCCATTAGGAAAACAAACATATCTTTGTGCATACATGCAAAGTAATGACTTCATTATGGTTCTCTGTTTTAATTGGAGTTCTTTCATTTGGCATTTTTAACACCATTGGCTCCGAAATATCCGATGTACTAATTCAGCCTGTGCATTTAGCAAACCAGGCTGCACATTTAAAACAGGAAAATGTCTTTACGTATTAAACACATTTGGAACTCAGAAGAAATTCCTTTCACAAAGGTAAATATGGATGGAGGGGCCTTTCGGCGCATCTAGTTCATCCTTCCCTACAATTTCTCATCACAGCACCTAACTTCCCATTGAATGACTTCAGAGTGTTGTCCCCACTTGCCCACCCCCCCCGGCCCATTCCAGATATTATTTGCACTCTGTGAAGAAGTGCTTTCTGACATCAAAAAGAAAACAAGAACTTGCATTTATATTGGACCTCAGGACGTCCCAAAGCACTTTACAGCCAATTAACTACTTTGGAATTGTAGCCACTGTTGTAATATAGTAAAACGTGGCAGCCAATTTGCACACAGCAAGGGCCCACAAACAACAATTAAATTAAAGACCAGATAATCTTCTAATGATGTTGGTTGAGGGATAAATATTGGCCAGGACACCAGGCAAACTCCCCTGCTCTTTTTCAAATACTGCTATTACGTCCACCCGAGAGGGCAGATGGGGCCTTGGTTTAACATCCCATCCAAAGGACGGCGCCTCCGACAATGCAGCATTCCCTCAGTACTGTACTGGAGTGTCAGCCTAAATTATGTGCCTCAGTCTCTGAAGTTGGACTTGAACCCACAATCTAATGACGAAGAGGCGAGAGTGCTACCATTTGAGCCATGGCTGTCACCGAAGTACAGAATAAAAGATGGTCCGAGATGTGGAGGTGACACAATCGAGGAACTTGGGTGAAATCACAAGTTCAAAGTCAGAAGCTTTAGACTCTTACAGAAAGGGAGAGACCATATCACAACCAGAACAATCTGAACTCCCCAACCCCATCATCTAGTTCTCTTGCTCTGACCTTGCTCTTCAAGGTATACAGGGGTGTTCCCCAGGGGTCGGTTCTAGAACCACTGCTTTTCTTGATATATATTAATATCTTGGATGTGGGTGTACAGGGCACAATTTCAAAATTTGCAGATGACACTAAACTTGGAAGTATAGTGAACAGTGAGGAGGATAGTGATAGACTTCAAGAGGACATAGACAGGCTGGTGGAATGGGCGTCGCTGGCAAGGCCAGCATTTATTGCCCATCCCTAATTGCCCTGGAGAAGGTGGTGGTGAGCCGCCTTCTGGGACCGCTGCAGTCCGTGTGGTGAAGGTACTCCCACAGTGCTGTTAGGTAGGGAGTTCCAGGATTTTGACCAGCGATGATGAAGGATCGGCGATATACTTCTAAGTCAGGATGGTGTGTGACTTGGAGGGGCACTTGGAGGTGGTGGTGTTCCCATGCGCCTGCTGCCCTTGTCCTTCTAGGTGGAAGAGGTCGCGGGTTTGGGAGGTGCTGCCAAAGAAGCCTTGGCGAGTTGCTGCAGTGCATCTTGTAGATGGTACACACTGCAGCCATGGTACGCCGGTGGTGGAGGGAGTGAATGTTTAAGGTGGTGGATGGGGTGCCAATCAAGCGGGCTGCTTTGTCCTGGATGGTGTCGAGCTTCTTGTGTGTTGTTGGAGCTGTACTCATCCAGGCAAGTGGAGAGTATTCCATCACACTCCTTACTTGTGCCTTGTAGATGTTGGAAAGGTTTTGGGGAGTCAGAAGGAGAGACACTCGCCGCAGAATACCTAGCCTCTGACCTGCTCTTGTTGCCACAGTATTTATGTGGCTGGTCCAGTTAAGTTTCTGGTCAATGGTGACCCCCAGGATGTTGATGGTGGGGGATTCGGCGATGGTAATGCCATTGAATGTCAAAGGGCAGTGGTTAGACTCTCGCTTGTTGGAGATAGTCATTGCCTGGCACTTCTGTGGCGCGAATGTTACCTGCCACTTATCAGTCCAAGCCTGAAAGTCATCCAGGTCTTGTTGCATGCGGGCATGGACTGCTTCATTATCTGAGGAGTTGTGAATGGCACTGAACACTGTGCAGTCATCAGCGAACATCCCCATTTTTGAATTTATGTTGGAGGGAAGGTCATTGATGAAGCAGCTGAAGATGGTTGGGCCTAGGACACTGCCCTGAGGAACTCCTGCAGCGATGTCCTGGGGCTGTGATGATTGACCTCCAATCACCACAACCATCTACTTTGTGCTAGGTATGACTCCAGCCAGTGGAGAGTTTCCCCCCTGATTCCCATTGACTTCAATTTTACTAGCGCTCCTTGATGCCACACTCCGTCAAATGCTGCCTTGATGTCAAGGGCAGTCTCTCTCACCTCACCTCTGGAAATCAGCTCCTTTGTCCATGTTTGGACCAAGGCTGTAATGAGGTCGGGAGCCGAATGGTCTTGGCGGAACCCAAACTGGGCATCAGTGAGCAGGTTATTGGTGAGTAAGTGCCGCTTGATAGCACTGTTGATGACACCTTCCATCACTTTGCTGACGATTGAGAGTAGACTGATGGGGCGGAAATTGGCCGGATTGGATTTGTCCTGTTTTTTGTGGACAGGACAAACCTGGGCAGTTCTCCACATTGTCGGATAGATGCCAGTGTTGTAGCTGTACTGGAACAGCTTGGCTAGAGTCACAGCTACTTCTGGAGCACAAGTCTTCAGCAGGACAGCCGGGATGTTGTCGGGGCCCATAGCCTTTGCTGTATCCAGTGCGCTGAGCCGTTTCTTGATATCATGTGGAGTGAATCGAATTGGCTGAAGACTGGCTTCTGTGATGGTGGGGACCTCAGGAGGAGGCTGATATGGATCATCCACTCGGCACTTCTGGCTGAAGATGGTTGCAAACGCTTCAGCCTTGTCTTTTGCACTTACGTGCTGGGCTCCCCCATCATTGAGGATGGGGATATTCTTGGAGCCTCCTCCTCCCGTTAGTTGTTTAATGGTCCACCACCATTCACGACTGGATGTGGCAGGACTGCAGAGCTTTGATCTGATCTGTTGATTGTGGGATCGCTTAGCCCTGTCTATAGCATGCTGCTTCCGCTTTTTAGCATGCATGTAGTCCTGTGTTGCAGCCTCCCCAGGTTGGCACCTCATTTTTAGGTACGCCTGGTGCTGCTCCTGGCATGCTCTTCTACACTCCTTATTGAACCAGGGTTGATCCCCTGGCTTGATGGTAATGGTAGAGTGAGGGATATGCCGGGCCATGAGGTTACAGATTGTGGTGGAATACAATTCTGCTGCTGCTGATGGCCCACAGCGCCTCATGGATGCCCAGTTTTGAGCTGCTAGATCTGTTCTGAATCTATCCCATTTAGCACGGTGGTAGTGCCACACCACACGATGGAGGGTGTCCTCAGTGTGAAGATGGGACTTCGTCTCCACAATGACTGTGCGGTGGTCACTGCTGCCAATGCTGCCATGGACAGATGCATCTGCGACAGGTAGATTGGTGCGGACGAGGTCAAGTAGATTTTTCCTTGTTGGTGTTGGTCCTCTCACCACCTGTCGCAGGCCCAGACTGGCAGTTATGTCCTTCAGGACTCGGCCAGCTCGGTCAGTAGTGTCGCTACCGAGCCACTCTTGGTGATGGACATTGAAGTCCCTCACCCAGAGTATATTCTGTGCCCTTGCTACTCTCAGTGCTTCTTCCAAGTGGTGTTCAACATGGCGGAGTACTGATGCATCAGCTGAGGGAGGGCAGTAGGTGGTAATCAGCAGGAGGTTTCCTTGCCCATGCTTGACCTGAAGCCATGAGACGTCATGGGGTCCGGAGTCAATGTTGAGGACTCCCAGGCCACTCCTTCACGACTGTATACCACTGTGCCGCCACCCCTGGTGGGTCTGTCCTGCCGGTGGGACAGGACATACCCAGGGATGGTGATGGAGGAATAAAAACAGAAAATGCTGGAAATACTCAGCAGGTCAGGCAGCATCTGTGATTAGAGAAACAGAGTTAACGTTTCAAGTCAATGACCCTTCTGGGACATTGGCTGAAAGGTATGATTCTGTGAGTATAACTATGCCAGGCTGTTGCATGACTAGTCTGTGGGACAGCTCTCCAATTTTGGCACAAGTTCTCAGATGTTGGTGAGGAGGACTTTGCAGGGTTGACTGGGCTGGGTGTGCCGTTGCCGTGTCCGTAGCAGGTGCAGAGGTCAATGCCAGGTGGTCCGTCTGGTTTATTTCTTATTATTATTCTTAACGCAGAAAAGTGCGAAGTGATACATTTTGGTATAAAGAATGAGGAGAGGAAATATAAACTAAAGGGTACAATCCTAAAGTGGGTGCATGGCAAAGAGACCTAGGGGTATATGAGCACAAATCGTTGAAGGTGGCACTGCAGGTTGAGAAAGCAGTTAAAACACCTTATGGGATCCTGGGCATCATGAATAGAGGTATAGGGTACAAAAGCGTGGAAATTATGATGAACCTGTATAAAACACTGGTTCGGCCTCAACTGAGTATTGTGTCCAATTCTGGGCACCGCACTTTAGGAAGGATGTGAAGGCCTTAGAGAGGTGCAGAAAAGATTTACAAGAATGATTCCAGGGATGAGGGACTTCAGTTACGTGGATAGACTGGAGAAGCTGGGGTTGTTCTCCTTAGAGCAAAGAAGAGTGAGAGGAGATTTGATAGAGGTGTTCAAAATCATGAGGGGTCTGGACAGAGCAGATAGAGAGAAACTGTTCACATTGGCAGAAGGGTCGAGAACCATAGGACACAGATTTAAGGTGATTGGCAAAAGAACCAAAGACAACATAAGAAAAAACTTTTTTACGCAGCGAGTGGTTAGGATCTGGAATGCACTACCTGTAAGGGTGGCGGAGGCAGACTCAATCACGGCTTTCAAAAGGGAGTTGGATAAGTACCTGAAGGAAAGAAATTTGCAGGGCTACGGGGAAAGAGCAGGGGAGTGGGACTAGCTGAAGTGCTCTTGCAGAGAGCCAGCACGGGCTCGACGGGCAGAATGGCCTCCTTCTGTGCTGTAACCATTCTATGATTCCAAGCTCGTAGGCTGTGTGGCTGCCAACAAATGATGCCACCAGACCTCCAGTCACGAGAGAAGGACAGAAAGAAAACTGTATCCTGTTTGACCAGGACTTCCATTGTCCTGTTTACATAACATACAGAAGGCGCAAAAGAAAATTAACCCAAACTCACCCAGAGCATAATCACTGAAAAGCTGTGGGAACCACATTAGGGTGGGACTTCCATCATTCGCAATTTTGAAGGTGACCCCTTTTGGGGAGAATGGAAATGGGCCCATAATTGAAGGTCCCCAAATTTTGGTTTACTATACATGGTGCAGCAATATCCTCCACTTATAATTTATAATGCAAATATTGAACTTAATATTCCTTGGGCTGTGAGATTGATTTACATACAATGGCAGGAGATTGATATCAGCAGAGGTGCAACGAATTTACATCTCATGCACTGTTTTCTCAAGCGAAAACTGCAGCAGATAATTGGAGTGCAGATAACAAAACAAGAACAGACACTTTGTCCCATTAAGGCCCCTCCTCCCACAGACCCTGTACAATCTACCCTATCATGGACTCTACCCCACCCATTTAATCTCTTTCCACTGACCCTGTACACTCTACCATATTATGGACCCTGCCCACCCATTTAAACTTCTACCACAAACCCTGTACAGGCTACCCCATCATGGACCCTGCCCACCCACTTAATCTCCTCCCACAGACACTGTACAATCTACTGAGGCCAGCAAAGACTGAGATTTGAACCTGGGCGCACTTCCTGTTGTCACTAATTTTGGTCGTGCTTGTGTGTCAACATTTCTCCTCAATACCATTCATAACCCATTTCTTCTCAATTAAAGCTCTGTCAGACACCACAGCGAACCATGGTCTTGTCCATACCCAATAATCAAACATATTCCCGCAGGCGTCACCAGGTAACAATCAGGAGCTGATTTCCCCCATCTCCACCCCTCCCCCCCACGACTGCTGAACCCAGAGGCCAATTGCAGTGCTGCCATCAAACTACCGACTGAGGCCAGCAAAGACTGAGATTTGAACCTGGGCGCACTTCCTGTTGTCACTAATTTTGGTCATGCTTTTGTGTCAACATTTCCCATTGTAAATTGCTAAGTCAACATTTCCCCATTCAATTTTGCTGTCAACGGTCATGGTGTAGTTGCAGGATCTTGCCTCTAGGTGGTTCTGTAGAGTGAGTTTCTAAAGTCTGCTTCCCAATTCTGTTCCCATCTTGTGTGCGCATTTTTATATTTAAATTAAAACTTACATTCGCCAACTGACCATAGAAAACTTACAAGAAAAGAATAAAAATCTTAAATGTACAAGAATCAGTCAGACAGGCAGAGACAATAATGACAGGAACAGAAGTTTTATTAGATTTCACCAAAGGAAATAAAGTAATCCAAATTTTAAAAATGAATAGAGTTGATGCATATTGTAAGTGAAGGAGATCACAATCCATCTTTTGTGATGCTAGTCATGTCTTCCTGGTTTTTCACTAGCTAAGTACCACTGTCTTGCTGTGTGCTAGAATATCAGCCTCAAAGTCCATGGGATAGATTTTGACTTTGTGCAATAGTGTAAAACAAGTGATAGTGAATCGGCAGCCCGTTTTACATCTCTCCACTATCACCCGTTTTACACTATCGTACAAAGTCAAAGATCTACCCTCTTGTCCTTTAATTCATCGATAGTTTTGCAACACTTTATCTGAGCAGTCATAGGCCTTCTGTTCCTCCAACACTGGATTACTGTTGATTCCCCTCTCCCTCCCTCCATAGGTGGCTTATCTTTCTATCACTACATCCCTGCTCTGTGGCATTATCTTCCCAAAACTGCTTTCGGTGTCAGCCATGGCTCAGTGGTAGCACGCTCACCTCAGAGTCAGAAGGCTAGAGTTCAAATCTCCATGCCAGAGACTTGAGCACAAGAATCTCAGCTGATGCCTGAGGAGAAATGCTGCATTGTCAGAGGTGTCGTCTTTTGGATGAGACATTAAAACCGAGACCCTGTCTGCTCTCTCAGGTGGACGTAAAAGATTCCACGGCACTATTTGAAGAGCAGGGGAGTTCTCCCGGTGTCATTTATCCCTCAACCAACATCACTAAAACAGCTTATTATGTCATTGAGGTTTGTGGGACCTTGCAAATTGGCTAATGTGTTTCCTACATTTTAGCAATGACTACACTTCAGAAGTACTTCATTGGCTGTGAAACATTTTGGAATGTGGTGAGGATGTGAAAGGCGCTATAGAAATGCAAATTCTTTGTCTTTATCTTTCAAACAAAATCCTCTGAAGACCTCTACTTGACCTTACTCCAACCCTCCTTCCGTCTATTTCTGTTTTTATTTCCACGTTAATTATATTTTTTGTTGAAACATTGAGCGCTGATACTACCAGAACAGGCTTGCACATGTCACTGGTCACAACACAGCACACCAACATCAGCAGAGACACACATTTTGTTTTTTAAACGCAGTCTTATTTCCATGCATTTCTTTTTCCATTTTCTCCGCTCCGATCCAGAGGGCGCTGGTTCTTGCTGAGGTGCAGTTCTGTGAACGTTGGCCAATCTCTAGTACCTGTCCCAAGGAGCTACTCTTTATGGGTGGATCTGGATAGCAAGGGGGGAGGTTGTTCAACCGCAGGTTTGCATCACAGCCACAGCCCATCCCTGTCTTTCACCAGTGCCCTTCCACCAGGTATTGCTTGATCATGATTAAGAATGCTGTGGTACTAGACTAACAACCCGGAGGATGAGAGTTCAAATCCCATCATGGCAGTTGTGAAACTGAATTCAATAAATCTGGTATGCGTGGGTTGGACCCAGAAAAATAATGAAAGTTGTTGGATTGCCTTAAAATCCAGCTGGTTCATTAATATACTTCACGGAAGGGAACCCGGTCTAACCTACATTTGACTCTAGTTCCAATATATGTGGTTGACTCCTATGACCTCTGAAGTGAGCAGTAAGACTCACCATCTACTCAGGGCAACAAGAGATAGGCAAAAAGTGAGAAACCCACATTCAGAGAACAAATTAAAAAGCCCAGGCAAGGTTTCACTTTCCTAACTCAGGGTTCCAGCAGCAAATTGTAGCCCCCGTCTCCACAACTTCCCCAGCTGAGATCAGCTGTGGCTCAGTTGGTAGCACATTTGCCTCCAAGTCAGAAAGTTGTGCGTTCAAGTCCCGCTCCAGAGACTTGAGCACAAAAAGTCTAGGCTGACACTCCAGTGCAGTACTGAGGAGTGCTGCAGAGTTGGAGGTGCCATCTTTTGGATGAGATGTTGAACTGAGGCCCCGTCTGCCATCTGAGGTGGACGTAAAAGATCCTATGGCACTACTTCGAAGAAGAGCAGGGGAGTTATCCCCAGTGTCCTGGCCAATATTTATCCCTCAATCAACATCACTAAAACACTATCTGGTCATTATCACATTGTTGTTTGAGGGAGCTTGCTGTGCGCAACTTGGCTTCCTACATTACAACAGTGACTGCACTTCATAAAGTACTTAATTGGCTGTAAAGCGCTTTGGGACACCTGGTGGTCGCAAGTCTTTCTTTTTAACTCCCTTGGGCTCAAATCTGCGACGTTGTAGTACATATAGCTTAAAGATGCTCCCTTTCCCTCTTAGAATCGGGGAGCTTGCCTATCTGTATCTCAGTTCTGCCTAGACGCGGGCCTCTCTGATGAGAGGTTAGACATACAACCTGCTCCCTAGGCCTCCCCCAATGCTTGCCTTGGGTGGCTGACAGGAACTACATGCCCAGACAGGTTCAGATCTGAACTGAACAGAACGGGACAATCAAATTTTCACTCTCCTGCGTGAGTGCATTAGTGTTCAAGGCCACTGCATGACCAAAGATACCATCATTTTTTAATTCCAGCTTCTCCAGTGGCATTTGTTGGGGTTTCTTTTGATCATTATGATACAAATTTAATTTAGCTCATCTCTGGCGGCTCAGTGAGTAAATGTATTGCCCAATGAGGTACCTAGTCATACAGACCAAGAAGATCCCACATTGAACCTCCCAATCTGTGCTCAGTGAGCTGATCTTAATCAAGGTGGCAGTTGGGGAGCTACAACTGGCCTCAGTGCCCTTGGGGTGGGGGAGCAAATTCAGCCAGTGTCCCTGTGAAAATTGGGTGAGGACAAGATGAAGCTGCAATTCCTTCCACAGTTGAAGAGCCTGGTGATATTCAATTTCCAGGGTCACACATGAAGAACGGGTGCTTGGGCAAGGAACAAGGGTGGAGGGTAGTTGGAGCGCATGGAACTGTATTCCAGCAAGAGTCAGTGCCTTCAGGTGAGAAGGCACGAACGTTAGAGAGGGGTACTCAAGTTTGAAGTCCCAAATACAATCCATCGAGCCATTGTTCTCCTCTGTATATAAGCTTGGAAAAGAAACACCACAGATAATTGAACTCAACAGATGGGGCAAATGAACCTACTCTTCCTGAACTATAACCAAGATTCCCAAAGTAGAAGACCCAAAGATTGCATTGGTGGTTCAGTTTAATAGTTGGTTTAGCCATGTTCTTCAGATGTCGACCAGTAGCCATACAAAGAAGGTGCTCTTATATGAGCTGAAATAAAGCAAACATCCCCACAGTGGGAAGCAACACATCGCTGACAGCTGGGAGGGCTTCACACAGGACAGCCCACATTGATGCACACACCGAATGCTGCTCTCTCTCACTTGAAAAACAAATGCCTACGTGACTGGAGCAAGACACGAGAAAGCTACAAACCATACGGTGACTGGCCAACTCCAGCAACAGCTTGCATTTATATAGCACCTTTAACACAGTTAAATGTCCCAAGGTGCTTCACAGGAATGTAAATCAGACAAAAATTGATACTGAGCCAAAGAAGGAGATTTTTTTTTTCTCGTATTATTAGTGACTTTGTGCTGCTGATTTCTTCAGGTAACATCAGGGCAACTCAGTACCACGCCTATTGGTCCAATTTATATATATTTTTTTATTTTAAAATTGAAGAAGGAGATATTTGGATGGGTGACCAAATGCTTGGTCAAAGAGGTAGGTTTTAAGGAGGAGATAAAGGTGGAAAGGTGAAGAGGTTTGGAGAGGGACTCCAGCCAGACTACAAACAATCCAAGAATATTGCATCCAGTTTTGGGTACCTTCCTTTAGGAAGGATGTCATGGTCAACGAGACGGTGCAGATTTTCATTGGGGCTGATTATCATCCTCCTACTGCCCTGTACATGCTGAAAATTCAGGCAGTAGGCAATCAAATTTAAAAAAAAATACAACCTACTGCCTGCTTGAGGGTGACCCGGCTCGATTTTCCAGCAGACCTCAAAATAGGCCAGTGTCCCCGTCCAAAGTGGCAGGACAGTAGTGTCAGCCTTGGCACAGTGGTAGCACTCTCACCTCTACATCAGAAGGTTGTGGGTTCAAGCCCCACTCCAGAAACATGAGCTCATAATCCCAGCTGCACCGTCGGAGGTGCCATCTCGGGTGCATGTGAAAGTTCCCATGGCACGATTCAAAGACCACCAGGAGAGTTCTCCTACTGTTCTGTCCAATATTTACCCCTCAACCAACAACACTAGATTATCTGATCATTATTTCATTACTGTTTGTAGTACCTGGCAGTGTGCAAATTGCCAGCTGTATTCCCTACATTACAACAGTGACTGCACTTCAAAAAGTATTTCATTAGTTGTAAAGCGCTTTGGGACATCCAGAGGTCGTGAAAGGTACTATATAACAAGTTATTCTTCTTACTGCAACGCTTTGTAGTTTCCACTTTCCAAAC
The DNA here is from genome assembly GCA_030390025.1 of Squalus acanthias. Lineage (NCBI taxonomy): Eukaryota > Metazoa > Chordata > Chondrichthyes > Squaliformes > Squalidae > Squalus > Squalus acanthias. Next base: position 35,473,145 of record CM059432.1, on the reverse strand, counting down.
AAACCATGTGAGAATCCGTGTTTGCTCTGAGTCACATGAGTTTTCTAAGCACGATACTTGTAAGCTCACGCTCCATTTGGCCACTCCACAGAACTGTTCTGATGTACTCACTGTTTACCATTTACTTAGTTCTAACAGCAGCAGAGTACAAACTCTAGTCTGGAGAGCTTCAACTTAACCCTTTCACCAACACATTCCCTTCACTCACACACACACACCACAGAGCAGGAAGAATGTGCAACCGCCCCCCCCCCCCCACCACACTGAATTCACCATCGCAGTCTTGTTATTACTGGAGGTGGTGGCAAAGAATATTCTGCACTTCCTGACATGAACAGAGTTGGCTTTGGTCTGCCTCTCATGCACCTGCTGGCAGCAGGCGGTGGTGTTAGTGGAGGCCTGAAATGGGAGCAGGGCGGGGGGAGGGGGAAGGTTGAAGCAGTAGTAATGAACGTCTGGGGGCATTGAGCTTCTAAGGGGCGGGGAGAGCAAGTGCAAGGGTGCAAGAAGGGAGGCAAGGCTGCCAGAGTTCTGGAGTCACAGGTCCTGGTGCTACCTTAACCTTAAAAGAGCATCCATTTCCCGAATAGTTTGCCATTTGATCTTCCCACATTAACCATCCTATGGGCATGCTGAGTCAACTTAGTGTCAATGGATGTCAATACAGTGGCAGTGTTATGCTGAGAGTCCTACCCCCACCAGGAACTGGACTGAATGTCCCAAAACTCATTTCATGTAGAGTCCTTACAGTCAGCAGACAGAAGAGACTTTCATCTCCTCAGTCTGCATTTGAACCCAGACCCTAGAGGTGAAAGAACTGTACATTACACTAATGCATTATCCAGTCCTTGCACATACTTGTTTAACCCCTAAAGCACTGATCGTAGTTATTACACTATCAGTCTTGAACTCCTTTTAAAAAAGAATACGGGTTAATCATGTAATCCTTTTTGTGTAGAATTAATCCCCAGAAGTCATAAAATAATGCTGCCAAACCCGTCTGTACGCCCAAATGCTTTCTTCAAATCTGATCACTGAATTGAATCATGGAGTAAGTTTCTTGTCAAAGCCTCTGAGCTAGGAAGGGGAAAAAAAAATGACATGGTTCCCACAGCTGATTGCTACATGTGCAGACACATTTGGGTTGCTTGTGATGCCTCCCAGAGTCAAATAGTCACCAATAATCACTGCCTAGTCACTTGGGTGAGGTACCCTGGGGCACCCCAGCACAAGTCAGTGTCTGAAGGAGAGAAGTGGGATGGGATGGGGATGGGAGGGGGTGGGGTGGGGAAGGATTTTGAGGCTCTACCTGGACCTCCGGACAGACCAGCACTTTGTCATGGCCTCGCCCAAATCTCGAAAGGGAGATGAGGCGCTGTGGGCAAGAGATAAATCAGTGGGAAATAGAAAGTCGGCTCGATTCCCTGGAATTTTTTTCAAAAGTCTTGTGTGATGCCCATAAAGGGGTTCGATTTTGAGGGTTGAATTCCACACAAATGTACACAGCCTGCGCCGGAGAGTCCAAGGAGTGGCTCCATCCGAGGACCCAGCACAGCCTACTGCTTCAGTCCCTGAAGCAAAAGCTAATCCAATCCAATCCTCAGACAAACCCTGCCATGGGAATTGCCGTTTCCAACACAATGCACACATTATATATGTATATATAAACAGTATTGCACCCAAACCAATCACTATAAATAATCCACTGCAACAAAAATAACACCACCTTCAGGAAATGGTGACACGAATGAAAAAAACAATTCATTTTCTTCCAGTACAACACATGCCATTTGAAAACTTTAAGGAGCAGCCAGATTTTAGACAGATGCAATGTAACCAATCCTAAACCCGGGGGTATACAATCCCAGATATCACGCATTGGAAACCGATTAGAATTGACTTATATTGGACTGTGGCTGCACCGATTGCATTGGATCTCGCTTTGACACCAGAAATAGCGAGATGTTTTTTGCTCTCTGAATAAACACACCACACTATAGCCAAGAATGAACCAGTTTAACACTTATAATGCGAATCGGTCGGCAACACGCCCTTCCCCCCTCTCTCCATCTGAATATCACTCCAACTCTTATTTTCAGACAACTCTTCTAAAAAAAAATTAAACTGGCCACAAATAAAATACAAGCCACACTCTGCCTAAAGGACATTATATTAAAAAAAACTCAATGCATTTTTTGGCCACAACAAGTCTTGAATTGCATTTAAAAACCTGATTAAATAAATCATAAATTGGCGGGGGCGGGGAGGAGAGGGAAATTAAAGATATTCTACAACTCTCCTACCTTCAAACACAGTAAGGCCGGCTACACACACACACATATATATAAATTCAACCAATAAACATTTTCTAAATCAGCATAAACAGAGATAGCAACCTCCAACCATCGTGCAATAATAATTCTCCCAAACGAGGAATCGCGTTTACATTAATAAGGAAGAAAATAAAAGTAGAATTAAAAGATGAATCTCAAACACAACAACGCAACGCAAAAAGCATCTGGTTGCTTTTGTCACGGTGCATTGACCATCGATTTCTTTTAATATGTGCTTTTCTTTGCAAGCGAAGGTAAGAGTTGAGACAGGAGCCTAGCGGCCCTGGCCCCGCGCTACAGGTGTGCACTCACCTTGGTGAAGTACAACATCCACAGCTCGTACAGCCTCTCCTTCGAAGCCATTCCTCGGCCGGCAAAAGCAGTGGTTTCTTCGTTTTATTAATTTATTATTTCCTCTCTCTTCTCTCACACTCGCAGTTTTTTCTTGCAACTCTTCATCCCTGCTTTCCTCTTCTCCCCCGTTGTTGCAAAAAAGATTTTTGAATGTGAAATTATTGCCTTGTTGCAAAAAAATGTTGCAAAGAATTCAGCATCAGTGAAGATTTTCTTTCCTCATCCTTTTCTTTTCCAGCAAGCTGGGGTTCTTCGCTTTGTATTTTTAAATAAAACCTTTAATTAAGTTAAAAGTTGCTCCGGCTGAATATTCTTTCTTTTCTCTCTCTTTCACACAATGAGCGCTTCCGCCATCTCGGTTCCGGGCTTTCTTTTTTTCTTTTATGTTGTTGCTTCTGTTGATTTTTTTTTTTGGCTGAATATATTTGCTCCTCTGTGTGTACGTGCACGCGGATGGCGGGCCGGCCCTCTGCCGGGGGCGCGCCTGCAGACACAGACCCTAAAATTGCGGCAGGGGGGGGAAACACAGGCGCGCTCCACAATAATTCCCCAGAGTGCGGGCGCGCGCCTCCGTTCCCAACTCGCGAGGAAAGAGCAAAGTGCGCCCCTGCGGGTGCGCGCGCTTCTGGCAGCTAAACGCAAGGGCGTCAGGTGCGAGGGAGCGCGCGGCCAGGTGAAGTGTCTTTCCACTGGTACCGTCACCAGTCCATAATATTATTTATTTTAGTCACTACAATAGCAACAGTCACTGCACTTTAGTCATTCATTGTATGTGAAGCACTTTGAGATGTCTGATCAGTACTTTATAAATATTGACCGAATTTGTATGGTGTTTTTACCCAGATAATCCAGTTGGAAGCTTCCCAGTAAATTATATGATTCTCCAAAAAAAAGGGTTAAGGCCAAAGAGAGTGGGACTAAGGGAACGGTAATGTCACTGGGCTAGTAATCCAGAGGCCTGGACTAATGACAGCTGGGGAATTTAAATTCAGTTAATTTAATATATCTGGAATAAAAAGCTAGTATCAGTAATGGTGACCATGAAACTATCGGATTGTCATAAAAACCCATCTGGTTCACTAATGTCCTTTAGGGAAGGAAATCTGCCATCCTTACCTGGTCTGGCCTATCTGTGACTCCAGACCCACAGCAATGTGGTTGACTCTTAACTGCCCTCTGAAATGGCCTAGCAAGTCACTCAGTTGTAACAAACCGCTACGAAACAAAATAATAAGAATGAAACCGGACAGAGCACCCGGCATCGACTTCGGCACCGGCTACGGACACGGCAACGGCACAACTAGCCTAGTCAACCCTGCAAATCCTCCTCACCAACATCTGGGGACTTGTGTCAAAATTGGGAGAACTGTCCCACAGACCAGTCAGGCAACAGCCTGACATAGTCATAATCACAGAATCATACCTTTCAGCCAATGTCGCAAACTCCTCCATCACCATCCCTGGGTATGTCCTGTCCCACCGGCAGGACAGACCCACCTGGGGTGGCGGCACAGTGGTATACAGTCGGGAAGGAGTGGCCCTGGGAGTCCTCAACATTGACTCCGGACCCCGTGAAGTCTCATGGCTTCAGGTCAAGCATGGGCAAAGAAACCTCCTGCTGATTACCACCTACTGCCCTCCCTCAGCTGATGAATCAGTACTCCGCCATGTTGAACATCACTTGGAAGAAGCACTGAGGGTAGCAAGGGCACAGAATGTACTCTAGGTGTGGGACTTCAATGTCCATCACCAAGAGTGGCTCAGTAGCACCACTACTGACCGAGCTGGCCAAGTACTGAAGGACATAGCTGCCAGTCTGGGCCTGCGACAGGTGGTGAGAGAACCAACATGAGGGAAAAACCTACTTGACCTCATCCTCACCAATCTACCTGTCGCAGATGCATCTGTCCATGACAGTATTGGTAGCAGTGACCACTGCACAGTCATTGTGGAGACGAAGTCCCGTCTTCACACTGAGGACACCCTCCATCGTGTTGTGTGGCACTACCACCGTGCTAAATGGGATAGATTCAGAACAGATCTAGCAGCTCAAAACTGGGCATCCATGAGGCGCTGTGGGCCATCAGCAGCAGCAGCAGCATTGTATTCCACCACAATCTGTAACCTCATGGCCCGGCATATCCCTCACTCTACCATTACCATCAAGCCAGGAGACCAACCCTGGTTCAATGAGGAGTGTAGAAGAGCCAACCTGGGGAAGCTGCAACACAGGACTACATGCATGCTAAAAAACAGAAGCAGCATGCTATAGACAGGGCTAAGCAATCCCACAATCAAATCAAAGCTCTGCAGTCCTGCCACATCCAGTCGTGAACCATTCAACAACTAACAGGAGGAAGAGGCTCCATGAATATCACCATCCTTTTTTTTATTATTCATTCACAGGATGTGGGTATCACTGGCAAGGCCAGCATTTATTGCCCAGCTAGGCCATTTCAGAGGGTAGTTAAGAGTCAACCAGATTGCTGTGGGTCTGGAGTCACATATAGGCCAGACCAGGTAAGAACAACAGATTTCCTTCCCTGAAGAACATTCCTGAACCAGATGGCTTTTTACAACAATCCAATAGTTTCATGGTCACCATTACTGACACTAGCTTTTTCTTCCAGATTTATTTTAGCTAATTGAATTTAAATTCCCAGCCTGCCATGGTGGGATTTGAACTCTTATCTTCAAATTATTAGTCTAGGCCTTTGGATTACTAGTTCAGTAACATTACCACTATCCTACCGTTCCTCAATGACGATGGAGCCCAGCACGTGAGTGCAAAAGACAAGGCTGAAGCGTTTACAACCATCTTCAGCCAGAAGTACCAAGTGGATGATCCATATCGGCCTCCTCCTGAGGTCCCCATCATCACAGAAGCCAGTCTTCAGCTAATTTGATTCACTCCACGTGATATCAAGAAACGGCTGAGCGCACTGGATACAGCAAAGGCTGTGGGCCCCGACAACATCCCGGCTGTCCTTCTGAAGACTTGTGTTCCAGAACTAGCCGCGCCTCTAGCCAAGCTGTTCCAGTACAGCTACAACACTGGCATCTACCCGACAATGTGGAAAACTGCCCAGGTATGTCCTGTCCACAAAAAAGCAGGACAAATCCAATCCGACTAATTACTGCCCCATCAGTCTACTCTCAATCATCAGCAAAGTGATGGAAGGTGTCATCGACAGTGCTATCAAGCGGCACTTACTCACCAATAACCTGCTCACTGATGCCCAGTTTAGGTTCTGCCAAGACCACTCTGCTCCCGACCTCATTACAGCCTTGGTCCAAACAGGGACAAAGGAGCTGAATTCCAGAGGTGAGGTGAGAGTGACTCCCTTGACATCAAGGCAGCATTTGACGGCGTGTGACATGAAGGAGCCCTGGTAAAACTGAAGTCAATGGGAATCGGGGGAAAACTCTCCACTGGCTGGAGTCATTAGTGTTAGGGGGGGATTAAATATGTGGGGTTATGGGGATAGGATGGGATATGTTAGGGGGAATTAAATACGTGGGGTTACGGGGGTAGGGTGGGATATGTGTACTGTGGGGATTAAAGCAGGGACAGGGTACTGGATTTGGATGATCAGCCATGATCGTATTGAATGGTGGAACAGGCTCGACGGGCTGAATGGCCTACTCCTGCTCCTAGATTCTATGTTTCTATGTTTCTATGTTTCTATACCTAGCACAAAGGAAGATGGTTGTGGTGATTGACGGTCAATCATCACAGCTCCAGGACATCGCTGCAGGAGTTCCTCAGGGCAGTGTCCTAGGCCCAGCCATCTTCAACTGCTTCATCAATGGCCTTCCCTCCAACTTAAGGTCAGAAATGAGGATGTTCGCTGATGACTGCACAGTGTTCAGTGCCATTCACAACTCCTCAGATAATGAAGCAGTCCATGCCCGCATGCAACAAGACCTGGACGACATTCAGGCTTGGGCTGATAAGTGGCAGGTAACATTTGCGCCACAGAAGTGCCAGGCAATGACTATCTCCAACAAGTGAGAGTCTAACCACCGCCCATTGACATTCAATGGCATTACCATTGCCGAATCCCCCACCATCAAAATAACTGGACTCTGTCTCTTTTTCAACGGTAATCAATATTAAATTATTTTTAACACCCAATTTGGTGTGGAAAGGGAGAGCTGTATGAATATGTTATGTGTCTAGTCAAACTTGAGATTTGGCCTATTGAAGCTTACATAGGAACATAGGAATTGCTAGACGAAAAAAGACCAAGGTCCATCTAGTTCACCTTCTACCATCTCAGTAGTCACATGATACAATGAGAATTAAGTTGTTGGCAAATAATCTCTATCAATTCGTCTACAACAGACCCAGACATGATGCGAGGTAAAACCCAGTGGTAGAGAGCTTTAGAAGCCATAGGTCCAAAGTCACCTGTTCCTCCAAAGCACTTACCACATGTCATGTCTCAAATTATTCATATACTGGATACCCAGGAAATGGTACCACTGACATAATCAGCTTTGTAAAACAAAGCTTCTTTTAATGGACTAGCCTTTTGAGGAATTCCAGTTGCACTTTAACATGTGATGTCTCCAGGCAATTCTTGACAAAAGGACAAAGTGAATCTCAGAATACAGCTGCCACAGTTCACGTTTTAAAAATGTTAGTGCCTTGGCTTTGCCACGAACCATCTAAAAATATACAGAACTAGTCAGGCTCCTGTGGCAGTGCACTTGGCACTCCAAGACCAAGTGTTGCATTCAGGTGAAGCAGAGTTAGAGGGCCAGAGCCCGTACACATAATTCAGTCTCCATTTTAAAGTCATACATTCTGTCCTTATTTTTATTTAATATTTAGAGTTTATACTATTGTTAATAGTTAAATAGAAAAACTGACAGTACTTTAACAAGCAGAGAAATTGAGTTGGTTGAGGCAACATTTCTCAGGGCTACTTGGGATGGGCAACAAATGTAGCCTTGCCAGCATTGCCCACATCCTGAGAAAATAATAAAGGAAAGTGGGCAGTTTCTACCCTTCCCCAGTGTGTGAGTATATTGCACTGCACCATGCATGTTACTTCTGGAGGCAGTGCTGGTGGTGAGCACACCTCTCAACAATCAAGTCTCACAAGGCATTCTATTTGTTGAACCCACAATAAATGTACCGTGGATCTCTTTGGCATTAAAGGACTGTCTAGAAGAAGGGAACAGTTGTCTGCATTACTATGCATTTTACCTCCCTAAGAGCACTACAGTGCACACATTAGGGTTGTTTAATGCATGATGAAACCTAAGGGAAACGTGTTGAATGGTGGGTACACTTACTTTCTGATAGCAGTGTACTTCTTTCCCATTTACACCCAGGGTGCAACGACTTGAGCGACTGCATTCATTCGATGGGTTACTTTAATCCATGCAGCTTACACCTCAAATTCACAGGAGGGGTACTTCGGCTCCAAAAGAGCCACCTTCATTTGCTGTACCTCCTGCAGCAAGATCACCAAGCTGTCATCTTCAAAAGGGTCAGTTTTCTGCACCTTTCTCCTCATCTTCATTTCTTAAGGAAGGAAAGATTTTTTTTGACCCACTCAATATTACCCTCCACTTTAGGGGGCAGCAGTTGTACCTTAAAAAGATGTAGAATGGGCAGATAGCAGACCCTCCAGTCAATGGGGCTGCTGGCCAGACTCCCCACACGTTTCTCCTGCTCAGGGAGGATGATGGGATGGGCTTGCAAAATTCGATGAAGCCAGTGCTCCACAGTCTCCCTCACCGCAAGCGTGCGCAACCCTAATTTTAGTGGCCTCACAAAATTGAAGCTTGTATATGTTTAATGTAATTTATTTGGGAATTCATTGGCAGGCAGGATCATCTCAAGTTTAAAATGTCTCTGTTACTTTTTGGAAGGTTTATCCATCTCGCTGTATCAGATAAAATAGGCACTTATAGAGATGACAAGGAGCATGAGTCACCTCTGGATTTTTTTTTTAGCAATTATAAAAAAACTTGCGTTTATATGGCGCCTTTCATGACCACTGGACGTCCCAAGGCGCTTTACAACCAATGAAGTACTTATTGAAGTGTAGTCACTGTTGTAATGTAGGAAACACGGCAGCCAATTTACGCACAGCAAGCTCCCACAAATAGCAATGTGATAATGACCAGATAATCTGTTTTTTTTAGTGATGTTAATTGAGGGATAAATGTTGGCTAGGACACTGGGGAGAGCTCCCCTGCTCTTCATCAAAGTAGTGCCATAGAATCTTTTACGTCCACCTGAGAGGGCAGACGGGGCCTCGGGTTAACGTCTCAGCCCAAAGACAGCACTGGAGTGTCAGTCTAGATTTTTGTGCTCACAGATGACGCCATTAATTGAGCTGGTCAGGCCAAAAATGTCTCAAGGTTCGTATGGATCTCAAAGGTAAGGCTTTTAGTTTGGATCTGCGCCTCTAATGTGGAAACAGATATTTGGTAATACATCTGGAAAAATATAACAGTTCTATATTTAAGAAAACACACAGTAAATGCAATATACAATAAACATATGGATCACATTCCTCATGACATTTAAACTCTATGTGCACGGGCACACACACACATATTTATAAATTTATTATATGTCATATATATATATTTATACTGAGCGGTAAGTGGCTTCAATGGACAAGGGACGGATTTGATATGTTCATAATTGCTGCAATCTCTTACCCTTATTCAGCCCTTTGATTCTGGACATGGGATAATGTGGTTGGTACTAATTCAGAAACATTTATTTTGAGTTTAATAGTGTAGATAACTCAACCTATAAGGAAACAATTCCTACAGTATCAGCTGTGGCTCAGTGGGTAGCACTTTTGCCTCTGAACCAGAAGGTTGTGGGTTCAATTCCCACTCCAGAAACTTAAGCATAAACATCTTGGCTGACATTCCAGTACAGTACTGAGGGAATGCTGCACTGTTGGAGGTAGTCTTTTGGAGGAGACATTAAACTGATGCCCTGTCTGCTCTCTCGGGTAAGATGTAAAAGATCCCATGGCACTATTTTGAAAAAGAGCAGGGGAGTTATCCCCTCACCTCCCCTTTCAGCATTCCGCAGGGACCGCTCCCTCCGCGACACCCTAGTCCACTCCTCTACCACCCCCAGCACCCCTTCCCCTTCGCCCGGCACCTTCCCGTGCACGCGCAGGAGATGCAACACATGCCCTTACACCTCCCCTCTTCCCACTGTCCAGGGCCCCAAACACCCCTTCCAGGTGAAACAGCGATTTACTTGTACTTCCTGCAATTTAGTATACTGTATTCGCTGCTCACGATGTGGTCTCCTCTACATTGGGGAGACCAAACGCAGATTGGGTGACCGCTTTGCGGAACACCTCCGTTCAGTCCGTAAGGGGGACCCCGAGCTCCCGGTGGCCTGTCACTTTAATTCACCGCTTCACTCCCACTCTGACCTCACCGTCCTCGGCCTATTACACTGTTCCACGGAAGCGCAGCGTAAGCTCGAGGAACAGCACCTCATCTTTCGTTTAGGCACGCTACAGCCCTCTGGACTCAATATCGAGTTCAACAATTTTAGATCATAACCTCAGCTCCAATCACATTTATATTTTATTTTTTCCACCCTTTTATTTGCCCCCCCCCGCCTTTTTTTTCCTCCTAGAAGCTGGCAGCTGTCCTTCATTCTGCCAGTGGATTTCACACTTCTTTCAGCCTTAATCTGTCACATTAACACCACCTCTAGCCTTGCATATCTCTTAATGTCTCTTAATGTCTCTTCATTCCCCCCTTTGTTCTTTTATCCCCTCCCCCTTTTCCCAGCTTTACTCTGGCCTTAAATCTATTTGATTTCCGGCTCTTCACAGTTCTGACGAAAGGTCATCGACCTGAAACGTTAACTCTCTTTCTCTCTCCACGGATGCTGCCTGGCCTGCTGAGTTTTTCCAGCGTTTTCTGTTGTTATTTGAGTTATCCCTGGTGTCCTGCCAATATTTATCCCTCAATCAACAACAAAAACAGATTATCTGGTCATTATCACACTGCTGTCTGTGGGAGCTTGCTGTGCACAACTTGGCTGCCACGTTTCCTACATTATAACAGTGACTGCACTCCAAAAGTACTTCATTGGCTGTAAAGTGCGTTGAGACGTCTGGTGGTCGTGAAATGCACCATATAAATGCAAGTCTTCCTTTTTTCTTTTTTACATGTAGTTCCACATATATAAATGAGTAGACTTTAAACTGAGTACCCTTGTTGGATAACTCAGTGTGTAAGCGTGAACCATTTTAAAAATAGATTGTGTTTTTCCACTCTCTCTTGTGTTACAAGCCTCTAATTTACTTTCAATGTTTTGGTGATAGACTATTTGGCGTGACGTCATTGGGTGAATCGATGCGCTCGGCGTTCCCTCCCCGGCGCTTGCCGATCGTCCTGTGAGCGGCTGGCCACGACTGCCGTGGGGGCTGTCGGGAAGATGGCGGATCGAGCCGGGAAACTACAGGAGGAGGCGCTGAAGAGGAAGGAGCGGCTGAGAGCGCTGCGGGAGCGGCAGCTGCAGGTAAGGGAGTCCGGGGTCACACAGGCCGGGGTGCTGAGTACTGGACTCACCCTACCGCCTTCTACTCCCCCCCCCCCCCCCCCCCCCCAACCCTGTCTCTAGGCCTCTGTTTACAGCCTGGAAAAAGGGAATAATATAACACTCCAGCAGTATTTATATATCAGATTTAGTGGTCTAAGCAGGGAGAAAGGGGCTGGAGGTGCAGGGAGTCGGGCGGCAGAGAATGTGGGAATGAAGGGGCAGAGAACCAGGGTGGTATAGAGGGACAGGGGGAGCAAGGGGGACAGAGGGGCAGGGAGTGAGGGGGCGGTATAGAGGGCAGGGAGAGTGGGAATAAAGGGGCAGGGAGCGAGGGTGGGACAGAGGGGCAGGGAGAGTGGGAATAAAGGGTCAGAGAGCGAGGGTGGGACAGGAGGGCGGGGAGAGTGGGAGCAGGAGCGAGGGTGCAGGGAGTGCGGGGGCAGGGAGTGAGGGGCGTAGGGAGAGCCAGAATGGTATAGAGGGGCTGGGAGAGTGACAGAGGGGCAAGCAGTTCACAGCAGGAACAGGCTAAATATCTTAGGCAGCAAATGGGATGGGGCAGTGGAGGGGGATGCAGGGGAGGAGGAATTTAGGGCATGTAAGGGGAATTCAGTGTAGGAAAGGAAGGATTGATCAGTGGGAGGGGGATTTGGGAGGGGAGAGGCATTCATGCAGAGGATGGATGTTCGATCAGTGAGAGGGAAATTTGATCAATGGAAGACGATTCAGGTCAATGGGAGGGAGGTTTGATCCATGGGAGGGGATTCAGGGGAGGGATGTTAGATCATTGGGAGGGGGATTCAGGGGAGGGATGTTAGATCATTGGGAGGGGGATTCAGGGGAGGGATGTTAGATAATTGGGAGGGGGATTCAGGGGAAGGAGGTTAGATCATTGGGAGGGGGATTCAGGGGAGGGAGGTTCGATTGATGTGTCGTATTTAACCCCAGATGAGTTTCCAACCACACATCTACTCCATCACCAAGATTGCCTACTTCCACATCGGTAACGTCGCCCGACTCTGCCCCTGCTCCTGGTCCGGAAACACCTCAATTTAAAAATTCTTATCCTTGTTTTCAAGTCCCTCCATGGCCTCGCCCCTCCCTATTTCTATACTCTCTTCCAGCCCTACAACCCTCCGAGATCTCTGCGCGCCTCCAATTCTGGCCTCTTGGGCATCCCTGATTTTAACCGCTCCACCATTGGTAGCCATACCTTCAGCTGCCTAGGCCGAAGCTCTGGAATTCCCTCCCTAAGCCTCTCTCTTTAAGACGCTCCTTAAAACCTATCTCTTTGACCAAGCTTTTGGTCATCTAATATCTCCTTATGTGGCTCAGTGTCAAATTTTGTTTGATAATACACCTGTGGAGTGCCTTGGGGCTTTGCTACAGAAAAGATGCTATATAAATGTAAGTTTAATTGGAGGGGAATTCTATTAATGGAAGGGGGATTTAGGACAGGAGATGGAGATATGGAGCAGTGGAAGAGGATTCATGGCATGGTTTGATCAGTGGTATATTACTGACAGACCACAAGCTCTGATATATATTACAGCAGGTGTCAGTAATATAACACTTCTGTAGTACTATATACATCAGAACTAGTGGTCTGTTATATGCATATAACAGGAGTGTTATATTACTATGTACTTGTACGTAATAGGTATTCATATTAATATTTTAAAATTAATTTTTGGGTTGAGGCCATTGCTGACGAGGCTGGCATTTATTGCCCATCTTTATTTGCTCTGAGAAGGTAGCGATACAACTGAGGGCAGTTAAGAGTCAACCACATTTGTGGGTGACTGGAGTCACATATCCAGACCGGGTAAGGATGGTAGGTTTACTTCTCTGAAGGGCGTTCGTGGACCAGATGAGATTTTTACGACAATCCGACAGCTTCATGGTCACTTACTTTATATGCAGAATTTAAAAACTGAATTCAGATTGCCAGTGGTGGGATTTGAACTCCCGTTCTCTGGATTATGAATCGTGCAACATAACCCCTAAGTGACCGTACCAACTAATTGTGGTGTTATTATCTTTGCAATTATGCAGCGACTCATCAAATCAAAATCTCTCAATGTGCTTCACCCAATGGATGACTTTGGGAGTGCAGTGATTCTTATTATGTAGGATGTAGCTGTTCTGGATCAGCATTGCCTCACAATGGGGTAGTGGGGTGAATGACCAATTAACTTTTTTTTTTGGATTGTGGTGTTTTGAGGGAGGAATGTTGGCCAAGAAATCAGGACAGCTCCTTGCTCATTGAATGGTCCTATGGAATCTTGAACGCAGTTTAAATGGTGTTGGTTTGCTCATCATATTCAAAAGGTGCCATCCCCAGCAATGCCGCACTCCCTCAGTGCTGCACTGTTGCGTCAGACTGGATCATAAGCTCAAGCCTCTGCTGTGTGGGGGTGTGCACCCAGAACCCTCTGACTGAGAGTGCTACCAAACTGACAACATGTTAATTCAGTTAATGGCTCCTCCCTAGAGTGTGGGTGAAAAGGAAGCTGTTACTATGCTGCTGCTGTGTGCGATAAGGTTGAGTTTGGACTGCGGTTGAAAGAGGAAGTTGCTGCTGCAGTTTTGTTGCAGTGGATTCAGATCATGTAAACACAAGAATACTTTCATCTGACTTCGAAGAGCTTATGGAATTATCGAGAAATATTCCAAGTATTTGGAATAATTTGGCCCAAGGGAATCGATTTGTAAAAATAACTTTAAAAGTAAAACTCTGGCTTAGAAGCTACAGAGCTCACTAAAACATCTGTTGGGATAGGTTACTGCCCTTGGTGAGCAGACAAAGCAAGGAAGCTGGAGATGTATACACGGTGATTTGTATTGGCAAAGGACATGGGAGTCAATGACCGCAGCTCTTGTGCGTCGATTAACTCAGATTCTTGTGTGTGACAGTTTTTTTGTGCTCAGGAACTGTTAGTCCTGGGGAGTGGAGCACACAGTACCTCCAGAGTCAGATGTAGATTAAAGTTCCTTGTGCTCTGCTCCAACATCTTCCTCAGCTCCAACTTCAGAAGGCTGCCTGCTATTGCTGCATTGTGACATTTCCCACAACAGTGATCCTGCAGCCCGTTCAGTGCCTAATTAGGAGCAGTTTTAAGATCCATGGGTGCATCCTCTGGATGTGATTGTGGCTGCCTTCTAGTAATTGCTTTTGACAAGGCCCTTCAGTCAACTACATAGTGTTGGACTGGGGTCTCTTGCACGCCAGTCTGGGTAGGGTGGCCGGTTCCCTTCCCTGAAGGACATTAGTGAACGGGTTGGGTTTTTACAATATTCCTGTGTCTTTCATGGTAATTTGTTTTGGTGCCAACCAACAATTTACTGGACTTATTGAGTTCAGTTGCATGTTTTGCAGCAGTGGGATTTGAACTTGCGAGCTCTGGGTTGTTAGTCCAATACTGTTACTGCACCCCACACCGTGGGACGTTTTACTACGTTAAAGGGGCTATATAAATGAAAGTTGTTGTTGAAACTGGTAACAGACCCTCACAGCCTGCGCACACACAGGAGACTTCTGGCTGAATTTGAAGAGAGGTGAAATGTGGTGTCTAGACCCTGCAGATTAGCTCTTTTTTAAAAAAAAAAGGCTGCAAGGAAAGAAACACAATGAAATAACTTGAGTTTATATCCTGCCGTATCACAGCTCAAAGCACTTCATAGCTGATAAATAACAACAACAACTTGTATTTATATAGCACCTTTTAATGTAGTACAACATTCCAAGGCACTTCACAGGAGCGTAATAAAACAAAATTTGACACCGAACCATATAAGGTGATATTAGGACAGAGGACTAAAAGCTTGGTCAAAGAGGTAGGGAGGGATTTCCAGAGCTTAGGGCCTTAGCAGCTGAAGACATGGCCACGAACGGTGGAGCGATTAAAATTGGGAACGTTCAAGAGGCCAGAATTAGAGAAGCTCAGATATCTCGGGGTTGGGGGGGGGGGGGGGGGCGCGGTTGTGGGGCTGGAGGAGATTACAGAGATAGGGAGGGGCGAGGAGGCCATGGAGGGATTTGAAAACAAGGATGAGAATTTTGAAATTGAGGTGTTGCTTAACTGGGAGCCAATGTAGGTCAGCGAGCAACAGAGTTTTGGATGATCTCAAGTTTAAGGAGAGTAGAACATGGGAGGCCGGCCAGGAGTGTGTTGGAATAGTCAAGTCTAGAGGTAACAAAGGCATAGATGAGGGTTTCAGCAGCAGATGAGATGAGCTAAGGCAGGGGTGGAGTTGGGCGATGTTCCGGAGGTGGAGATAGGTGGTCTTAGTGATGGCACGGATATGTGATCGGAAACTCATCTCGGGGTGAAATATGACAGCAAGGTTGTGAACAGTCTGGTTCAGCCTCACGCAGTTGGCACGGAGAGGGGATGGAGTCGGTGGCTAGGGAACGGAGCTTGTGGCAGGGACTGGATACGCTGGCTTCAGTCTTCCCAATATTTAGAAAATTTCTGCTCATCCAGTATTGGATGTCAGACAAGCAGTTTGACAATTTACAGACAGTGGAGGGGTCGAGAGAGGTAGTGGTGAGGTAGAGCTGGGTGTCGTCAGCGTGCATGTGGAAACTTGCACTGTGTTTTCGGATGATGTCGCCGAAGGGCAGCATGTAGATGAGAAATAGGAGGGGGCCAAGGATAAATCCTTGGGGGACAATAGAAGTAATGGTGCGGATGCAGAAAGATGAGCAATTACAGGTGATTCTCTGGCTGCGATTAGATAAGAATGGAGCCAGGCGAGTGCAGTCTCACCCGGCTGGGCGATGGTGGAGAGGCATTGGACGAGGATACTGTGGTTAACCGTGTCAAAGGCTGCAGTCGGGTCGAGAAGGATGAGGAGGGATAGTTTACCTTTGTCACAGTCACATAAGATGTCATTTGTGACTTTGAGAGCCATTTTGGTACTGTGGCGGGGTGGAAACCTGATTGGAGGGATTCAAACATGGAGTTCCGGGAAAGATGGGCATGGATTTGGGAGGCGACAACACGTTCAAGGACTTTGGAAAGGAAAGGGAGGTTGGACACAGTTGACCACATCTTCCCAGGAGTTTTCCCGGTGTCTGGGCCAACATTCTTCCCTCAGCCAACAGCACCAAAAACATGAAATCATTGCTGTCTGTGACATGTTGCTGGTTGAAAACAGGCTGCTGTGTTTGCCTACCTAATATCAGTGACTGAACTACAAAAATCATTCTCCCCCCCCTCCTCCCCAAAGCGGCTGTCTTCTGTTGTTTCGGTACATAGGAACAGGAGTAGGCCTTTCAGCCCCTCGAGCCTGTTCTGCCATTTAATTAGATTATGGCTAATCTGTATTTTAACTCCATATCCCTTAATATCCCTAGCTAAATCTAATCTCAGTTTTGACATTTTCAATTGACCTAGCCTCAACAGCTTTTTAGGGGAGTGAGTTTCAGATTTCCACTAACCTTTGTGTGAAGAAGTGCTTGCTGATGTCACCCTTGAGCGGCCTAGCTCTAATTTTAAGGGAATTGCTCCCTTGTTCTTTATCCCTCACCAGACAAAATAGTTTCCATCTAGCCTGTCAAATCCTTTAATCATTTTAAAAACCTCAATTAGATCACCCCTTAATCTTCTATACGCAAGGGAATACAAACCTAGTCTATGCAACCTGTCCTTACAATTTAATCCTTACAGGGCAGTACTTCTTGAAACTGTATGTCTGAAGATGCATGTCTCTTGCTGCGAATAAAATACTTGCTAGCATTGCTCTTCCTCATAAGATGTCAGTTGGTAATACAGATTGCTGTCTTTTTGTGTGTGTGCAAGGCATAATACTGGTTATAATTACTGGTTTGGAGTATTTTTAATGGGTAGCTTTTGATGCTGGATGCACTAAACTGGTTTTGCGTGTACTTGGTGGGCCAGAATGAGAGCTGGTAAGTCCACCGGCAGCTTGCAAGACCCGCAGGGGAAAAAAAAGGACCTCTGGTACAGCTGGAACATCGAAGGTCGGATCATTTACTTCTCTGAAGGCAGCATTCTAACCGGTAAAGTGCAGAAATCTTTTCATGAGCATTATTGTCAGAAGTAGTTTTATTATGCGAGTGAGTTTGGATCAGATTGTCTCAGTTGGTAGTGTGCTTGCCTCCGGGTTAGATGGCTGTCGATTGGAGCCCGGATTGAGCACGTGATTCAGGCTGACACCAGTTAGGGACTGCCGGAGTGCTGCATCACGGAGGTGCTGCCTTCAGATGCGATCCAGAAGCGCTGGCCAAGTGGACGTTCAAAATATCCTGGGGCTATCTGAAGAAAAGTAGGGAGTTCTCCCAGTTTCTTGGCCAACATTCATCCCTCAGCCAACACGAGATTAAAGGGTTATTCATCTCATCGCCCTTGGTTCTTTGTGCACATTAGCTGCTTCGTTTACCTACACGAGAACAGCCACTGCACTTCAAAGTGATTTATTTTATATGAAGCCCTTCGGGATATTAAGATGTGATAGGTGCAATATAAATATGTCCCTTTTTTTTTAAAGAAAGCTAGTTGAGCGGCCACTAGTTTTTTAAAAAAAACAAAATGTTCCTCGACCTGAGCGCCCCCATCAGAAGTTTGTCAATGTTGCAAAGTCATCGTGACATGCGCAAAGCTGCTGCTATATAGGGATATGAAAAGGAAACGTGGTTTCAGTGTGAAGTCAAAACATTTTGAGTGATCCAAAATAGCTGTTTAACAGGCTGCAGAGAAAATGTTGGATCTTAAATTTTTTTTAAAGATAAACTTTTGCTGTTCCCTATGAAACCAACATTAGGGGATTGTGACTGATGCACAGGATTCACTCTGTCAGCTTCACTCTGAAGTATAATTGACCTGACTTGCAGAGCTCCACGAAAATGTGCGTCTACAAACCTGCCGTCGGATAGAGCATCTCTCGCCTCGCAAGCTAAATGGGAGAGGGTGGGAGTTGGAGAGTGTCTGTGTGCTTGCACTTCAGTGCAGTCCATCGCCCTGTTATACATTGTTCTACAAGTCAGTGCATTGTCAGCTGGATAAACAGGGGGATGCTTATCACTGCTTTGTGCTTGTCGTAGTTTTAACTGCTTGAACTTTAGTATCCTGTGCACACTTTGGGGAAGTAGTCCCTAAGCCTTGGTTCTGCCACCTTGCACACCTAAAATCCCTGGATCATACGGTTAATATGTATCTTGGAGAAAGAGTTTGCACTCCATATTGGGTAAGCAGAAGCTCAGTGGTTTGGAGACCGCTAAGCATGGTGAGGGAGGAATGTTGACCAGGCCAGCAGCTCCCTTTGAATTGTGCCGTGTGATCTTCAATATCCTGGAACAGACAGCGTGGTCTCCGTTTAACATCTCATCTAAAGGATGGCACCTTTGCCAGTGTAGTGCAGTGCTCCTTCGATCCTGCACTGAAGTCTCGGGTTACATTATGCTCTCAAGTCCGAGAATGGCATTTGAACCTAAATTTCTGATTCGGGTGTGAGTGCTACCAACTGTGCCAAACTGACATTTGACGAGCAGCAGTAGTAGAACCTGAAGTGCACTGGCATGCCAGGGACCGTGGGACTGTAACTAGAGGAGACCAGGAAGAACTCAAAATAGATAGGAAGGAGAGGGAAGCTGCAGTGTTGAGGCCAGTAAGTTTAAAAACCCAAAAGTAAGTTCATTTTTAGGGTGGCAAGGTTGTGTGATGCCTGATGATGAATACTGGAACAGCTCCTGATCAAAATGTTTGTGTCTAAGCAAAATATGTAAGAAAGTTAAAAAGCATGAAATTAAGCTTATCGTTCATGCACTCCTGTAATGTACTATTCACTGGATGTCTCTCCACTACACACTACATTGTTTAAAAGAAAACATGAGCTGTCCAATGGGTTCAGTATTTTTAGATGGTGAAAGGAGGGTCCTAGGTTTGATCCGTGGTCTATACTAAGCTTTCTGATCAAGGTTGGAGCACTAAAAAATTATTCTGTGTTCCTGAGCAAGGGAGGAGAAAAATTGTCCTGGGTTTCTGCTTCAAATGATTATCCAGAACCCCTGACTGACAGTGCGGGAAAGTGCTGAGTGGTGTTGACCCAGGGGCCGATGTTGAGACTCCTATTATGTATAATTTACATCAACGGCTTGAGTGCAAAAATACGAGGCAAACTGATCAAGTTTGTAGGTGATGTGGAACACGGAGGGGCAGTTGATTCCACGGTAGTAGCTCAGGAACTCAAATAGTCGAGAAGGATACACAAGTGGGCGGAACAATGGCAAATGAAATTTGCTGTAGACAATTGTAAAGATCAAAGGGTGACGAGTGTTTCATGGACAGTGTCAAACCAGCTGAGGGTGACAAAGATCTAGGGGTCTTAGTAGGCTTGTCACTCAACATGTCTGTCATGTCAACAGAAATCAACAAAAAAAATCGAATACTAAACTAGATGGCTCAAAGAGTAGAGTACAAGTCAGAGTAAGTCATGCTAAAACTGTACAAGACCACATCTTGAATACTGGTCAAGGTCTGGCCACCAAGACACAAGGGCAACGTTCTAGCCCTGGGGGCAGTGCACAGAAGAACCATGAGGCTGATCCCTGGTGTCAAAGGACAGAAGAAAGAAACTTGGACCTTTTAGCCGTCGGAGGTAAAGAAGCTTGTAAATGTTTTGGAAATAGTGGATATGGAAAATGAGTTCAAACTGACTGAGCGTAGTGCAAAGGAAACAGGTTCAAACTAGCAAAAGGCAAATTTAGGCCTGATCAAAACACAGAATGGACTCCCAGATTTAGCAGTGGAATCAACCATCCTGTAATTATTTAAGACACAATTAAATGTTGTGACCCGAGGCGGTGGTGAAAGCTCTTTCAGGATTAACAAGCTAAGATGGGTCGATTGGCCGCCTTTGTCCATATTTATCTTGTGTGGATGTTGGATGAGGACTGAATTGTGCCTGACTCTGATTCAACGCAGTGACACAGTCAAAGCTTGCATGAATAATGGTCACTGGAGCAAGGGACTGAAGGGTTACCTGCATTACTGTCCATCAAGGAGTCACTGACTCCAAGCAAAAAGCAGAGAAAATTTGTGGAGGAGGAATCATGTTTGAATTTCACTGTTGCTTAACGATTTGAGTGTTGCCTTCAGGCTAATGGGTACATTTTAGTAGCTGCTAATTTATTGGGGTCAGTAAGAAGTCTTCTGAACTATTGTGCATTGCATGAAATGCCCTCGGTACAATCAAACTTAAACACTAATGAAGATTGGAAAAGAAAGAACAAGCTTGGATTTATATAACACTTTATTACGTATCTCAGGACAGTCGTTGGCTGCTTTACATACAATGAATTACATTATCCAATCTGTTATGGAGGGAGGAATTGGAGTGCTGTACATTTTAGAATATACGTTAAAACTTCTCAGCGTTTCACACAATGTATTACTTTTGAAATGCACTGACTATTAGCAAATGCAGCAGCCATTCTAGGTCACCAATGTTCTACAAACAGCAATGAGATGAATGACTGATTTGTTTTTTATCTGTGTTTTGTTGAGATCATAGGAGCAAGAGTTAACCATTCAGCGCCTAGAGCCTGTTTCTCCATTCAATCGGATCATGGCTGATCTCTACCTCAACTCCATTTATCCGCCTTTGATCCATATCCCTTGATACCTTTACCTAATAATAAAAATATATCGATCTCTAGTCTTAAAAATTTCAATTGATCGAGCATCAACAGCTTTTTGGAGGAGAGAGTTCTGGATTTCCACTACCCTTTGTGAAGAAGGGCTTCTTGATTTCACTTCAAAATGGCCTAGCTAATTTTTAAGGTTATGCCCTCATGTTCTGGATTTCCCCCACCAGAGGTAATAGTTGCTCTTTATCTACTCTATTGGAGGGAGGAGTATATACCAGGACCCTGGGAGAATAGGGATGTGGGATCCTTAGCATCCACCTGAACAACGAGCACAGCCTCATCTCAATGACAGACATCACTCAGTACTACACTGAAAAGATCAGATTATGTGCTTGAGTCCTGAAGTGGGACTTGGACCCACAGCTTTTAACCGAGGTGAGAGGGTTACTGACTCGCTGAGGAAAATAATTCAAAAACCATCGAAAGGAACAGTAAGGTATTTTACAAGTATATTGGTAAAAAGAGAATTGTTAAAGTAAGGTTGGAACTCTGCAAGGAGAGGTCTGTCGATTTGTAATGGTCAAAAAATGGTGGAGATATTTAATAAGTACTTGACTTCAGTCAAGAGCATGATGTTGCGAGAGCAAGTGAATCCTGAAGAAAGTTGAGAGTGAGGTGAGCGACTATTATGATGGATAAATGGAAACTTTTCGATAAGTTAGTTAGGCTAAAGGAAGACCAAGTGCCTGATGGGATACATCCTTGGATCCTGAGGGAGGAAATAGCAGAGGCCCTGGAAATTATATTTCAGGCCTCTACTGAGAGAGGATGTGTGCTGGAGAGTGGTCAGTGTAATACCCATTTATAGAAAGGAAGACGTAGCTAATCCAGGTAATTACAGGCCAGTTAGTTTAACATCTGTGATCATGGAAATTTTTAAGAGTCTCTAAATATGAAATTACAATGCATCTATATAAAGAGAAAGTAGTTAGAACTAAATCACCAGCACGGACTTCAAAATTGAATGATCGTGCTCAAGAAACCTTATAGAATTGTTGAGGCAGCAGACATGATAGATGGGGAAATGCAGTAGATGTGGTGTACATGAACTTTAAGAGAGGCTTTGATTAGGTACTGCACTAGAGACTATTAGAGAGGATTGAGAGGAATGGAATTAAGGGGAGGATAGCAAACTGGATTAAAAATTGGTTAGAGAGGAGTTAATGGCAATTCTTCACAGCAGTTGGAAGTGCTTATTGGTGTCCCACAGGGATCAGTTGTGTCCACCGTGTATATCAATGATTTGGTTATCAGCCTAAAGGGAGTGGTGTCAAAATTTGCATGTTGTACCAAAATAGGAGGTATGGCTAATTCTTTAGCAGATCAAAGGATGCTGAAGAGAGATATTGATAAGGTGGGGGAATACAGCCTCTACAAGTTCCTTCCTCACCTCCCTTAGATCCTAGGATGTGAAAAGTGGCAGATGGAATTCAATGTCAGTAAGTGCGTGGTGATACATTTTGGTTCAATTACAATCTGAATGGAAGTGGCTTGGTGCTGTGGAAGAGCAGAGCGATTTTGGGGGTGCAAGTTCATAGGACATTAAAGGCAGCACATCAGGTTGATAAGGCCACAAAAAAGCAAATTAATTTTGAGGTTTTATGATGAGTTATAGAATAAAACCCAAAAGATGAGCCTGTATAAAACCTCAGAGTATTGTTTGCAGTACTGGGCTTCACACTATAGGAAGAATATTCAGGCTTTAAAGAGGGTACAGTGCAGATTCATCAGGATGCAGCCTGGTGTGAGGAACTTTAGATATGAAGAAATACTTGAGAAATTGAGGCTTTTTTTTTCATTAGAACAATGCATATGACAGGGTGATA